>JAJOZX010000656.1:875000-1256691 GCA_023014485.1 Bathynomus jamesi | reverse complement strand
GGAGATATGGGGCATGAATGTTACGTTACCTTTTCTGTTTTCTTTTAATAAAGGTACCTTCATAAATTTACATAAAATATTTGACCGTCTTTATTATTGTTTTAACACTGCGTTAGTGCGGCGGGTATCACAAACCCCAAAGAATTAATTTTTAAATTTGAAACTATCCGCCGTATTAAACGCAATATTAATACTGCAATTTGGCAACACTGAAAATGTTGCCAAATTTACTAGTTACAGTGAGAAATTCGTTTTACGCGTGTAATATCATCGGCTTATGTCGATAACCTCTCGTAATAAAACTGTCAGAAGCTATCATAAGATGATTAGTGTTAGATTCTGTATTGATTTATTCATGAATGTAATTTTTTTTAAGCAGGAAGGAAGGCCAAAGGCGAACGCCTGCAAAAATGCCTCTCCCCCACATGGAAGGAGAAGAGAAGCCGAAATCAAGGTCCAGAGTTTTCGATATGCCTGAACACTGCGTTTGAAAGATTGGAGGTCATAGACAGGCGGAAAGAGGGATTGAAGAAAGTTGCAGAATTGATCGGTTGAGTAGATGAAAGATTAAGAATACATATTGACCCTTGCGTTATAACTGGACTATTGGTGTGCAGATTGGCTCGACAAGATCATAACATCGAGACAAAAAAATCTCAACGTAGCGTAACCTAACCTTTCTAACCTACAATATACTTGTCGGTAGAATGTCGGGTCGATCAGATATAATTCCGTACATGTCTTGTGCGCTACGCCTCTGGAAAATGCTTTAGCTGAATATATAGTAAGCTCTGTGGTTTCTTACTGTATGCATAGCTTGAGTAAGAATAAATTTTAGTTGAAATTTAATCCCTTTCTGTACCAAATTATTGTTTTTCAGCTAAAAAAAAAAAAAAAAAAAAAAGTAAAAAATCGGTATGGAAACATTAACGAAACTTTTAGAAATTTATTTAATTAATTACACTTGAAATTATGTGATTCCATTTGACGCTATCAAATAATAAGAGAAACTAACATAACTTTGGTACTTTGAATGAAACAAATAAAAGCTATTTTTGTCCTTTGCTAAACAATGGTAAACCATACTACTTTGAATGGAATGCATTAAAACAGTTTTTGTCCTTTGTTAAACATAATGGTACGTCACACTTTCTGCATTTTAGACGAGAGTAACCCTTCATACAGTTTCTGCGTCTCTTTTGGGGTTCTAAATGCTCAGGCCAATGTCCAAAACACTGCCAGATGTTGCTATACAGTTAATTGTTACATTCAAATGCCATAAGGTATCATTGAAGCTAATCTGAGGAAAAGTACTTTTTGGTGATGATGCCGTATAGAATCGCTGGGACAGAAAGGGTTAAATGTACAGGGTGAGTCAAAGGTCCCGCCTCGGAAATAACTACAATAAATACTTTCGGGGCAGGACTTTTGACTCATCCTGTATAATCATTTCATTGTATTAGAATTATGGTTAGTTGAAGTATTTTTTCGGTTCTCCTTTGTAAAATAGAAATTCATTACTCTTTTTGCGAGTTAAAACCCTTTTCACGTGAAATATTTGACATTTTTGTTTTTCTTTTCGTAGGGACGCTACAAAAATGGGCAAATTTACCCTGGATTAGTTTCCATTCTGAGGCGCCTTCAAATAGACATTGAGTGCCATAGGGGACAGATTCCTTCCGAAAGTTCTTTCTCAGACCCGGAAGAGACTCCTCCTCTTCCAACTCCTCCCCCCACGCATCGAATTAAGTAAGATAACGGAAAAAGGTGCACTCCCCCCCCCCCCCCCTTCAAATTTTGAAGAAATAGGAGGCTTACCGTGCCTTTGACGGTTGCTGATTAAAGTAAAGCTATTTGGGGTTTGTCAGACCGTATAATTGTTTGTAAAGTTTAGTTGGTTGGTGTTTGGTATAAGAGGAAGAGAGAGAGAGAGTGGACAGACGCAGAAATTAAAAAATAGTGACTGAATTCGAACGTGGTGTCTACAGAGTATAGCAAATCCTTGAAGAGACGGGTGATAAACAAATGGACGTCACGATATGTGGAATATATACAAGGAATGCTTAGTGAAGACGGCATCTGATGCATGTTGGTCTGTACGAAATAAAATAAGAGAAAGGCGACTGCATGGTAGAACGATGAGGTGAAAGAAAAGAAGATAGTCTGGGAAAGAATATTGAACAAAACCTGGCATCGATGAAAAGTGTAATGAATTGTACAGATAATGGAAACGAGGGGTAAAATGAAGTAAATAAGAAGACTTGAAAAGGAAGATAAATGAGTAGTGTGTTGTAAATAGAAAAGTTGTTCTGAAAAAAGGTCAGAAGGTCCAAAGGTGATTCTGGTAGAGTGACTGGTAATATGAAAGTTAAAAATGGCAATATGTTAGTGCAAGATGAACATCTACGTGAGAGATTAAAAGAACATTTTAATGACCTTGTAGGTGAGTTAGACGAAAGCAAACAAATATGAATGCAGTTGGTTTTGATGACCTACGTAGAAGTGTATACCAAGGAGTGAAAAACATCAAATCATAGCAAATTGAACGCGCAGTATGCAAGCTGAGGATAGAAAAGTTTGCAGGAATTGATGGGGGTACGTCGTGAAATTGTGGAGAATTGCTGTGGAAAATAAAAATGTGCGCGCGCGCGCGCCACTTGATTGGACGAAAGCTATTATTGTGATACTGTAATTAGTAAATGTGTGAATAAATGTGGAGTGGATATAAATGCTGCAAAAGAGTTGACGAGAGAGGAAGGGAGGAGGTTTATGAGGTATGTGATGGAGACATTGATCTCGCATGACGTACCACGAGAGGTATACCCCAACCTTGTCATGAAAAGTAATACTGCATCCCCATTCCCCGTGGTGATCCATTTGTATCTTTGTGTATAAATTATTGATTTGAGTGTATTCAGGTTCAACGTCGTACCCATCGAAAAGAGGAAATAGGGTTCAAGATGATGTATTTCACCTTTTTCAATGCCGTCCAACGTCTTTTTTCCTTTTTAACCCATTTAGTGGTCATTATGTGGACTTTTTGGGCTCCGTTGATGTTGGGGGCCTGGGGGACGTTTCACTCGTCGACAGGGCCATCACAACGATTCTCAATAGAAAGTCCCCGATCGCCGTTGCTATGGTTACGGGAGAAATAGGCGTTCAGACCTTCGTCAGATCTTCGAGAAAAGTAAGAATTTTCAGTGTGTGACAGGAACTTGTCTTGGCGCCTCTGCCAATGTTTCGACTGATAAACAAGCATGGGGTCAAATACATTTAAAAGTATTTAAATACAAATACTAGGGGCACTCAATATATTTTGCCCCACCTTTTTTTCTTAGCTAAATAATAGGCCATTGGGCTGAAATGTCTTTTGGGCCTTAGTTTGAACTTTCTGCGCTTCACATAACCGGATTTTTCCAGTTTGAACCTCCTCTTCCTGTATAAAACCGCTTTTAAATGGTCTTGTATAAAACCGATGGTTAACGAAGTTTCGAAAATGGCGTCTGACAGTGATATGCGTCGTAAGCAGAGAGCTGTTATCGAGTTCTTAACCGCAGAGAAGGAAACAATTGGAAATATTCACAAACGTCTACAAAACGTTTACGGAGATGCTTTTGTTCATCGAAGCACAGTTGGACGCTGGTGTAAACGTGTGAGATCATCGGAGAGAGGGAGAGCCAGCCTCGATGATGAGCCACGCAGCGGTCGCCCGGCATCGGCTGTGACATCTCGCACTGTGCAACGTGCTAACAGCATCATTCGATCAAATCGGCGCGTCAATACAAGGCGCTATCACTGGAGCTAGGAATTAGTGAAGGAAGTGTGAATACGATAATTCAGCAACTGGGATACTCAAAAGTGTGTTCACGGTTTGTTCCTCGCCAACTGACTAAAGATCACAAAGCCCAAAGAAAAGAAATTGCTTCCGAGTCGTTGGTTTGATATGAGACAGAAGGGGATGACTTCCTTTCACAAATTGTGTCTGGGGATGAGACTTGGGTACACCACTTTGAACCTGAAACAAAACGCCATCCGTGGAGTGGCATCACGCAGACTCCCCACGCAAGAAAAAGTTCAAAATGGTTCCCTCTGTACTAATGGTTATGGCCACCATTTTTTGGGACATGAAAGGACAAACAATCAACTCAGAGGCATATATTGCTACTCTATAGAGACTCTAGAGACGTATAAAGCGAGTTCGACCGGAGAGAAAACTGGAAGACGTCCTTCTTTTGCACGACAACGCAAGACCACACAACATTTTGCAAACAAGAGAGGCCATCACAAAAATACGCTTGACTGTGTTACCCCACCCTCCATACAGCCCGGATCTGGCATTTTCAGACTTCCATTTGTTTGGACCAATGAAGGATGCTATTCGTGGAAGAAAGTTTCAGAGTGACGATGTTGTTGTTGAGGTTAAGAGGTGGCTCAAGCGGAACCCAGCGGACTTTTACCAGCAAGGAATAAAGGCCCTTGTTTCGAGATGGAGGAAAGCCATAGAAAAGGATGGAGATTATGTGAAAAAATAAAAACTTGGAAAAAAGGTATGTAACTACTTGTGTACAAAATTTCTGGAACTTACAAGGAAACTTGGAAAGAAAAAAAAAAAAGGTGGGGCAAAATATATTGAGTCACCCTCGTACAAATACTTTTACCAGTATAATTACAAATACGAATACTTTAAATTTTGCGAAATACAAATACAAATACTTATACAAATACCAGTTACTGTTCAAGTAAGAACTGACTAAATTTCACAAAGCAACCTAAATGTAAACTCTGTTCCAGGGTAACCAACAGTCCAACACACAATTATGTACTGTATAATATATTGCCAAGGTTAAGGGTCTTGTAGATAACCTACAAAGCTATAATACCTATCAATATTTTTATTTTTAAATGTTCAACAATGAAAGCTAGGACAAAATGTTATAGGAATTTGTATAACTATTTGCAAAAGTATTTTTAAAGTATTTTTAAAGTATTTTTAAAGTATTTTTAAAGTATTTTTAAAGTATTTTTAAAGTATTTTTAAAGTATTTTTAAAGTATTTTTAAAGTATTTTTAAAGTATTTTTAAAGTATTTTTAAAGTATTTTTAAAGTATTTTTAAAGTATTTTTAAAGTATTTTTAAAGTATTTGGAAATTTTAAATATTTTTCAAAATATTTAAAATACAAATACTTTGGATTGGAAATCTCAAAATACAAATACTTCCCAAAGCTATTTAAAATACCTTCAAATACAAATACAAGAGTATTTGACCCCCATCCCTGCTGATAAATTGGATTACACGCGTGAAATTGCTAAAGATTACAGTTAGGCTGGCTGCACACAGGATCATCTTGCGACTCACTATTGACGACTTGGGTTGTAACGATTCAAGTCCCGTGTGATTTTACATTGACAGAATGGGATCCCCGCACACTGCAGCGACCGCGACGCGAATCGCGTCGCTGCAGTGTGCAGGCTCCCATTCTATGAATGTAAAATCACCCGAGTCGTCACGACCCAAGTCGTTAGTCGAGAGTCTGAAGATGATCGTGTGTGCGGCCGGCCTTAGTCTCTGTATTAGTTTTGTTTTTTTTCTTAAATCAATAAACAGGAAAGGCCTCTTATTTTTGTTCATTCATGCGTGCTGAACAACGGACCTCTTCAGAGATGTTTACCAGTTCGGGGAAATGCTTTCTAAACGCTTTCCCAACAACCTTTGCTTTCAGAAAACGTGTTCTTAGATCAGTTTCGTACACCCGTAAATACACGCTCGCATATCACTGGTAATTTTGTCATTGTTTACAAATTATACAGGGTAACCTTTTTCTAATCTGACTATTATATAGACCATTGTACATACTTCATCTCCCAGGTAGGCTAGTTAGCCTGTCAGTGGAGCCAGCCTCCTTCGCCACTCCGCCCTGTCCAGCAGCATTCCCGTTTCCCCGAGCTCTTGCATGCTGAGCAAGTCGTATCTTCGCAAGCTCTCCTCCACTTCGTCCCTCCATCTCCTTCTCGGTCTCCCCCGCGGTCTTCTGCCATTCCCTGGTCTCCACTCCCAGCAGCACCTCGCAGTTCTCCCCTCCTCCATTCTCTCCAAGTGGCCCAACCATCTCAATTTGGCAGCGTCGATTTTTCTCAAAATCGGCGTTACTCCCACATTGGCTCTTATTTCTTCATTTCTTATCCTATCTCTTCGCGTCTTTCTCAGAATAATCCTCAGCGGTCTCATTTCTGCCGCCTGAATTCTACTTCGATCCGTCATGCGCATTTTCCAGTGTTCCGACCCATAAATCAGTATTGTTGTTAAAACTGTTTCGAAGATTATTTTCTTAGTCTCAAGGGGCATATGTTCATATCTCAGTAGCGGGTATAACATTCCGACATTTTTACTAAACTTTGCAATTCTTTCAGTTATTTCTTGCATATTACCACTTTCTTTAGTAAATATACTCCCTAAATATTTAAATTTTTCAACATTTCGTATTTCCTTATCTCCTACTTGAACTCCAAATTCTCCTTCTCTTTGACATACACTTAATATTTGTCTTTTCTACATTCATTTCCATACCCCTTCCTTCAAACATTCATTCCAATCAATTAAAGCTTGTTCTATATCTTCTCTCTCTCTCGTCCAGAATGCTATGTCATCCGCATATGCCATCATTCCATTATTATTACTAGTTTCATGATGTCGCTTGAAACTTGCAATGACTGTGTCCATGTAGACTATAAACAGGAGTGGTGATATAACACTGCCATGCTTCACCCCTGTTCTAACTTCAAACCACTCATCATTTTTATGTCCAGTCCTTACTTTGTATTCGCTAACTTGATACAAACTTTTCAAAGCCCTAAGAAGTGTCTCCCTTACCCCATAAATCTCCTCCAAACATCTCCATATTCTTCCTCTGGGCACTGTATCGAATGCTTTTTTAAGATCTATAAATATTACATAGATGTTAGTATTAAATTCCCATGCCTTTTCTATAACAGAACTGAGGCCAAAAATAAGATCTACCGAACTTCTAGCTTTTCGATAACCATGCTGTTCCTCTCCCAACCTTGCTTCAATTATTTGCCTTGCTCTTTTTTCTATTATTCTTTCGTAAAGTTTTGTTATATGATTAATAAGCGATATTCCCCTATAATTCTCACATCTACCCGAGTCACCCTTTCCTTTATACATTGGAATGATGGTTGTTTTTCTCCAATCACTGAGGACCTGACCGTGTCTCCAATATTTATTCAACAGGTTTCGAAATTTTTCTTTCATGGCTTCGCCTCCCTCCTTTATAAGTTCAATCGGAAACTCATCCACTCCCGTTGACTTTCCATTCTTCATTTTATTAACAGCCTCTTCCATTTCTTCTCTGGTAATAATTACCTGTTCTGCTAATTCCTGGTATATTCCATCCGCTTCCTCCACTTCTTCTGGATCTCCATTCAATAGATCTTTAAAATAATCTGACCATCGTCTATTAATTGCTCCAGGTTCCACTATCACATTTCCTGCTTCATTTTTAATACTGTATACTTTTTTCTTTTCCTTCCTATAAGATTTTGCAAGGCTATAAATCAGTTTTGTTTCCTTTCTCATCCTCTCTCAACTTTTCTCCCAATTCCCTCATTGCCATTTGTTTTGCCCTTTTCTTCTCCCTCTCAGCTTCATTTCTTGCTTGTACATATTCCCGTCTTGATTCCTGTGTACGTTGCCTCAACCACTTCCTATGTTTTATAGTTTTCTTTTTTACTGCGCCTCTCACTATATCTGTCCACCATGGTGTATGTCTTCTTCCTCCCCCAACCCACTCAGTTCCCAAAATCTCCTCCGTAACCCTCTTAGAACAATCTCTCACGGTTTCCCATTCATTGTTTTTCTCCATCTCAGCTATATTTCTTTAAAGTTCCTCTCTGAATCTGACTCTAATGTTCTCATCCTGCAGTTTCTTTGCCTTAATTACCTTCCTCTTCTCTTTTGTTGCTACTATTTTCTGCATTTTCAAATCTGCTATCAGTAATCTGTGGTCGGAGCCTAACGTAACCCCAGGTATCACCTTGACGTTTCCAACAATTTTCTTATCGGAGCATATAAAGTAATCTATGATGGATTTTTGGTCAAAGTTTCCTGTCACTTGGTTGCACCTGTATCTCATAAATTTATGGGTCTCCTGGTGTTTGAAATCTATTAGTTTCTCTCCCTCTGCATTTCGGTTCTGTTCTCTGAAAGGTCCAATTACCTGCTCCACTCCCTCCCTCTCCACTCCCTCCCTCTCCACTCCCTCCCTCTCCACTCCCTCCCTCTCCACTCCCTCCCTCCCTCTCCACTCCCTCCCTCCCTCTCCACTCCTCCTCCCTCTCCACTCCCTCCCTCCCTCTCCACTCCTCCCTCCCTCTCACTCCCTCCCTCCCTCTCCACTCCCTCCCTCCCTCTCCACTCCCTCCCTCCCTCTCCACTCCCTCCCTCCCTCTCCACTCCCTCCCTCCCTCTCCACTCCCTCCCTCCCTCTCCACTCCCTCCCTCCCTCTCCACCTCCCTCCCTCTCCCACACTCCCTCCCTCCCTCTCCACTCCCTCCCTCCCTCTCCACTCCCTCCCTCCCTCTCCACTCCCTCCCTCCCTCTCCACTCCCTCCCTCCTCTCCACTCCCTCCCTACCATTGAAATCTCCCATAAGCAGTCCCATCTCCTCCCTCCCACTTCATAATTGTCATCTAATAGTTCCATGAAGTTGGTCTTCTCCTCTTCACTATGCCCATGTTGTGGCGCATAAACCTGGTAGAGAAAATGTTTTATTCCTAATTCTCAACTTATACATTTCATTAGTCTTTCGCTTATTAATTCTACAGTCTGTATGTTTGGGGACAATCTCGGTCCAATAATCATTGCAACTGCGTGCATCCTCCTCCGATCCTCCTCCACTCCTCTGTACATGAGCACATATCCATCCCCCAAGTCCCTTCCCAGTTCTCCACCCATATGCCTTGTTTCTGCCATTCCCAAGATGTCGATTTTCCGTTCTCTCATAATGTTCACAATTTCATCTTCTTTTCCCCTATAAGTTGCTATGTTAATCGTTCCGCATCTAATCCTGAGTGTGTCAATTTTTCGTATCCAGTTTCGTTTCCTCGTCCGAGATCTGTTTATCAATCCTGGTTCCGAGGCTGGTTCTCGAGTTTTTTGAGCAATAAGGTTTTTACACCACCAGCTTGCTAGGCCTGTCGTGGCAACCCTCCTCTTTTATCCGGGATTGGGACCGGCGTGGGATTCCAGATGTCATTCCCCATGGTCCAACAAATAAAAACAAAAATAACTCTCTACTTAGTTCGTCTTTCACCATTGATCGTAGATGGTGATCAACGGTAAATGGATCAGTCGTTCAAGGAAAAAAGTTAAATTAGATTCGTTTTTGTAACACTTTTGAAGGTCGAGTTAGGTTTTATGTAATCCGGTGTAAACTTTCCTTTTAGGAAAAGTGCATTTGTGTTTGATCTATTTTCAGTTTAGTATTTTTTGAAAGATTTTATACAGTGCTCAGATTCTGTACGTGGAAATTATCCAAAAATAGTTTTTGCACATTTAAGCTTTTTAGATTAGATTTTTTTTACTCCCCCCCCCCCCCCCCTTATCCCCTTATTTGTGGTTTGGAGTAGTGTATGAATATTCAAAATCTAATGTTCTAATCTTTTACATTTGATGAAAGTATTTATAAACTTTATAAAATGAGTAATTATTTTTATTTATTAAATTTTTCGAAATCATTCTTTCCTTTACATTAAGTATTCAGTGAATGTGAATACTCAGAGAGAATATTCGAATACAAATGAAACGTTTTCTGATCGTAGCAGTAACGCACCACTCGAATTAGTACGGTTGGTCAACGTTCTATAGAATTTGCCCGCAAACGTGACCCCTTCTTCGCTGTTTTCCATTTTGTTTGGCGTTTGAGGGCAGATTTGAGGGCGAGGAAACGGCTCGCGCGTTCCTTCGTTAAGACTAATAATTTCAGCTTTGAATCGTCGGTCTTTGTCTAATTCTTTGTTTTAAATTTCTAAAATCTTTCTAAACTCTTTCTAATAACTATTTTAAGAAATAAATTTGCCCTCGTTTATCCATGAAAACGACCCCTTCACCTTTACCAAATCCCAATCAGAAGTGAGTAGATAAGTGCTTGGCACTTCCTCACCGCCCTCGATATCTTTTGCCATTTAGGTTAAAAAATAGGGTAACCTCTTATGACAACTTTAACCACTTTCTTTTTTCTCTTGTAATAAAGACGCATTCATAATTTAAGTCAAATAATTGACCCCTTTTGTTATTGTTTATAGAGCGTCGGTCGTTCGATCAGTTAGGGGCGCCAGTCGGCAGTGCTAAGACTCGTCTGAGTGGTGGGTTCAAACCCTAGTGCTGCCCAGGACTGGGTGGTTGTCTTTTCTGTATCTTGCGGGGCGGTGGGCCGGCCCCACCCCCCTTAGCTGACTTCGGCTAACATAGCCCTGGCGTGGGTCTCTAATCCCCACTATCCTGGGGATGTGGGACATTTGGATTTTACTTTTGTTTAAATACCGCAATTGGCAATACTAAAAATGTTGCCAAATTTACTAGAGTTGCATTGAGAAATTCGTTGTCCACCTGTAACGATATCATTTGCTTATGATTATAACTTCTGATACTCATCATCCAGGTTGTTTATTATTTGTTGTACGTTCATCCCAACCTGTTTCAGGTTCTACTGAGTCATAGTTATACAGAAATCTCCTCTTGTGGCCGCAGGAACGACAGTCCTCTCATCTACGGCTACATCGCCGGGTAAGTAGCGCGAATTCACTTATCACTACTTTTAAGCATCTATTGAAAGTTGGCGTTGGGTATGAAAAACATTTTATATCAGTTTTTTCTATAATAATTAAAGCGAGCCTTCAAGCAGTTTATCAGCTCTACACTTCATACTGATTACTTGTCCCTCTTTGCAGTAACACCAGTTGTAATATCTCTTCTCATTTCACCTGTTACGCGTTTCAAGCAAGTACGGAGGAGCTGGTAAGTCTTTCTAACCCATTTCTCTTAAGTTGAAAGTAGATTATAATTACATTTTTTGGAGGATGATAGAATCTTTGGGTCAAACTACTTATTACCTTTTAAAATACCAAAATGAATAAAAAGGCTTTGATGAAGGTGAAGTCTTCTGATTTTGTAGAAATTAGAATTGTATTCACGTTTGCCATTACTTGAATGACAAACTGAGCTTTACATTATCGGTCCCTCAAAATCTTTGAGGCACAATTGACCCTTATTATCCCCTTAAACTTCTAGATACAGTGTCTTGGACAGAATGAAACCAAATGCACTTTACAAAAATTTCTTCACCAGAGTTGACTTTTTTGCTGATTTGAACTTTTCATGTATAAAAGATAAGAGATTAGATAATTTGTAAAGAAGAAAATAATTGTGGGATGATGAACGAGGCCTCTTTGAGACGAGGGTGAACCTTTGCAACTCGAATACATTTTGCCCCAAAAGTCATTCAAGGTGGCATGTATGCAGAATACCGCTATTGGTTGGCACTTGGCACTCTTCATCGGGTTTTTGCTCATAGAATACAAAACGAATGAGGGAGTTTCGATTCTTTGGAGATGAATAGCGATTGAGGCGTAAGCATCGTGCGCACACACTTGTGTGGGTTAAGTACTTTTATCAACTAAATGGGGTCTTTGGGACCCCATTTGAGTTACATTAATTAGTAAGTTAGTGTAGTTAATAGTCAGCAAACCATCGATGGACTTCAAATGTAACTTGAAGACTTTATTTAAAGTTTATTTGTAACTCAATTTTTTTTTTTTTTTTTCTCTTTCAGTCCAAAGAAATTCTTCTGACCTTAGGTAAGAGAAAAAGTAGCATTTCAACTTTGACTTGACTTCATTACTTGTCCATCGATTCCGTGACCGAGGTTGCATTTCATGACATCCACATTTCGCCTGTTTTTATTCAGTTTCTGACATATGCATCTCGTATTCAAAAATCACCAACACAATGAAACCAGAGCTGACGTGATCTGACCTGTGTGTAATCTAACTGGGCATAATGTAACCTGAATTAAATTGACATGTCGAGGCTCATGGTCGTGTGCAGATTTATAATTGTTTGGTGTCCATTTCATGCAGGTCACCTTTATGCATTTCCACTTTGTTTTCGCCCAAATTGTTCATTCTGACGAAGGTCAAATTTGTTGACTTATCTTGGACTTACAGCTTAACGTAGAATTTGAACCACGGCTCACCATGGGTGTGGTCAAATTACGAAGTCCGTACCCGGACTCGATCTCACAACCTCTCGATCAGCAGCCCAGCGTTTCAACCACTAGGCACATCCAAAGTACCCATTTATCTACCAACCATATTTTCTGTATGGAAGGCTGAACAGCCGGATGAGCCGAACGCCGCCTGCCGTCGCCGGGAATCGAACCCAGGGCAAGTGGAATCTTAGTCAGCGATACTAACCACACCACCACCGAGGCGTATATCATATACAATACCATACATTTTCTTCATAATGTACCACTAACAGTCAGTGCAAGAAAGATGAGAAGGGATGTTTATTACAAATCGAATACATTGCAGAAGTGTAAGCCTTGCCTTAATACTTTGTCTAACCTGGAGCAACCGTTGTCTGTAACGCTATACGAGCTTAGTGATTCGTTCCTTTGGGATTCTGCTCCATTCCCCCTGACAAATAGCTTCCAGGTCATGTACATTTGTAGATTTCTTTGCATGAACTGCCCGTTTCAGAGCTCCCCATTTCCGTTTAGTGATATTTAGACATCAATCGACCAGGGAAGTACTCCGGGGTGGATGTTAGGCAGGAGTCAGGGAGTGCTGGAACTCGCGTTTCTCCCGTCACTGTCCTCCTTACCTGATCTTTTTCTGTCTCATCTACCTTGTGAGCAGTCCGGCATGCTCTGAAAACACACGCCTCTCCCTCTATTCCACACTACACAACTTTTTCAAAATTTATATTAAAAAAAAAAATGGCATCATTGAGCCTTGGAGACTTTGTTTTTCGCTCTCTCCGTCTTCTGTGGAAGGGTCACTTTTGCCGGCACGCCCTTAGCCCCCTCCTTCCTACATAAAAAAATAGATAGATAGATAGATAAATAAATAAATAAATTTTTAGGTCGGCGAGTGCGATGGCCATTCTAGGACTCCTATTTTCTTTCGCTGGAATCAGCTCGTCGTTGATTGTGATTGGTACTTGGGTCATTGTCCAGTTGGAAGATCCAGTTGCGTCCCATCTTGAGGAGCTTAATGGATAGCAGGTTTTTTCTAAAATCTGTTAGTATTTTGACGAATCCGTTCGTCCTTCTATTCTAACAAGGTTGCCAACGCCTGAAGATGATATACGGCCCCAAAGCATGATAAATCTATTTTCATGCTTCATGAGTGTGGCCAAACAACTATTTTGTCTCATCAGACCACACACTCTTCTTGCAGAACGCTCCCAGTTTATTAAGATGTTCCCTAGTATAGAGTTCATAGGTCGGGAACCTGCGGCTCATCGAAGCTTTGGGTGCGGCTCGCGTACAACCATCATAAAAAAAAAATAGTTTTTAGATTTCAAAAGATTGAGGCTTGTGACTCGTTTAAGTGTATTATCATTTTGATGTGGCTCATGCTATTGAAAAGGTTTCTGACGCCTGGTATAGTTCATACGAACTGCCTTACGATGAGGTCGTGATAAGGGCTTTTTCTCGCAATCCGTCCTTGAAGATCATGCTGTAGAGGTTCCTTTTCACCTTATAAATACTAACATTCATACCTTTATCATCCGGTGATGTTTTTATATATTTGGCATGAAGGTTAGTGGACGCATTTCCTGAGCTCTCTGATATTGCTTCGACTTTTGGATATTGCCAATAACTTTACTTTTGGAAAGTTCTGAATTTTATATACTTGCGTTTATATTCACATTGTTATAGTTAAGTAATTGAATATTAGTGGTGTTTAGCGATTTAGAAGTTTTCATAGCGTGCCGGCTTAATTTAACTTAAACTTGTGACGTTTATGAACTAATTTAACTTGCGCGATGCCGTCGCAGAAAGCGTCGTGTGTTAGGTGTGGGGTAAATCGGTGGTATATGGATTTTAAGGATTATAACGGCGGTCCTATGACGATTACCGAGAGATCGGTTTGTTTCTTTTGTGATCTAAGGGAGGAAATAGTTGACATAAAACGTAGTGTACGTGAGGTAACTGAAAGACTTGCAACGCTTGATGAGAGCAGGGGTAGGGCTATAGTTGACGAAAGCCGAACCAATACTAACGTTGAAGACGTGAGTAATTTGAAGGGTGAGGTGCGTAACCTAGTTTCTAGTTTTGGTAGTTTATCGGGAAGGTTGGATAGAGTTGAGGAAGGGGTTAAGGTTGGTCCGAGATTATTAGATGGGGAGGGATTTAGAGAAGTTAAGGGTGGAGCTAGGCCACGTACGTTAGGTGATAGGAATCCACCCCCTATCGAGGTTTCGAACCCTTTCGCCCATTTGGTAGGGACGTGAACGAGGGGGAAACTATTTTGGGGACTCTTTAGTGCGCCATATGGAAAGAGTTCGTTGAACGGAATCCAACCAAGAGGAGGAGGTCTGTCTCCCAGGGGCCAGGGTTGACAGAGTTAGAGACGAAGTGGATAGGATTGACGTTGCCTCCCGTCACTCGATGTTGGTGACGATGGTAGGGCAACGACTCGTATAGGCCCGATACGAGAGTGCCTGACCTTTTGGAGAGATATAGGGGGTTAATTAGGTCCCTGAAGGCGAGGTCAGATAGGTCTTTAGTTCTAGGTATTACCCCTAGGCACGGTTTGGGTCTTAGGATTACGTCAAAAACAATATTTTTTAATACTAAATTAGAAGAGATTTGTGCTGAGGAAAATGTACCCTTCGTAAAGCTGTGGTCAGAATTCAGTGATCCTAGCCTTTTTATAAAAGATGGGGTGCATTTTAATGAAATAGGTAATGCTAGGCTAGGTAGGTTAATTGACGAAAACGTTCGAAAGCTGTATAGGTCGAAGCCTTCTTTAAACGTTGTGGGTTGGGAAACGCGGGCCGACGTGAAAAATAGTTTAAAACTCCGACTGGTAAAAAATAACTTAAACGTCTTTTATTGTAACGCGCTAGTATTAGAAATAAATTAAACGAATTTAAGGCGATAATTTATTCCGGCAACTACGATATAGTTGCTATCACTGAAACGTGGTTAAATACCGTGACTCGGGACTTGTTGGGGGAACTTGATATACCGGGTTTTAAACTCTCTACTAATGATAGGTTACATAGGATTGGTGCGGCGTTTTGCTGTACATTCGTAATTCCCTTAGGGCTATCGAGGTTAAGATAGATTTTCCGGCAGCATGCGATATGCGTTGAAGTTAGGGCGCGTACGTAGTCTGTTTAATTTTTTTGTTGTTTATAGACTCCCGTTCAACCCCTCGATACCGATACTAGATTTTACACACTTCTTGGTAACTTTATTAATAATCGAGATAGTATAGTTGTCGGAGACTTTAACTGCCCTAACGTTAATTAGAGACTTACTGGTAACGATGAGGTTTGAGATTGATTGAGTAATGGGATAATTTTTACGACAGATGGTTACCAACCAACGCGCGGTGACAATATTTTAGACGTGGTGATGACGAACGGCGAAAATATAGTCGAAGGTTTAGAAGTAGGCGAGAGTTTAGGATGTAGTGATCATCAAATTATTAGTTTAATCTATTGATAGAAAACACTAAGGATAGTAACGTAATAGAAGTCCCTGATTTTCGTAGGGCCAGTTTGATAGTTTTGTGGATAAGATGAGGGTAATGGACTGGATAATTATTTATGGGTAATGACGCAAATTTGCATTGGGTGGCGTTTACAGATAGTTTCTTGAATATCGAAAGGGAGTTTATTCCTCATAGGCCCAAGCGCGCTAGAAATCTTGGTAGACCCAAGTGGTGGACTAGGGAAATAGGCGAGTTCATAAACGAGCGTATAGACTTATAAGTGCAGTGGCCCGGTAGCTAACGTTAATAGATATATCGAGCTTCGACGTCAGGTTAAAAAGATCAGTTAGGAATGCTAAGTGTAATTTAGAGATACTTATAGCTGCGGAGTGCGGATAGTAAACATAACCCCAAAAAGTTTTTCGATTACATGAAAAATCGTAAGCCGATAAAAGATAATATAGGTCTCTCATGGACGCTAATGGCGCTTTGGCTTCCAACGCTCAGGCGATGGCGGGTATTTTTAATAACTTTTTTGCGACAGTTTTTACTGTAGACGATGTCAATAATGTCCCCGATGTGGACGATATCGTTCCATTAGCAGCGAGACCATTTGGATGAAATAACTGTTTACGAGGCTGAGATTGCACATTATATCGATAGGCTAAAAGTTAGCAAGGTTCCAGGCACTGACGCGTTTTACCATAGACATTTGAAAGACGTTTTCGTAGGCCCCTTAACGAAGATTTTTAATCAGTCACTGGAAACGGAAATTATTCCTGAAGACTTCAAATTAGCTAACGTCACGCCCATTTTTATAAAAGGCGACCGCACAGTAGCTAGCAATTATAGGCCCATTAGCTTAACGTCAATTGTCGATAAACTTTTGGAATCCGTAGTTAGGGATCGTATCATCGATCACTTAGAAAGTCGCGATTTGATCAATAGTAGTCAGCACGGGTTTCGACGCCATAGATCTTGTTTAACTAATTTGTTAGAATTTTATAACGAAATAGTGCGCGAATACGATAGGCATAGAGCGGCTGACGTATTTATTTAGATTTTAAAAAAGCGTTCGATACAGTTCCGCATAGAAGATTAATTGCGAAGCGCACGGTATACACGGTCAGGTAGCTAACTGGTTAGAGGAATGGCTTCGTGCTAGGAGACAGAGGGTCATTGTTAATGGTAGTGAATCGGGGTGGTTGGATGTTGGTAGCGGTGTCCCACAGGGTTCAGTGTGTTAGGCCCATTGCTATTCGTAATTTACATTAACGACATAGATGTAGGATTGACTAGTAACGTGTCAAAATTCGCGGACGATACTAAAATAGGCGGTAAGGTTGTTAACGAAGACGATAGAAATAGGCTCCAAGACGATGTAAATAGGATTATGGAGTGGACGGATAAGTGACAGATGCAATTTAACGTTGACAAATGTAAAGTTTTGCATATAGGTTCTCGTAACAATAATTACACGTACACGATGGAGTTTAGAGAGTTAGCGAGCGTTGACGTGGAAGTAGATTTAGGCGTACGCGTATCTAAGGATTTAAAAGTTAGGAACCAGTGCCTGGAGTCTTGCGCAAAAGCTAATAGGATGTTAGGCTTCATAGCGCGTAATTTCGAATTTAAATCGAAGAATATTATTGCCCCTTTACAAGTCCCAATCAGGCCTCATTTAGAATATGCTGTTCGGTTTTGGTGCCCGTATTTGCGTGAGGATATTGATAGGTTAGAAAGGGTTCAGCGTCACGCCACGAAACTAATTCCGTCATTGCGCAACAAGCCTTAAGAAGATAGGATTAAAGATTAGACTTGCATTCACTCGAAACTAGATTTAGGGAGAAGCTTATTGAAGTTTTCAAAATCGTTAATAAAATCGATAACGTAAATTTTGATAAACTGTTCACTTTCGATAATAGCAATACTCGTAATAACGGATTAAGTTGTGTGGCAGACGTTTCATTACTAATATCGCTAAAAACTTCTTTACGTTTAAAGTAGTTGATAAATGATATAATCTTCCCGCGTCAGTCGTGAACTTTACCAGCGTTAATATGTTTAAGAACCGTCTAGATAGGCATTTTAAAAATATTAACGTTGTTTAATATAATAATAAAACAATTAGTAACAGGAACTCTGGGGGTGGTGATCGGGGATGAGTCTGTTGACGACTAATGCCAGCGTGTGATATGCCAGCAAAAAAATAAATAAATAAAAATAGACTAACACAAACTTAGATGTACCTCGTAGCGTAAACTAACCCATTTTTGTTATTGTTTTTTTTTTTCTCCTTATTTGCATGTCTGTAACACTATTGCATGTCTGT
The DNA here is from genome assembly GCA_023014485.1 of Bathynomus jamesi. NCBI lineage: Eukaryota > Metazoa > Arthropoda > Malacostraca > Isopoda > Cirolanidae > Bathynomus > Bathynomus jamesi. The sequence continues at coordinate 1,238,606 of JAJOZX010000656.1, read as the reverse complement.
AGTTTGCATGGTATGATAGTGTTTGAGTTAAGAACGTGTTGCATGGTTTGTAATGCGTTCTTATTTTACTCTTTTCATCTTCCACCCCTTTCCGGCGGAGTGGGCCACATCCTCTACCTCCCTATGGAGTGGAGGACCGGTCTACAACAGCTGGAAGTATTCTCTTCGACCATTTTTCCGACTTGTCGGCAGTGGCCGGCGGATGATGATGGTGTCCTTCTTTCTCTTTTTCTGAATGAATTTTAACCCACGAGTGATAGATTTTGCTACTTACTTAACCCCATATTCTCTTCTTTTAACCCCTTTACTTACTTCTTTCTCTCGGGCTAACCTTAGAGTGGATCTTAGGGTCTTTGTTAGCCTTAGCTTCTGTAGATCTTTCTGGCTTCACGTCGGGGGAATTTTCGAAGGTCATCCTGATCTTGATAATGTGGTAATGATTCCTAAATTCTTTTATTTCAACACTATATTCCGTAAAGTACTTACAGAAAGGCTAAAAAATCTTGAAATAGATTCGTAGACATGTTCCTTGTAACATTCAATACTTACGCTCCCTAAGTCTTCTTTCACCTCTGTCGAGGGTCCCATCTTGTGATAAAATGAATACTACACCACCGCATGCTTTGAAGGTTGCCTCATTCACAAAGGTGGGCAGTTGCGCCGCAAAAAGTTGTGGCGCAACTTGCGGCGCAACATTTTTGGTTGCGCTTGCGGCGCAACTTTTTGAAAAGGGTTGCGCTTGCGCGTGCGGCGCAACTATTTCAGCAGAGTTGCGGTTGCGGCTGTGGCGCTACAAAAATCGTTGCGCGTGCCCACCACTGCAGATATACGTTAAATGCAAAGTTGGGCAGTTGCGCCGCAAAAAGTTGCAGCGCAACTTGCGGCGCAACATTTTTGGTTGCGCTTGCGGCGCAACTTTTTGAAAAGGGTTGCGCTTGCGCGTGCGGCGCAACTATTTCAGCAGAGTTGCGGTTGCGGCGCGCTACAAAAATCGTTGCGCGTGCCCACCACTGCTCATTCAAATGAACCAATAGATAGCCGTTGCTCCAGGTTATTGCTGCAAAAAGTGGTCATATAAAATATTAAGTTAAGGGACGCCTTCACTTTTCGCAATATACTTTCTATCTTTAATAAACATCCTTTCTCATCCGTCTGTCTTGCACCGACCCTTTTTAATGGTATATTATATTAGGATAATGACGAAAGCATATGATATAATACATATATTAACTGTAGGATCGGCATTGTGTAAACTGTCTGCCAAAGTCGTCGAGTATCAGAAACGTGGCTAAACTTTTGGCCTTAACTGTGTACATGCACGCGTGTGAGGGGGGAGGGCAAATGGGCATATGTGAAGTAGTATACGTATGAATTCAGAGATGTAGTTGGGTAATTTGTTTGTTACGTAACTCTTCTGATACCTCAGAACATCAGAAAATTTGTGACAAATCGGATTGTTGCGATTCCATAGGAAAGCCAAAACAACCACCCAATCTCTAGGATCTAGAGAGATTTCTAGGAGTGTCGTTACAATGTTTAAACTTCGACATGCAGTTCCTAAACAGGTTTTATTAACTATATAATCCTTTTGCTTTTCCTTATATGATGTACTGCAATCTTGCACGAGGAAATACTGTTCATAACGCATCAGACTATCTTTGTTGTTCAAAAGCGAGCAATAAGGATATTATCTGGTGGAAATTCTCTTGATCATGCGAGTGCATTCTTTAAAGAGTTAAAATTATTAAAAATAAGAGTCAAGTTAACGATTTTATTTTTATTTATTAATGAAATTAACTTTAGAATGGATAAATATCAAGAGATTCCCTCATTCCAGGCTGTATTCCTCACCTTTGATTGTCTTCATCTCAAAAATCGCTTGTTTTCGTAGGTTTGAAATTATGGAACGAGTTAAGCAATGATCTTCAAAATATTTCTAACACAAGTGCTTTCAAAAGTAATTTGAAATCATTTTTAATAAAGGAATACTGAAATCGTACTAATGCATTTAGGGATTAAGTAGCGTGGTTCCCAAACTTTTTGAGGCGACGGCCCACTAGAGCCGATTCGAACAACTCGTGGCCTACCTCCCATGTTGCTAAGCTGGTATGTTTACATAAAGCTTAATAAGCAAATTTTTTTTTATTAACAATGCTAAAAGACAAAGCAAGTGGGCTATGGCTCACCGGTTGGGAACCAGTCTTAGTACCATAGATGCATTAATTCTTCATAATACTGTAGTTATGAAATCTGATTCCACAATCCATTTCTCGTTGACTAAAAGTTCGTTCGTGTCCTAAAAAATTGCCCTACCCCACTATAAACCTTGCATTATCTTATATGTAACCATAATGATGATATATTTCATAATCTTAACTGCAAAGTTATATTTTTACTACCAAATCGTAACTACTTATATATGAAATGCTTTTATCTTATATTTAATCAGAGAGCCCAGTAAAGCCTAAAACTTGAAGGCCAAACTACACGAGTAAAATAAATAAATAAATATACTACTAAGCATTTTTTAAAGTTATGGAAAAGTTGTTTTTAAATGTTTGTTCTGATCTAAAAATTAATTAAAAAAAAAAACTGGTCTCCTTTCAGCTGATGGGTTTCATCGCACTCATTGGGCGGTTTAGGAAGATACTTTTTGTGTGATTTTGGCCCCGACTGGACAACTAGTCATTGCTCCTTTTAAAAAACCTCAGGAATTTGTGCTTCAGTCGTAATCACTCGTGATCAAGCAAAGACACTTTGTGGATGAACGCTTTTGGAAGCGAGTTTTAATGAAGTTTGTAAATTTGTCGCTTGATGAAGGATGAAAGGGGCAATTTTTTTTTTTTTTAAAGTGTCGTTCCTTCTGAAGGTTTTGTATTTACATAAACACATTTCATCTAGGTTTAATTACTCAAATGTTAATTCGCTTTACATTCCAAATGTTGCTGTATCCAGTTACTTAGAAATATGTAAATGTTAAAAAAGAATAAATGACTCCATTGAAAATAATAATTTTTGGTTTAGTCCGGTCTGTGATTGTACGCACCTTTCTCAGTTAAAAACTTTCATAATTTATTAAATCTTTACGCGAGTGACTGACTTTTCCTTTAAGCAACGATTGAGGCTTGAAAGATAAAATGAATGAAAGGAGTTTGTTACGTAGGGCATCTAAAGGTGCTAAGGGCGAGGGTAGGTGGAAGTGGTCAGTGATGGTACTGACTATCTTCAGTTTTGATCCTTGATCTTGAGTGCTGAAAGGCAATCATTTGACCATCATTCTTCAGTACATGGAACTGAAAAAAACAAAGCCATATCAGATCTTTTACAATTTAATATTAATATTTGTTCATAGATCCTAAACTTTGGACTGCTAAATAGTTAGAGTAACGAGAAAAGGTAAAGCGTAGATTAGTTTTGTAGTGAAAAGCTAAAATCCGTTTCGTCTTTTAACCACAAAATCCATGCAATGATTTTAACTCGGAAATATTCATTCGCAACATTTCTTTATAGTCATTTTCCATCAGTAGTTTCCGTTATGTTCCCACAAATGTATAGAATGAATTAGCGTTTGATTTTGCACAGTCATTGTATATTTTATGTACTTCCGAAGATTGGTTAAAGCTTTGTCTTAAAAATTGTTGTGAATTTAAATTTTTATTTAAATGCCTTCCATGATTGCATGTTGTTGTTATCAGTACTACGCTATTTGTGTCATGAAAGGTTTTGATTCTTTCGTGTTTCGTGATATTTCATCATATTGAACAAAACTTTTGTTTGCGAGGCTGTCAGTAAACTTTATTTGTGCCACTATTAAGGAAGAACCTTTATTAATACTTGTTATTTTCGGATTAAATATTTTGAAGTATTAAAACTAGTTTCCTTATCCTCAATGAAAGGAATTTCGGCATCTGGGCATTAAAGGACTTGGGCTGAAGACCGGTTTCATGAGGAAAATTCTCTTTAATCTCGTGTAAGTAGATTGGCGCGCAAATGTAGTTCAAGGAAAGGAACCATACACAAAGGATTCATATATATACAGTTGTCCAAAAAAAGGCTTAGGCATCCAATACATAATATCAAGAAACTTAAATCATTAAAAGATTGAGTGTGTCTTTATGGAGATTAAGACTTTCTTCAAGTTATATCCTTTTTGAAGTTCATAGTATTGAGTTAAAATACATTTCTAACTAAATTATAGTTAAGTGGAAAACTAAATTGCGTTGTTCTATGTGAAAATGTATAGGCACCCTTGGTGATGCTTCTAAGTGAAATGGTTTGTGGTCTTACCAATGATATATACTGGACAATGTGGATTGTGGATCACATACTATATGTAAAGCTCGATTAAGGTGTAAAATGTTTGTGATTTATTTTTGTGCAAAATGTTTAACATCAATGTTAAATTAGTTTCTTTATTTTCAAAAACACCATCGGTTCCTCAAGACGGTTGTCAGATGACCCAGAAAAAGAATTATAGGTCTTCATAAATCTGGAAAAGGATACAAGAGAATTTCCAGGTGCTTCAGTATACTCGTAACATCAGTTCGCAATGTTATCATCAAATGGAGTAGTAGTTTTGGGATCACAACAACATTACCTTGTGGGGCCCCACAACCTAGATCTTGGTCGTTCACGTAAAATTTCTCTTAGAACAGCACAAAAAATGGTAGTGATGATGCTAAAGATCCTCGCATCACAACAAAAGACTTAGAATACTCTTTGCACAGATGGTATAGTAATAAGCCGTCAAACAACAAGCAAGTATTTGCACAAGAATGAATATGTTGACTTGCTCGGAAGAAACCATTTGTACGCCCTGTGCATAAAGCGGCACGAATGAGGTTTGCTAAAGAACATCTTGATGCTTCTGAGGAATTCTGGAATGGTATTTTATGGAGTGATGAAACCAAGATTGAGCTCTGAGGGAATAATCGGAACATATGTCTGGAGAAAGAAGAAAAAAGCATTCAAGGAACAAAATACCTTGCCTACTGTGAAACATGATGGCCGTTCTACCATATTATGGGGAATTTGTTGCTTCTTTCAAAACTGGTAACTTGAATCGAAGAAAAGATGGATTCTGAGAAATATCAACAAATATTGGAGAAGAATGTATTGCCATCACTGAGACGTTTGAAACTTGGAAGGAAATGGATGCTGCAACGAGACTGACCCAAAGCATACATCAAAATCGACAAAAGCTTGGTTTCAGAAGAAAAAAAATTACTTCTAGATGGCTCAGCATATTACCAGATCTCAATATTATTGAGCGTTTGTGGGAGGAGTTGAAAACGGCTGTTCATACTCAAAGTCCATCTAATATCACTGAGTTTGTAGCATATTTGCATTAAGGAGTGGGTAAAAAATACCACAAACAAAAATACAGCATTTAATCAAAGGCTATAGAAAATGTGTCCTTGCTGTTATCCCCGCGTGAACATACAGAATATTGAATGCTAGGGTGCCTAAAACTTTTATTTCGACCTTATACTGATTAATTATTACAATAATTCACAAATTGTATCATGATAATGGTTAATATACGAGTGATTATTGTTGATTGCCTAATAAACACTTATCTGGGAACGACTCTATGTATATTTCTTTTTCCTACAAATTTAAAAAATTATTTATATAACATACGAGTGTATAATATTATATATAAGGTACACTCTCTTTTTGGACATCTGTATTCCGGTATACGAATCTTGTTTGGTTTAAACTGTTCATTAACCAGAGATCATAGTTAAAATATATTATTTTCGCCGTCGTGAATTTTTCTAAAAAACCTTTAATTCCAAAAAGGTACTATCCTAAATACTGTATACTTTGAAAGCGTTTGTAATTTAGAATTGATGGGCTAGTTCTTCGAAACTGATTGATTGATTGATTTTTTTTTTTTCCCCTCCCAACAAATGTTGTAAATTTGGAGAAATGGAGAATTTTTTAGCGCTTTAATTTGGAATAAAGTACATTAAATTGAGTTATATTTTAATTATTTCCAAAGCTTCTCTCATTTATAGTCTAGTATCTCTTTTTGAGATGCATACACACACACACACACACACACACACGCACATGTACGTTTGGCTTCCCTCCATAACCAACATTTTCACACTTTCTCACATTCAATTCTTTATCGCGACACACTCCCAATTTTAAAAACTGAATAACTCAAACCTAACCCTAATTATATCCTTCCTCGGTTTCATGATAAACGATAGTATTTATAAAGATAAGGCAATGTCGTAGCCAATGTCGTAACACCGCTTCCCGTTGATCAGTGAAGCGACATTGGGTTGGATTGGGTCCAGACAATGTAGCGACCCGTGATTCGGATCCCACGTAAAGCTGTAGGTCCCCTCCGTTATATGACTTCAGATGTCGCCAAGGTGGTTAAACAAACCAATTAAACAATTTATAAAGATGTTTCATCGCGACACCGCAAATGTCGGGTTGTGTGTGTGTATCCTCAAGGTCGTCGCGATTTCAAAGGTAAGACACGTACACACACACGCACAGTCCCATCTCACTCACATTTTCCTCTCATTAGGTTGTCGTGATATTTTCGTTAGTTGGGTTAAGTCGTGATATTTTCATTAAAACTAACTAAAATATCACGGCAACCTAACCAATCGTCAAGGGCGTACAGTTGACCTAACCGGGTATTCAGTAATTCATTTGCCCAAGAAATGAAGGTCAGATATGAATAGAACACCAAAATACACCAGAAAAAATCTATTCTCGTATCAAAATCGACCCGCAGGGGTAAAACGAATAATCACCACCATAACATTTGAATCTATTTTAATCGACCCAAAAATTGCTTATATCTCCGTTAATATCAATTTGTGAGGAAAACACTATAGAGTTAACGAATCTTTACCAAATATTTAATAATTTATTCTCATTCCCTTAACAACTAATTTTCATCTTTAAGTACTCGAGTACCTAATTCTTTGGTTTGATAAATTCAAACATTTTTGTGAATTTTATTAAGATCACCCGAGAGCCTGAATATTTTTAAAATTAATACAATACCAGCCGTTTACAATACCTTATTTTTGTAATGTAGCATATTAAGTTAAGTGTTATGATAAGATTTTATTTGTATGTTAGGTTAAATGGCTATATTGGCCTTATTTTTGTACTGTTAGTCAGGTTATATGATTATTCTGGTCTTATTTTTGTATTAAGTTCAGTGTATAATAAGATTGTACTTGTATGTTAGGTTAAGTTGCTATAAATTGTGAATGATCCGGAATAAAGATGTTTTGTTTTTGATTGTTAATTATATTCTCGATTGATTAATTATTCCTGGATGGAATGATTTTATTGCCCCCACTGAAGAGGGAATCGAAAGACGCCTACGATTTGTGGTGCTTTCATGATAGATCCAGATTAAGACCAGTATACATGAATATGTGTAGAAGTAGGGGTCAGTATAAGGCGGCCATAAGGCCGATTGCAAAGCTGTGGAAAAGCCACTGCTCAAACATTCTTAACAGTGTGAGTAGGGATAATCTTAAGATAGATTACAGCGAAACGCCTGTGTGGGAGAGGAGGGAAAATAAGAGGTTAATTAAAGAGTCAAAGCCTGGCTCTGCGTCAGGGGTAGATGACCTCTGGAAAACTGATACGTGTGGGGAGTTGGGAGGTAACGAAAATGGCCCACTGAGTAGGTAGGTAGTTAATTTAACAATTATTAAACATTTAGGTTAATAACTGGGTGGATGAAACCAATTGATTGCTCACCAGAGTTATTCTCCACACTAGTATTTATATACTGTGTGACAGTACGTGCTCGGTAGTAGACACACACTACCGATCAACCAGTAAACAAAAAGGGCGCTGGTGGAAAAAGCCGGGTAAAAAAAAAAAAAAAAAGAGAGAGGACTTTCAAGAAGAACGGCATGGCAAACGAAGGGGCTTGAAAACAGTAAAAGATCCCCACCAGCTAGTACGCTCTCAAAAATTAAGCAACTAGAAGAAAGACTCCAAGAAGAAATTAGGACTTATACAATTGTTCACTTACCGAGTGTTATTAGATTTCTAAACTGCAGTTTAGTGATAACTAGAGCCCGGATGTTCAGGCATAATGCCTATTTTTGCCTTTTTGGGGATTTTGGGGCGAAAATGCCTATTTCATAATTTAAGCGCCAAATGTGCCTATTTTAAATATTTTCTGAAGTAAGATACTGAAATAAACATTTAAATTTAGTGTTTTGTTTTGTTGGCAACATCTGACAGCTGAAAAGCCATACTACAACACAAGATTCTTACTCGTAACCTAAACATCAGTGAATACACGTCGCAATGCCTAAAGTCAGTGCATCTTCAAGTAAGAAGGTAACTAATCTTGTCAGAGTTTGGAAGTGATGTTTTTTCAACCGATGGCTGTCTTATTTTGCAAGATATGCGAAATATCTGTAAACTTTGACAAAAAGTACTTTGTCTCTCAACATATACAGACTGCTAAATACAAATCTGCTGCTGAGAAAGGTAAAAAACTAATTTTTTTAAATTCTGTAGTGCTGATGTCAATATTATGTTACTATTAAGAATATGCTCTACATCGTTGTTATACGTTCTCATTGTGAGTTTACTTTTTGAAAATAAATGCCTTTTTTGTGCCTTTTTTGCAGTTTTATTTTGCCTTTTTGCCTGCCTATTTTAAGTTTTTTTTAGTGCCTAAACATCCGGGCTCTACTTATCACATTTAAACTAGGTCCAGTTAAATTAGGCCTACATTGTGGTCTAAGACCTAGCATCAACTCATAGCTTAACAAAGGCTAAGGTAAATTACCCTAACTTAATTTGGTGAGGGATCCTACTGTGGACCTCAGAGCATTTTTTAAGCTTTTTCCACTGGGCAACAAAGGCAGATCGGGAAGTTGTGGGGGAGATTAAGGCAGGGGTGTGCTGTCAATTTCTTAACAACCAGTTTTGATACAGATGTGTGAATCGGCGAGCGCCAATGGCGCGAGTCATTAAGCTAGGGGGTCTCGGGTAGTGGTAGCTCCTTCAGCGGGGTTCCGGGACGGAGCCCCGGAAGCCAACGCATTTTAGCTTTTCCAAACAGCATTTTGTAACATTTTGGAAGAAATTATTTAACATGTTCTTTATACTCACTAATGACATAATTATCCAAAAATAAACTAATTTTTCATCAAAAAATAAATAAATATTGAAACGACCACTGCTTGTGATACTACCTATATTTTTCTATAAAATCCTGAAAAAATGAAAAAATATTTAGATATAAATAAATTTCTACTGATTGTTAAATATTTGTTAAAAACAAACAAACGGTTCGGTGATCCAATCAAAATTTAACAACCGGTTCGGGCGAACTGGACCGAACCGGTCCCAGCACACCCTGGATTAAGGACACTATGGATCCGGATGTTCCCTAATCAGGCCACCATTTCCGTGTGGTCTGAAATAACACTAGCGTTATCTATATACAAAACAAACAAAACATCTTTATTGCGAATCATTCACAATCCATAGCCACTTAACCTAACATACAAGTACAATCTTACGTATACATTGAACTTAATACAAAAATAATATAAAAATAAGGCCAACATAGCCACTTAACCTAGCATACTGGTATACTATTTGATTAATTATCTGACAATTTTATGAATATTGTTATTACCTGAGATATCTTATAACCAGGGCCGTAACTAGGGTTTAGAAATTAGTGAGGTCCAGATTTTTTTCGAGCGCGGCGGGACGAGCAAAATTCAGACCAAAATGACATCTACAAACACAACCCAAGCTATACACTAAACACAAAACCCTTGTCTATAATTAAATACTGTACAAAGGGACCTGTTAGCAAAAATACTTTTATTAAAGCTGCACGGAGAACGGTTCAGTCTTTTTTTTTATTTTTTTTTTTTTTTTTTTTAGGAAATAATTACCGAGGTCCGGACCTCGGTGACCTCATAGGTAGTTACGGCCATGCTTATAACACATTATAACATAGCCATTTACTATAACACAACTTAATATGCATATATAATCTTTGCTACATTACAAAAATAAGGTATTGTAAACCAGCAGTTGTCTGAACCAAGACTGCCATATAGGTGAGAGGTACACAGTATCTGAAGACAGGACATTGTACAATAACACATTAGAGCTGTTTTGGACCCTATTAATGAAATTTATATATTCTTCCGGATTAACATTTGGCTGGTAGGTAGGTTACGCGTAGTAAACATAAAACTGGCACTGCACCATTTTGGTTCCCTACATAGCATACGAAAAATATTATTATGAGCAACAGAATTTATTCATAACAGTTTTTGTATAATTCCGCCACAGATGGGATGTATACAATGCAGTACAGCAAGTTCTAAAAAGATAAATTTTAACTGATTCTGAACACATGCCAAATTTCCTTACTAACATGTTACCCTGTACATACAGCTTTTTACGTTGCCTCTCAATAACAAGTTCATCTCGCAGCTCGTGAGTAATTACATGACCTAATAAGTATTTACATGTGTCTTTGACAGGTATAGTCTGACCATTCATTTCAAAAGACCCACATGATACATGTTTCAGTAGATTACACCTAAAAATCAAAATACAGCTCTTTGCCCCATTATAAGTGAGGTGACGTGTGTGTATATATATCTATGTATATAGTCTAAAGTCACTAAAGGAAAAAGTCACTAAAAGAAAGCTGAATGGCAACACAGAGGGATAAACGGAGCAACGCGGGCTGTTCGTTTGGTTTTGGCTGGATTAGAGCATGGTTATTTATATATGACTAAATCGTTGGTGCTAAGTTTACTTTGGTGATGTTTCTAAGGTGGTAAATGGGGTAGAAAGTTGTTACCGTACTATAGCTTAGGTCCCGCCGGCATAACTCTAATACTAATTCCTACTCAGTCCTAACTCCAATACTGATTCCTACCCAGCCCTAACTCTAATACAATTTATTATTCAGCCCTAACTGGGGAGTAACTAGATCAAATTTAAACCAAATCTAACCTACTTCACGTTATTTGGCCTAAATCGGTTTTGTTCTAGCATGTCGGTGATTGGCCATATAAGCCCCTACGAAGACGCTGGGGAGGACTTTGAAGCTTATGCCACTTGTTATTTTATTTATTTGTCGGGTTCGAAATCCCAGCTGAGCCGTGAACGGCCAAATTCTAAAGGGCAAGTTCTACCTAAAGCCCAAGTTAAGCTAAATTAAAACTTACGGATTTGAGATCCTATTAGGTCCTACTCAGGGTAACCTCAGGGTTGCTGACTCGATGCGGGCCTACCTTAGACCTTAATTACATGAACTTAAAGTAAACAAAAGGGTACTATTTGTGGTCTTCTTTCTGAACCTTGCAACAACAACGCAACCTGGACTATTGCACGATGCAACAATCATGTATCTAAACAACCAAACTGAATTGCAAGAGAGCTCTCTATCAGACCACACCTTTACGTACGACCTTCCACAAACGAGTAGAAAAGACGCGCAGCGTCCCAAAATGATGCCAACAGTGTGACCAAACAATGATGCCACAAGAGCTCAAAAATGCTAGCTCTAAATTAAGTTAATTTTTCACTAACCTTACAATTATGAGATGGATATATATACACCTTAACTTAATATATACAAGCAATGCTGCATCAATCAGCTTAGTCATCGTATCGCCTTGGGACAACAATGGTTCTTCCTCTTCTAGATTTTCTAACACTCCCCACCGAAGAGGCATTGTTGTCATTACCTTCTGCAAGGTTAGCCAAGCCTTCTCCATGAGGCTGTAACTCAAATGTTTCATCTTGACTATCTGTGTTTTTGCTGATTTCTAAAGCATAGAGTTTTTGTATAGGTCTCTTTAACTTTCCTCCTGAAGTCTTTACCAGTGCAGACCTAACTAAATTGTCTTTGCCAACAAACAACTCTTCAATTATGCCAAGCTTCCAGCATTGCCTTGGTCTTTCATCCCAATCATTACCACTTCTCCCACCTTGATACAATTTGCATTGGAGCCCTTTACCTTGCCTGATGGGTAATAATTGAGTTCTGGCAAGTATTCCATCTGCCACCTCTTCCATAACTGATCTTGTAGCTCTTCAAGGTACCTGAACCGTCTGGTTAACTCTCCTTGAGTGCTCTGGATAGGCTGCAAGTCTTCTGGCACACTGGGGTTTGATGTTAATCGTTTACCACAAAGAAAATGATTTGGTGTCAATGGCTCTGCATCCTGCCTACTGTTGTAAACAAAAGTGATAGGCCTACTGTTCACCATTGCTTCTACTTCACATAAAACAGTAGAGAATTCTTCTTTGCTCAAATGAGCATTAGCTAAAAGTTTCTTTAATGGACACTTTACACTTCTCACTAGCCTTTCCCAAAATCCTCCCCACCATGGTGCTCTCTCAACAATAAACTCCCACTGTACCCCTTGGTGTGAAAAGTAGGATTGGAATCCTTCCTCTTTTAGCAAGGACCAAATTTCTTGGAGTTCCTTTGCAGCCTTTTTGAAGGTTTTTGCATTATCCGATATGATTTTATTTGGGAAACCCCTTCTGTTCACAAACCTTTTAAAGGCCAAAAGAAATACATCACTACTTAAGTTGCTTACCAACTCCAAATGTGTTGCTGGTGGTAGCACAGGTGAAAAGACATATATAACCTTTGTTAGACTCCCCTCGCTCATACACATAGACTGGCCCTGCAAAGTCTACTCCCACTACATCAAATGGGGCAGTATAGACACACCGTTCTCTTGGAAGTGGAGCCACCTTTTCATAATAAGGCTTTGCACTCCAACGCTTGCAAACCACACATTTATGCAAGACCTTTTTTACTACTTGTCTAATTTTGGGAATCCAAAATTGTTGTCTAATCTCTATTATCACTTCTCTAACTCCCGCATGTAACAGCTTATGATGAGTATCCAGGATCAAAAGGTCCACAAAGTGCCCCCCAGAAGGTAGCAAAATTGGATGTCTTTTCTCCTCTGGAAGCCCAGAAAACTGTAGTCTACCTCCTACTCTCAATAAATCCTGATCCAAAAACACATCCAAACCCTTGAGCGCAGAATGTGTTGGTAGAACCTGTAATGGATGGCTGGTGAGCAATTCTCTCTCTTCACCAAATTTTTCTTCTGCATATATACCACCCAGTATTTCCTGGCTTGCTGAATCTCATTACTGTTCAGAATTCCTTCCCTTCTTGTTTCTCCCTTAATGTTGTTGGTAAATCTATATACCCATGCTGTCACTCTTAACAATCTTTTCAGACTGCTAATGTCCTCAAGCCTCAATATGGGGTCCTGCTGCATAACTTGACAACTGTTCACAGCGCATTTTCTCACCTCACTCACCCATGCTTCTTCAGCCTGGCATTCTCCTACAATAGGCTGATTAGAAGGCCAGTTTTCACTTCCAAGTTTTAGCCACTCTGGCCCATTCCACCACAAACTTGATGTGAAAGATCTTTCACTGAAATTCCTCGTGTTGGTAAATCAGCGGGGTTTTGGATGCCTGGACAATGCTTCCATTGCTTGGGATCTGTGCGCGCTTGAATTTCCTCCACCCTATTGGCAACAAATGGTTTCCATTTCCTTGCCTGACTTCTTAACCAGTGCCAAACTATAGTGGAGTCTGTCCAATAATAGCTTGGAATTTCATAGAGGGCCAAAGACTTTCGCACTGTAATTGCAAGCCGACTAGCAATAACGGCACCCATCAATTCCAACCTTGGAACAGAAAGCCTTTTCAAAGGTGCTACTCTACTCTTTGCAGCAACCAACCTGCAACTTACTTCCTCTTGCAATGCGCCTCTTATATAAATACAAGTTGCATAGGCTTCCTCACTTGCATCACAAAAGATGTGCAGCTCCAAATTGTCTGGACTATTGTTCAACTCTCCAAAGTACCATCTTGGGATTTCAATGTCTCCAAGATGTGCCAATTCTTTGAACCAATATTTCCACCTTACCACCATATGATCAGGTAACTCTTGGTCCCAACCAAGTCCAATTTCCCAGAGGCTCTGAAACCAAATTTTTGACTTTATCACAAATGGAGCCAGGAATCCAAGAGGATCAAAGACCTTCGAAGCCAAACTAAGAGCTGTACGTTTTGTCCACCTTGTCTCATTCTCAGCCAGCTCTACTAAAGATTTCCCATTGAAGGTAAACAAATCATCATCTTGCTGCCAAACGATGCCTAGCACCTTTGCATCTATTGCCCACAACTCCTTAATACCAGAATCCTCAATACTTTCTGCTGCATCTCTGTCCTCTGGTTTTAACTTTATCCGCAAAAAGGCTTGCTTCACATCTGCAGTCAATGCTACTCTACCAAACCTGAATCTCAGTAACAAGGAAAATAAATCTGCATTTAAATTTGGCCCAGCATCCAAACAGTCATTCAAGGACACACCACCTTTGTCCTTGGCTGAGAATCAAAAACTACCCTCAGTTTGGTGGTAGTTTAGTTTTGTCTCGCCGTACCACTGCATGGTGTGGCAGATAATGTGCCTCCTGGCTCACCAGCTCACCTTGCACCCTTTCAGCATAGCCTCCCTTACATAACTTAGGATGGCCTCATCGTATTCAATTAACCAAACTCCTCATTTTTCTTAGCCTGTAAATGAAGTCTCCAACCTCCGATTAGCTAGCTGAAGGGTTTGAACCGGGTTTGCAAGAATCCTTCCATGGTAGGCCAACTTCATAGCAACCATCTCTAAACCCAATCCCTTTTCAAATTGCTCTAAAACCTCATTGTTCACTGTACTTGCCTGGTTGTCCTTATACCAATAGATTCAAGTTCCCAAAAACGCTTTCAAATGCCTTTCCAGACCATGGCTGTTCTCCTCAATCTTAACAAAAGAGCCTTAACTTCCATTTCATTGCAATAACTACCATGTAGCATCCAGCCTAGCTTACTTTCAATAGCTACCGGGCCTTGAGATGTACGGACAATATTACCAGTGATGAAGTCCCAATAATAGTCAGCTCCACTCAAAAGACTAATATCTTCTGTTCCCTCAAACTTATTATTGCCCAAATTAATTCCTTTAACTTGCAATTCTTGACACATGCCATATCTAAACAAGTAGTGACTGGAGCACAAAGTTCCTCAATCTCTACAGCTTGGACCTTGATAGTGGGGACTTTTGCGGTAACAACCCTTTAACCAGAACTTCTACCTTCTTAAATTTGGTTCGGTTTTGAACGGAACCCCCAAACCCAGAAATTCTTAAATTTTCCCTCTTAAGTTCTTTAAACTTCAATTTTCTGGAAATTCTGGTCTTAATAAAACTACACTGGCTACCACTATCAAACAACACTCTTACAGTAGCTTCTCCCTCATTCCCAATTAATAAGGCTGCAGTTGTTTGCAATAATCCCCCTTTACTTTTACTCCCTTGCATAGCAGTGGCATGTGCCACTGATGTCTCTACTTCTGGGGTAGGCCTACTAAGAGTGTTTTCACACAATAATGGCTGATGCCTACCATGACATTTTTTGCACAAAATTTTAAACTTACAAAACCTTGCTCTATGACCTTTCAAAAAACATTTAAAACATGCTGTGGACTTAGTTACCCTGTCCTTTCTCTCCTCAAAGGGTAAGGCCTCAGCCACCTCACATTTATATGACTTGTGGTTGCCTTCGCAAAATATGCATTCCTTGATTCCCTTTAATTTATTCTCAGAGGAGGCATGTAGAGCTGACACTGTACCTGGGCTATTCCTTTTTGTGGAAACTTTGGTGCTGTGCCTGCCTTTGTCCCCTTGTTTACCATCCCACTGTGCAAACTCAACTCCCTCTCGTCTTGCTAATTCTGTGCCTAAAAGACTTAACATCTGCTGAAGGGGGATGTACACATGTTCTGCAGAGTGTCCCCTACTTAATTCAAGCAAAATTGAGCTAGGCAATTTAGACTCCAGTGTAGGAACCAACATTATACCATACTTTTCCATTCCTACACCCAAGTTGTCCAGGGACCTAGTTCTAATTTCAAATTCATCATATAACTGCCGTAACTCCTTGACACTATTAGGATTATTAACAGGAGGTATAGCTAAAAGTGCACGGAGGTGGCTTTTAATTAAGATCTCTGGCTTACCAAACCGTTTCTTTAATATATCCCAAGCCACATTATAATTAGCCTCTGTTAATGCTAATCCTGCTATAGTCTTTGCTGCCTCCCCTTCCAAGAGGGACCGCAAATAATTAAACTTCTCCACGGCACTTAACACTTGACTAGAATGAACTGCTGATTGAAAACTGTCTGCCCATCCTTGCCATTCCTGAATACTCCCAGAAAATGTTTTGAGTACAAGCCTCGGTAATTGAACTACAGATCTGTTAACCTTAACTTCACAAGCATCATTTGTTGAGTGTTGTGTTTCATTATTAGACCTGGTCTCTAACTGTACTGAGCTGCTAAACTCTTTTGCTCGGAGGCCTACGTTAATCATATCATCAATAATCTCTTCAAAGTAAATTATGTTATTTTCTATTTCATCCTCTTCTATAAGAGCCTCAATTTTAACATTTACCTCACTTAGAGCAACCTTTTTAGTTTCTAATATGGCAAGCTGCGCAGTCACTAAGCGTAAATCCTCTTGCTCTATGGCAGAATCTATAGTGGTAATGACCTTTGTAATTAGACCTTTGTAGGCACTTCTCCTTTTTATAAATTTGTTCAATTCAGATGCACTCATCTTCAATGTAAACAACCCTTGGGCTCAATACCAAATGAGCTGAATTGGCAGAAATACTTAACCAAACTGATCAAACGCAAATTTTACTTTCAAATAAACTGAATTGCTGGGTGGGGTACTAACCAAACACCAGTATGGAATACCAAATTTTCCACCCCAGGACCTTAATTCAATAATGACCCAAAATTAACCAAACCGGAAAAATGTAGGCCAAAAACGACAGACGACTGGCCAAGTTTCGCAATTGGGCGACCAAACTTTACCCTGGGACCTTAATTCAATAATAACCCAAAATTAACCAAACCGGAAAAAATGTAGGCCAAAAACGACAGACGACTGGCCAAGTTTCGCAATTGGGCGACCAAACTTTCAATAATAACCCAAAATTAACCAAACCGGAAAAAATGTAGGCCAAAAATGACAGACGACTGGCCAAGTTTCGCAATTGGGCGACCAAACTTTTACCCTGGGACCTTAACTCAATAATACTCAACCCGTCTAGGCCTAACTTGGGATACAATTTGCACAATCAGAACTTTGCCGAAAAATGGTCACTGACTCAGTCTTGGGGTAGAAATCCGGTTCTGAAGGACCATGTTATTTTATTTATTTGTCGGGTTCGAAATCCCAGCTGAGTCGTGAACGGCCAAATTCTAAAGGGCAAGTTCTACCTAAAGCCCAAGTTAAGCTAAATTAAAACTTACGGATTTGAGATCCTATTAGGTCCTACCTCAGGGTAACCTCAGAGTTGCTGACTCGATGCGGGCCTACCTTAGACCTTAATTACATGAACTTAAAGTAAACAAAAGGGTACTATTTGTGGTCTTCTTTCTGAACCTTGCAACAACAACGCAACCTGGACTATTGCACGATGCAACAATCATGTATCTAAACAACCAAACTGAATTGCAAGAGAGCTCTCTATCAGACCACACCTTTACGTACGACCTTCCACAAACGAGTAGAAAAGACGCGCAGCGTCCCAAAATGATGCCAACAGTGTGACCAAACAATGATGCCACAAGAGCTAAAAAATGCTAGCTCTAAATTAAGTTAATTTTTCACTAACCTTACAATTATGAGATGGATATATATACACCTTAACTTAATATATATACAAGCAATGCTGCATCAATCAGCTTAGTCATCGTATCGCCTTGGGACAACAATGGTTCTTCCTCTTCTAGATTTTCTAACACCACTAGGGTGAGGTTGTTTTTCGAGGCAAATTCCATTCCTGATGCTAAGAAAGTGGTACTTACATATTAACCGGGGGGCCACCACATATTGATGATTGGTTAGGTTAAGTTGTAATATTTTCGTTAGTTGAAAATTTCTAATACATCATATTTTTTAAATAGCAATATTTTTTTATAAAATTTCCTGAAAAAAAATAATTTTTTTAGGCTTATTCATGATGAAAATTTGGGATCTACCAAAAAGTGAAGATGCGGTCTCTTTTTTGCAAGCCAAAGAAATTCTACCTGCTGAACGTATATGCAAAAAAGGTAAGAAGAAAACTGTATAAAAAATATTTTACAAATATTGCTATTTAAAAAATATGATGTATTAGAAATTTTCAACTAAAGAAAATATTACAACTTAACTTAACCAATCATCAATATGTGGTGGCCCCCAGTTAATACGTAAGTACCAAGAAAGTACTTACTTTCTTAACTATAATAGGCCCTAAAACGTTTGGCTTAGTTATGGACCTAGTTGCTCTTAAAGCACCGGAAACTTGCACCTATAGTGAATTGGTACAGGCCCTAACCAGTCGCTACAAACCCCGAGTAGTTCTCATCTATGAACATTTCAAATTTTATTCGAGGCATTTGACTGTGAATGAAAGCATTGCAGAGTTTGTTGCAGGAATAAAAGCCCATAGCCGTAATTGTAAATTTGGGGACAAATTAGATGAAATGCTAAGAGATAGGTTTGTAATGGGTCTCAAAGAGGAGTCTACCCAGAGAGCCCTATTAACTATACAGGACCTAACTTTTAGTCAGGCTGTAAAAATAGCTGCGGCTAGGGAAGAAGCTGCTAAAGATGTTAGAGCTTTTGGCAGTCAGTAGTAAAGCCCAACACGTAAATAGCTTTAAATCTTCTAGGCCTAGCAGACCCAATGAGCCTACTAGACAAACAAATAAAAGGTATGCGGCAAATACGACCAAACCTACTAATTCAAACGCTAAACAGGAGGAAAAGCCTTCCAAGCCATGTACTGGGTGGAAAACACCATTGGAAGAAGGACTGTCCTTTTAAAGAAGCAGTTTGCCGAAACTCTAATAAAATAGGCCACATAGCTAAAGTTTGTTTTTCAAAGAAAACAAGGGGTGAAAATTCTAATTATAACATTTCTAGTGTAAATCCTCAAAAGGGAAATACTTCGAACATTGGAGTGGAGTACCTATTTCATGAGCAGCAAAGTGGTGATAATACAGGCCCATATATTGTAGAGGTAGGCCTAAATGGAATTACAGTTCCTGTAGAACTAGATACAGGTGCTGCCCGAACTGTCATGTCCAAAACAGTTTTTGACAAAACTTTCAAAAATGTATCTAAACTACATGCATTAAAACAATGCTAAAAAAATATCGGGACATACAAATACTATTTGTGGAGAAGTATCCATCACAATTACACTCAACAAGAAAACTTTATCTCATCCCTTAACTCTTTTAGTGGTGGATGAGCAAGGGCCTACTCTACTAGGCCGTGATTGGATTGATGTTTTGAAAATGCCTATTGACAAAATTTTGCCAAAGGGTCAGACAGATGTGCATACACTCATATCCGTCTGATATAGACTCATTGTTAAGGGAGTTTTTTTTGTTTTTGGGCCTGAAGTAGGCAACATAAAAGGCCATCAGGTCTGTATAGAAGTAGACCCTAATGTAACTCCGAAATTTTGTAAGGCTCGTTCAATTGCGCATGCACTGCGGGAGAAGGTAGATTTAGAAATTGACAGGCTGCTCAAAGATAAAATTATTGAACCAGTTACACACGCTAAGTGGGCTGCCCCAGTAGTTCCTGTACTCAGAGGCGTAACTAACGGGGGGGGGGGGGGGGGACATGTCCCCCCAACTTTTTAACTGAGGGGGGTAATATAGGTTTTGTCCCCCCCAACTTTTGATCGAAGTTAGCTTACGTGAAGGAAAATATTTAGTTCTTGAAATAATCTATGATGAGTAAATCTTTAATTATATTAGTCCTATTAGTATGCTGGAAAGTATTACTGATTCAGTACTACTACTGCAGTGATAGATACTTTAATGAGACATCTAGTTATTTTTTATTTAATTATTGCATATATTGTTTTCCTTCAATGTTAAGTATATACTTGATATACATAAGGTAGTTGTGAAAATGCTTCTTTGATTTTCCTATTACTATCATAAATATAGATCATTCTCTAAATCATAATATTTTAAGAGCATCATTTTGGTCGCAAACACATTACCTACAGGATAGCAGCACAGAAATTCATCGCAGGATTTTTCATCATTATAGTTGTCCCCCCCCCCCAACTTTTGAAAGCTAGTTACGCTCTTGCCTGTACTAAAACCTGACAAGTCCGTGCGGTTATGTGGGGATTACCGTTTAACAGCAAATAGAGCAGTCCTTCTAGATTGTTACCCTATACCCAAGCCTGATGAATTATTTAGCTCTCTTGCTGGGGTAAATATTTCGCAAAACTAGATATGTCCCAAACTTATGCTCAACTAAGTTTAGATGAAAATTCTAAAGAACTAATAGAGGCTTATATAAGTACAATAGGCTATGCTATGGAATAGCATCGGCTCCGGGTATTTTTCAGAGGACAATGGACCAAGTTCTAGTTCACATTCCGGGTATACTTTGTTTGCTAGATGATGTCCTCATTTCAGGATCATCTAAAAAAGGACACCTAACTAGATTAACCACAGTTCTAAAAAGACTCAGGGATGCTGGACTTAAGCTAAAGAAAGAAAAGTTTTCGTGGGTCACTAATGAGGTTTCATATTTAGGGTTCCGCATAGATGCCTCAGGCATTCATCCAACGGTGGATAAACTAGGAGCAATAAAAAATGCACCACCTCCACAAAACATCACACAGTTACAAGCTTATTTAGGTCTCCTAAACTTTTATAGGAAATTTTTGCTTAATGCATCGACTTTCCTTGAACCCCTAAATAAGTTATTACGATCTGGGAAACAGTGGAGATGGGAGAAAACCCAAAAGGAAGCATTTGAGGCTTCCAAGGACGTACTAGTAAAGTCCACTCTCCTAGTGCATTATGATCCTAAACTTCCTCTCATAGTTTCAGCAGATAGCAGTTCTTATGGAATTGGGGCAGAGTTATCTCACCACATTGATGGTGTAGATAGGCCTATCTGTTTTGTTTCTAGAACACTAACTGAGACTGAAAAGCGAACTGCATAACTTGAACGTGAAGCCTTAGCCTTAGTATTTGCAGTAAAAAAAATTCATTTCTGTCTATGGGGTCATGAATTCAAACTAATTACTGACCATAAGTCTCTTTTAGGTTTATTTTCACCTAATAAAAATATTCCAGTTATGGCCTCAGGTAGGATTCAACGATGGGCACTGATTCTACAAGCCTATAAATTTGACTTAGTACATCGGTCAGGCAAACTTCTAGGTACGGCTGATGCGCTAAGTAGGTTGCCTTTAGAAAATCCAAATGAATGCGTACTTGTACCTACAGAATGAGTTCACTTGGTGGAGTTTTTGGAATTCACCAGTAACTGCAGTACAAATAGAGCAGTAGACAAAATCAGACCCTATTCTGTCTAGGGTCATCCATTACTAAGTTGGTTGGCCTACTAAGGCTGTGAGTGAATTACAGCCTATTTATCAACGTCAGTCTGGACTCTCGATCCAAAATGGCTGTCTCTTATGGGGCCACAGAGTGATAATTCCGAATGAAGGCAGGTCGAATTTAGTGAAGAAACTTCACGCTGAACACATGGGTGCAACAAAAGTGAAAGCTGGCGAGAGCTTATTTCTGGTGGCCCGGTTTAGATGGAGAACTCGAATCATTGGTTCGTTCCTGTCAAAACTGCCTAGAGAACAGAGATTTCCCAAGGAAAAGTCCACTTCATCCGTGGGAATGGCCTACTATACCTTGGCATAGGATCCATGTTGGCTATGCAGGTCCTATAAATAATATTTATTTCCTAGTCATTGTGGACGCCTACTCTAAGTGGGTGGAAATTTTTCCAACCACTTCCACGACTTCGGGTGTTACTATTCGCTTCGCTCGATGGGGTTTACCTGTAGTTCTGGTTTCCGACAATGGTACTTGTTTTACCAGTGAGGAATTTCGTTCTTTTGCCCACCTAAATGGCGTTAGACATGTCCGGTCTAGTGTTTTTCACTTGTCTACTAACGGTCTCGCAGAAAACATGGTCCGTACTTTCAAATCGGCCTTACGTCATTCTCATGGGGAGAAATGCAAGTGGTGTTGGATAAATTTTTGTTTAAATATCGACTAACACCTCACACAACGACAGGGGTGTCTCCTTCTAAACTTATGAGTGGCCGGGGAATTCGTTCAGTTTTCGATCTGTTACGTCCAAACGAAACGTTACAACAACGAGTTTTACGCCATCAGGAAAAACAGAAGTTGTACCACGACACTAAAAAAGGGAGAGTTATAGAAGCGCAACCTAATGATCCAGTTATGATTCGCATCTATGTGGCTGGACCAAAATGGTTTCCTACAACTGTGCAGAAGAGAACGGGCCCTGTTTCCTTCAAGTGCCAACAAGATGATGGTCGTTCTATTAAACGCCATCAGGACCAGATATGGGAACGTGAATTGCAGGATGACCAGAGTCTTCCAGAAGAGAGAACCGATCCTCTGGAAAATGATTCAATTCGCCCGCCTATGCAGGTTGCATCTATTCTTACTACATCAACCCCACTCCGCAGGTCGTTTAGGGTCTCTCACCCCCCCTGACAGACTAAACTTGTAGTGGAGGAGTGAGGTGACGTGTGTGTGTGTATATATATATGTATATAGTCTAAAGTCACTAAAGGGAAAAATCACTAAAAGAAAGCTGAATGGCAATACGAAGGGATAAACAGAGCAGCGCGGTCTGTTCGTTTGGTTTTGGCTGGACTAGAGCATGGTCATTCATATCTGACTAAATCGTTGGTGCTAAGTCTAATTTGGTGATGTTTCTAAGGTGACAAATGGGGTAGGAAGTTGTCAATAAATAATAATAGTTAGAGGTAATGTCTATAGCTTCTAAATTAGTAAAGTTAGAGGGTTTAGGTAGACTGCTTTGTGGGACGCAGGAAATCTATGGTAGGCCCTAAAGAATGTCTAATTCAACGCACCGGTAAGTGCCTTTGTTGTTGTTTAGAAACCTAGTAACCTAGTGGGGTCACTAACCCCAAGTTATTACACAATTCTTACTATTTTAGCTAATGGTTTGTCTTTGAAGGCGCTAGTGGATACAGGGAGTACCAAAAACTTTATTGATATAAATATTGTAAAAGAAAACAAATGGAAGGTATATCCTTGTAAAAGTCAAGTGTCAATGGCTAATACTTCTCATGTAACTAAAGTTGATGGGTTTTGTTGTGTAGATTTGACATTCAAGGATCGTACCTATAAAAATGTTAAGTTATCACTTCTGCCTAATCTATGTGCTAATGTTATTCTTGGCCATGATTTTTTGTCTAGACATGAATCAGTTGAGATACCTTTTGGGGGAAGAGAACCTTCCTTAACTGTGTGTAACCTTGCAGCAGCCGAGCCGAGGTGGAACTTCCGTCTTTATTTAATAATTTAAGTCCTGAATGCAAACCCATTGCTATTAAGTCACGCCGATATTGTCAGGCAGGGGTCTGGGTCATAATCCCGACTGCCATAATCCTGAAAGCCATAAGCCCGAGCGCCAAAATTCCGAAGGCCAAAACCCCGACAAGCGATAATCCCGACAAATCGAAATCCTGACAAGATAATAGTTTATATTTAATATTTACTTATAGCTTAAAATAATAAAAACTAAAAGAAAAAATGCAACCTAACCTAACCTAACCTAACCTAACTAGCTGCACTTGCATATGGAGCGTGATTGTGATCCACAAATTTTTTAAGGTGATGTTCTTCATTTAAGAGTTTTGATATTGCTCTACCTTTGCAATTAAGTGATTTTCGTTTTTCACAGCACCAGTAATAATCGTCTTCCCGACTTTTATCCTTCACCATTAAATAACCGCGTGCGTTAACTTTGTTATTGCCTTTTTGAGAAGGAACAATTTCACAAATTTCTTCCATGTCGTTCTAGGGGTGAAGTTACACTGATAATTTTTAGTTTACTCGCGGTTTTACCTTTGCTTCGAGGTAGTTTAACTTTGCTTCCAGGTGGGAGCAGATCAATTCGCTCGCACCCTTGCTGAGTTCTCGCACTCATCTTAGTTCGTGATTTTTAACTATCGGGATTTTGGCCTGTAAGGATTACGACGTTCGGGATTTTGGCCTGTCGGGATTACGGCCTTCGGGCTTATGGTTTTCTAGATTATGACTTTCGGGATTCTGTCCAGGTTCCGTCAGGCAGATATGAGTTTTATTTCGTCCGAAGTAGATCGCCTTCTTAAGGAAGGCATTATCGAACCCAGTCGAAGTCCTTGGCGGGCACAAGTTCTAGTGGTAGCCAATGAATCTCATAAAAAACGCCTAGTTATCGATTATTCTCAAACAGTAAATAGATACACGCAGTTGGACGCTTATCCTCTACCTAATATAAATGAAATGGTGGGCGAAATTGCACAATATAGTATCTTTAGTACAATAGATCTTAAGAGCGCCTATCATTTGATCCTTATCAAGGAGGATGATAGGCCATACACTCAGGGGCGGATTGGGTCACCGAAACCGGCCCGGGACCTCCAGTTGTACCGGCCCTAAAATTTGCCTAAAATTTATTTACCACATTTATGCTTATCATATCTAGCTTATTCATTATTCAATTTTTAAAAATTTAATAACAGTAAAACAGATATCTTTTACGTAATTGAATTTTTATTGTATGATGCATATGTCTAATCGCAAAAAGGATAGATTGAAAGCTTGAAATACTCGTAGACGGTAACATACAGTATTTGTACAAGTACAACCATAAGTGCATATAACGTATAATACTATGTATAATACTACGTTTGTACGTTGGTGTATAGAGAGACACGTAATCAAATTAAAGCAGAAAGTCCTAAAGTACACGAATCTCTATACGATCAACACAAGCACAGTTTTTTGCGCAATAAGGCACTTTTCTTAGCGACAGCATCAATTATTATGTCACAGTCAAGGCGATGCAAAATCTCCTTTTCCACAGCCATGAGCAGAAAAGCTTCCAAATGAATGGCAGACAGTGTACTTCGAAGTCGATTTTTCACAAACTTAAGAGTCGAAAAGGTGCGTTCACAGGCAACTTGAGTTGTAGATAGTGTAAGTATGTAGCGGTAAGCGAGTCCAATAGCACTGTAAGTGTCTCTGAATAAATTGAAATTTTCAAGAGTATAAAACACGCACACTGCACAGTTTTGGCAACGCTTGCATGCAACTTCGTTAGGCCCATAGTCATACTGAAGTTCGTCTTGTTTGTCCAATGCCTCTGGAGCTTCTTTCTTTCGAGCCTTGTATTCCGTGCACAGTCCAGCTTTCAATCGATCCCAGCTGTTAGCCAAATGCACCAGTTCTTTCTGTAGTTGCTCTTTTGTAGCTCTTCTATCAATCGTTATAAGCTTTTCGCTGAGATTTTCCATGGCTTCAGCAGGCAGTCCTGACCTTATTTCACCAAAGTGATCTGGAGACAGGCAACTTCAGCAGGAGCGGCTCGCAGGTAGGCACTGTGGAACTGCAGCACCCCCATGATCTTATGATCTTTATATTTAAATATTTAAAATAGCCTCTCTGATTGTTTTTTTCAATGAACTTTGAGTTTTTAAATCAGATTATATCTTTTTTTCCTTAAACTATTTCAATGCCGAACGAATGAATCACGAAAGTAGCTTCAGCCTTCCCGTGGAACTGCGTACTTAGTTCCAGATTTTATTCGAAACGCTTGAAACCTCGGTGGCGGACGTACGAAGAGCGAGTCAGAATCGCGGGTTTAAGAGGATCCAAAGCACTGTGGACAGAGCAGTGCCGATTTGTTTGTTTGACGTGGTAGTTGTGTTGCTGTATCGTTTGCTAATTCGAAATTTAATTTCCGAATTGCATTTATCAATGATTCGTTATCATTTATTTTTTGTCGTGAGATTGAAGTTAATTATATAATAATTGGATTATTTACAATATATAGCTTTCATTTCTTAGAATATTTTTTTCGCAAGTGACTTTTTGTTTTTTTAAATTTTAACTAGGCGCCTATTCTATTATCATGGCTGCGCTAGCCCCAGAAGTGAGTCGAGTGACAGTGAGTAAAATTCAGTCTCGTAATTTTTCACAGTTATCTCTTCAAGAAAAAATAGCTATTAAAACTGAAGGACGCCCTACACCAGAAATTCAAATATCTCAGCCCGGAATAAGTAACAATAAGAAATATATTCGTAGTTTTAATTCAGAATGGTACCAAAGAAAAGTTGGCTTTGTGGTTGTAAAGTTAAAAATGCATTATTTTGTTTCCCGTGTCTACTACTCGGTGGTGACTTGACGTGGACAAAAAGTGGTTTTACAAATATAAACAAAATGAAAGAAAAACTGAAAAGCATGAGCGTTCAAAGAAGCATATTGATAATGTGATTTCCCTGTCACTTTTAGGAACGGTAAATATCAAAGAAAAACTTAGTGAGGCTTACAAACTCTCGATTATCGAACATAATAACAAAGTTACCAAAAATCGTGAAATATTGTCGAAAATAATAGACTGCATTAAATTCTGCGGAAATTTTGAGATTTCTTTACGTGGACATGATGAAAAAGATGATTCGGCAAATCTAGGTGTATTCAGGGGATTAATTAATTTCGCATCAAAATTAGATCCCGATTTGAAAAAACATTTAGAAAGCAACACAGTCTTCAAGGGCGTTTCCAAAACCATTCAGAATTATATTCTTGACTGTGTGCTGCAGGTATCCCGCAATCAAATAAAAAAGAAATTAAAGAAGCTTCGTTTGTGGCAGTCATGGCTGATGACACAACTGATGTTTCTGAACACACTCAAATGGTTATTGTTCTGAGATACGAGCTGAATGCGGAAGTCTTTGAGCGCTTCTGGGGTTTCTTTACTCCGGAAAATCAAACGGCAGAAGGACTATCTAAGTGCATTCTAGATCAGCTAGATATTCTTCTCGAAGGAAACAAGCAGAAACTAATTGCTCAGACATTTGATGGAGCAAATGTCATGAAAGGAAAAAAAGGGGGAGTTCGGGCTAAAATTAAAGAAGTTTACAATAATGCACACTTCATTCACTGTTATGTCCACAACTGAATCTGATTATGAAAAATGTAGCAAGTACTACCCGAAATTCAAGAATATTCTTTTCTAACCTCTTGGCTATACCAACATTTTTCTCCAGGTCACCACTTCGTCTCTCTATCTTAAGCAAACATATGGCCAACCGCATTCCTCGTCCATCCCCTACTAGATGGAATTTTCATATACGCACCGTAAAGTGTAAACCGCGTCTATGAAAATTTCGAACCCTTAAAAAAATGCCTTGAAGAAATACAGTCGACAGCAAACGCAGATCAAACCATTTCAGAAGCAACAGGAATTTTGCACGTTTTGAATAAAGAAAAGTTCATCTTTTGGTTGAAACTTTTTCATCAGATAATGCCTCACGTAGAAGTCATTTACAATCAAATGCAATCTCGAGCTATTGACTCATGTAAAGTACAAGAATATATAGCAAACTTCAACAATGCCATTTTAAAAATAAGAAATTCGGAGTACTGTGAAAATCCTTCAAAAACACTCATGATTGAAGCAAAGGAAGTGTGCGACTGCGTATGTGTTGACATAGCTGAGAGGTATTCATTTACCAAACAATTAGTAGCTGCTAAGCTGTTTACCAAGGAAAACTTCGATAGCTATAATATGAAAATGCCTATGGAAGAGGTAACGGTGACCACTGAGGCATATCCCAGGATTGAAAAAGAAAAGCTTCTTACTGAACTACAAGTTTTCTACAGTAGACCTGATATGCACAATTACGACAGGTTAATTGATCTGCTGAAATTTATCACTGAAAATAATCTAGTAGATGTTCTTGGAGAACTAGCTAAGCTCATAAAAATTCTTTTGACCATCCCCATGACTACATCCGAGGCCGAACGCTGCCATTCAACATTAAAAAGAATAAAGACGTTCTTAAGGAGCACTATGAATCAGGAAAGACTAAATGCTCATGCAATGATTTCAATAGAGAAAAATTTGATCAACAGTACACAGAATTTCAATGAAAAAGTAATAGACCTTTTCGCTCAGAATAAAAACAGAAGAATGGAATTTGTTTATAAATAAAATTTTTGGCAAATTCAAAATTACCCGTTAAGCGTAAGTACCCTATAATTGATTTTATGATACTATTTTACTTATTTTTATGACTAAGTAGTGAGTAGTTATCTATTTATCTATTCGACTTTCTCTCTCTCTCATATATACAGTATATATATAATCGACACAATTGTTCGCAATTTCTGAGGCAGCACCCCCATAACTGAAAGTCACGAGCCGCCACTGCTTATGCCATTAGCATCTGTATACTGAACTGGTTGGAGACCACATCATAATGTGAGACATCACTTTTGGAATACAAACAGCACACTTGAAGTCTTTCTGGTCTGTAATATTTAGTCATTGCAACATAACCACTGATGTTCCTGAAGCGCATGAAGTGGGTTTTACGCTTCTCTTTTTTAAGATATTATTGACAGCACTATTTGGCTAGATTCAATACGTAAACTTTTTGTAGGTTTATTAATATAATTGAGGGGTCCCGCGTCTTAAGGTACCTAAGTGCCAAAATTAAAATTCGTGAGAAATCGCCTCCAAAGTTCAGCAATATTCTGGCAATAGTATCTCTGTTATTAATTGAGCTAGAACGTTCATTTTTGGCTAAATTAGAGGTCTAAGTATGCTAATGAAGATGTTGATGAGTTTTTGGAATAGATTTCCATATTTTATATTTTATATATATATATATATATATATATATATAATTTCGCAAAAAGAAAGTCGAAAAACTATGCGACTATCGGGCCTTTAAAAAATGAGAATAGTGATTTATCTGATGATCTAACAGAAGTAGCTGAAATATTAAAAGCTCAGTATGAATCATCTTTCAGTATCCCAAAAACTGACAAACTGATATGCGATAGAAACGCGTTCTTTGAAGAAGAACCACAAGGGGAAAGTATAACGGATTTCGACTTTACGACGGAGGATATTGCACAAGTCATAGGGAAACTAAAAACACACTCAGCGGCAGGACCGGATAAATGGAATGCCACACTGATCAAAAACTGCAAGAATGCAATCGCTGAGCCCCTATACTGGATATGGAGACGATCATTAAACACGGGAGAAATACCGGGCATCCTGAAGAGCGCGAACATCGTCCCAATATATAAAGGAGGAGATCGATCCGAGGCCAAAAACTATAGGCCAGTGTCGCTTACATCTCATCTCACCAAAATATTTGAAAGAATTGTTAGACAGAAAATCTATGACTTTTTGGAAACTCAGAAAAAATTCAATGATAACCAACACGGGTTTCGGTCAGGCAGATCATGCCTGTCACAACTAATGGAACACTACAACAACATTATTGATTCACTTGAAAGTAATGAAAACTATGATGTACTATACACAGACTTTGCTAAAGCGTTCGACAAGTGTGACCATGGAATCATAATACATAAACTGAAATATATGGGAATAACAGGAAAAGTAGGGAAATGGATATATTTCCTTAGTGAGCGGAGGCAAGTCGTTACAGTACAAGGAGTATCTTCATCAGAATCAGAGGTCCTCAGCTCAGTACCACAAGGAACGGTATTAGCTCCACTACTCTTCATAATCATGCTAACTGACATAGATGAGGACGTTACCAGAGACAGCACAGTAACATCCTTTGCAGATGACACAAAGATCAGTAGAAAAATACGAAAACCAGAAGACATAGGATCTCTACAAACCGATATAAACAAAATTTACAAGTGGACGGAAGACAACAATATGAAGTTTAACACCGAGAAATTTCAGCTATTACGGTACGGAAAAAGAGAAGACCTAAAGTCCATGGAATATTATACCCCAAATGGACAGGAAGTCCAGAGAAATTCCAGAGCAAAAGATTTAGGGGTTGTAATGACAGATGATGCGAAATTTGAAACACAAAATAAGATAGCAGTAAACAGAGCAAAGAGAATAACGGGTCTGATATTGAGAACTTTTAAACGAAGGGATAGGAATGTAATGATCCCCCTACTGAAAACCCTGATAATACCCAAACTGGAATACTGCTCGGTCCTAACATCCCCATATAAAAAAGAAGACATTAGACAGCTGGAGGGGATTCAAAGAAGTTTCACAGCCAAGATCAATGGGTGCAAAGAACTAAATTACTGGGAAAGGTTACGAGAACTAAACCTATATTCACTGGAAAGGAGAAGAGAGAGATACACCATTATTTACACTTGGAAAATAATGGAGAAACTAGTCCCTAATCTTACTCTGAATCCCATAACTCCCCAAACAACGGTGGAAGGTAGAAACGGTAGACTGTGTCGTATTCCCAAATTGAAGGCGAGACAGGGAACATCCTTAACCCTGAAAGAAAATAGTTTTGTAGTGAGAGACCAAAACTATTTAATCAGCTGCCCAAAGACCTAAGAAACACGAAGGGAGTTGCAGTGGAAATCTTCAAAAGAAGACTTGACGCCTGGCTCAGAACAATCCCCGATGAGCCGGGCGTACCTGGCTATGTGAGGTGGAGAGCGCAAGAATCCAACTCACTACTTCACCAGGCCAACTCGAGAGGAGGGGCGACACGCTTGACCTTCGCGAAATGAGAAATCATCACGTGGAACCTTTGTAAGGTTGTAAGGTAAGGTATATATATATTTTTTTCTTTTTTTTTTTCTTATTATGCCGAACTTTGGGTGAACTTTTGGCTGGCGATAAAGGTGAAAAAAGTAGTTCGCTTCATAAGGTTTTCATTAAAAATTAAATTTCAACCATACTTCTAGTGTCGTAAGGTCATTATAACCCAAACTACGCGATAGAGGAAGGGTGAAAATAGTGATATCCATCAAAAACACGTTTTCGCCTGTGGTGGCTCTTAGGTACCTTAAGACGCGCGACCCCTCATATGACTACTTCAGTGAAGAATTCCTACTGCAAATAACAAATTTGGTTTCACAAAAGTGATATTTTCTAATAAAATGTTAGTACGTGTTTCATTGAATATTTAATATAAAAGTTAATTTTGTCTTACTTCAAATAAAAGTTTTTAAATATATTTTTTTTAGTTAATGGTAATTAAAATAGCAATTAACGAAAAACCATAAAAAATTTATCAATTTCAATGAAATGTACGTATGGTTAGACAGCCGTACGACGCGACGGTACGTACATTAATTAACACATTGATCCTATTACTAAAACAACGAACAAGTATGGCGTAACAATTTGCCTGAAGTACATAAATTATATTGTATCTCGAATTATGTAAGTTATACTAAATAATTGTTTGTTTGTTTTTTTCTGTTTAAGGTGCTTTCAACCCTGCTGGATTATTGACACCATTTTTTTTTTTTTTTTGTAGAGAAAGGTGGTGAAAGAAGTAGTAGAAGAAGGGTGATTTCTGTCATACTAAATAATGTTTGTTTGTTTGTTTTTTCTGTTTAAGGTGCTTTCAACCCTGCTGGATTATTGACACCATTTTTTTTTTTTTTTGTAGAGAAAGGTGGTGAAAGAAGTAGTAGAAGAAAGGTGGTTTATACTAAATAATATATAAATAGGCTATAAATGAAAACATAAATAATATTCTTAAACACTAAATAAAGACGTTGTAAGCATAATTAAATCAGGACCTTTTCCAGTTTGTGTACCGTTTTTCATATATAATTTATTTTTGCTTTATAAGGCTAACTAACGAAAATATCATGACCTAACCTAACCAATCGTCAAGGGCGTACAGTTAACCTAACGATTGGTTAGGTTTGGTCGTGATATTTTCGTTAGTTAGCCTTACAAGCCTAACTAAAGAGATTGATATTATCACTCATTTTTGATCTGAAAAGAAAAACGGTACACAAACTGGAAAAGGTCCAATGATATAATTGGCGCCAAATCAAATTATATTCTAAAAATGGAGCATTTTCTTTTCTTATGCGTTGCTGTTGAACCCTTACGCTGCTACGGGGAGCGATAGTGCTCATGGTCGCCACAGCTCTCCAGGCAGGCGAGTGCTCTTGGCCGCCACAACTCCCCAGTAAAAGTAAAAGTAAAACAGTAATGCACCATTACTTATTCGGACTATAGTGGATTTTCCAGAAGAGTTCCTTGTTCCATGCACGGTCTGTGTTTAACATATAAATTTCTCAGGGGACCATTCTGAGTTTGTGTATATATATATATACACACACACACACATATATATATATATATATATATATATATATGAATAGAAACGACATAAGTGTTAAGGAACGTTTCTGCACACGAGGAGGAGAGATAACGAATAAATGAAAAATGAGGCGAACCGCCCGGGAATCGAACCCAGGGCCTTCCAAGGCCGTGGGTTCGATTCCCGGGCGGTTCGCCTCATTTTTCATTTATTCGTTATCTCTCCTCCTCGTGTGCAGAAACGTTCCTTAACACTTATGTCGTTTCTATTCATTTATATACTGCGCGGTCATTGCAGTTGTATGCATATATATATATATATATATATATATATATACACAGCCGCTATATTCTAGAGAAATTTGCATAAAACCTAGTATAGACCACCTTTCAAAAACTTATAAATCATATAGTTATGCCCTTAATTTTCATTTTCTTTCACGTAGAATAGAAAATATGATCATTTTATGGGTATATAAACTAAACTGCAAAAAACTTGTTCGCTACCTGGATCCCTGGAAAAAGTTCCAAATTTTCCAGGTTTTTTTAGCGTTTCTGCTGACTTATGATCTGCATACCGTAGCATCGTAAGGGTGAATCAGTTTCAATTATCGTCCATTCTTGTTCAATGCTCGGTTAATATGTATTTTATCCCACTCAGTCATTTTACACACCAAAATACATTTTTCTAGTAGTATTTGATGTGATTTGTTCAAATATGACCTCCATTTCCGTCGGAAATGAGATCCAACAAAGTTATAGTACTTTGAAGTTTGGCTCATTTTCAAGGGAAATGGAAGTCAAAATCTAAGCAAAACACATCAAATATTACTAGAAAAATGTATTTTGGTATTAATTAACCTAACCTAACCTTACCTAACCTAACCTAACCCTGGCTAAACGAGCCTAACCCTGGCTAAACGATCCTAACCCTGGCTAAACGAGCTCTCGTCTGTATCCACCACCTAATCCATAATAAGGTAATACTCTAGGCCCATTTAGCCAGGGTTAGGATCGTTTAGCCAGGGTTAGGCCCGTTTAGCCAGGGTTAGGCCCATTTAGCCAGGGTTAGGCTCGTTTAGCCAGGGTTAGGCTCGTTTAGCCACGGTTAGGTTAGGTTAGGTTAGGTTAATTAATACCAAAATACATTTTTCTAGTAATATTTGATGTGTTTTGCTTAGATTTTGACTTCCATTTCCCTTGAAAATGAGCCAAACTTCAAAGTACTATAACTTTGTTGGATCTCATTTCCGACGGAAATGGAGGTCATATTTGAACAAATCACATCAAATACTACTAGAAAAATGTATTTTGGTGTGTAAAATGACTGAGTGGGATAAAATACATATTAACCCAGTGCTCTAGCACACTTCACGATCGCACACTTACTTCATTCACGTAAGTGAAAATTATCTTTATAATTTATAAGCCAGATGTTAAAAACAAAAGTTTTAAGTTCTAATTAGTTAGTTATTACTGTTATTTGCAGGTTTTTAATTAATATGTGACTCTTTCATCAGTGGCGTTTTTAAGGTTTTGAATTGGTCGTGGCAAATTATGCCACAGGGGCCCGGGACCCATTTACCAGTTTTCCTTAATGAAAGTTCTCGAAAAACTCTTTAATGTTTTCACTAATTACTACATACTTAAGTAAAGTTATTTCAACCAAAGTAAAAAAATAAAAATACAAACAGCAGTGATTTTTGTAAACTTTATTCAGGATGCAAATATATAGAGCAGAAGAATTATAGCTACCAACTTACATTATAACAACCAACTCAGTCCTGTACACTAAATTATATATAATTTTTTCGTTTTAAACTTTTAATGCTTGGAAAAAATGCAACGGATGAAATGTATTACAACAGTTAGAACCAATGACTTACATCCTCACAGGAAAGTAAATGACTAAACATAGCCTAATGGTAAATTTTGTGAAATAAAATGTGCTTACATAATGGTTAACATGTCTGTTGAAACTACATTCAAGATTAAAGAACCATGGAGTAATGATCAGTGATCTAGAACGTGCTTCTGCGCTAAGTCTTACAAGTTACAAAAGTGTCTACAAAAGTAAACAAAAGTGCCCGTGGTAAGGGGGCCCGTCAGAGCCGTGTCCCTCTTCCCCCTATGTTAAAAACGTCCCTGCCTTCATGGCACAATTTAATTGTGCCTGACTTTTAATACTAGTAGTTTCTTGCCTTCCTGGAGCAAGGCAGTTAGTTAATGGGTTTGCATGTCTCTTACTGACCTGATCCTCATGTATTTAATAATGGATTATTGTGATAGCTTTGATGCTCTTCCTCGTACGCTCTTGTCGGTAGTGGGCCCAATTTCATTGTATTTCTTCATTAGTTTTTGAACTCCGGTTTTAGAAATAATAAAAATTAATATTACCAATGTTCAACGCAGCTGCAGAGAAACATTTACACTTAAGCGGTCAAGGCCACAGTTTTAAAGAGAAATGGCAGGACTGATAAATGAACTGAATGAATGAATTATCTAAGTTTTGAATTCTTTGCATTTAATTCTAGTGAACAAGTCGAGCTCCGTCGTCGAGGAGGCCCGAGACATTGATGTTAGCAAACATTTGCGAAGCTAAGCATCTTGGAAATTTATGTAGCATTCTACGAAATTTGTATAATACTTTTTTTTTAAACTTCTTAAATAATACTTAGCACGAGTGCTTCCTTCTTATACATGTTATGAATGCATAAAATACGAAATGAGTATTTTCAGCTTCACTTGTACAGAATCTTCAGTCTTATTACCATGTTTCGCTTTTAACACGTACACATTGCATGGGACCTACTCGTATTATTTAAGGAAATTTAAGGACACTTTAAAAGTATGCCTGCCTTTTGTTATTAAGATTTAGTTAATGGAACTTCTATCAAAAGATGTAAATAAAATTCGAATGGCGACCATTGTTGGAACGAGAGTGGACGATTATTGAAACAGAGTCAACAGCAGCGCATAAGACAAGAGAATAGAATATAATATAAAGATTTATTGGCAATTATTATTATTTATAATTAAAATTATACATTTTCATAAAGAGTTCCAAGTAAATTATCTTCACAAAACTTTGTTTAAGTAATTATATATTTATACATTATACAAAATAAAATTTTATAAATCAGTGTAATATATATAATTCAGGCGCCGATACAGGGGAGGCAGTCGGGGCTTAACTTCTCTAGCTTTAACCTGAATGACATCTCGTATTCTAATAATTAATCGTTTTTAATATTATTGAATAATCTTATATTATATTGGGCTGGCAATATTTACATGACACCGGCATGACAAATCCTAAATCCCCGGCCCTCCTCTGTATCCACGCCTGTAATTTAAGTCATTCATAGAAATTCAAAGCGATTCTAAGGCTTCGGAATCGCTTTTTATTTTTTCTTGTGGGTGTGTATCATCTATTTATTTCATGTGTTTAATTGTGAAGTTCATTTCATACTCTGTATATCTATCTCCTTATGCCCTCGTACCCAGGCACGCGTCCATGGCCAGCCATGCGTGGCTGCGAGGGTAGGAAGCGATCGGAAAGCAATTCCTTCCTCCACTAAATCCCGTAAGTGAGGCGGGATGCTGCAAAGCAGACCCTGAACCGTTGTTCAAAACCATCATAAGTTCGAGCTTCGCGAACCCGCTTTTACGCGAGTTGTTATATGTATACCAATTACACGGCCCGAGTTACAACCAAGTCGCAGCCTCCCTCCCAACCACCCACATCCCGCCTACAAGCGAAAACAAGTCGCGATGACTCAGCACCCTACCCTCCCTTGTCGCCTCCTACCCCCTTACCACCGACACCGGGGAGATGGGGGAGGGGGGGCAGTCCTCGCTTGTGGTCCCGTCTGCGGATTGGGTACGCTCGCAAACATCTTCCCGCGGAGATCACATCATCACCGTCATCACAATCTTCAGCATCATCATCCTGCGAAAAATGCTCTGTATGAATTGGTCCACAATTAACCCACCCCTTATATCTCCAGTCTAACTATAGAGTAGATCAAGTCTAGCCTAGAGGGGTCAGCCTAGAGATTCCGGAAATGGTCCAGAGCGGGCAGATAAATTGAGGTCCACAGTAGGATTCCTCACAAGATTAGGTTAGGGCAATCTACCTTCACCTTTGTTAAGCTATGAGTTGATGCTGGGTCTTAGGCCACAATGTAGGCCTAACTTGTCTGACCCAGCTTAATTTAATGTGATTAAATTGATGGGTTAAAAACTCAATTAGTCACTTACTTTTAGTTATTGGAGTCTCTCCCTTCTCCGGTTGTGTAATTGTCGAGAGCGTACTTTGCTGGTACGTCCTCTCGCCCCGTTCTTCGTTTTCGTTCTCCCTTTGTTCTCCTCTTCGCGGGGCTTCTTGCACCAGCGTTGTCTTGGTTTATTCCTCGGTTGGTTGAGCGGTAATGTATCTCCATTACCGAGCACGCTCCTCCCACACAGTATATAAATACTAGTGTGGAGAATAACTCTGGTGAGCAACCAATTGGTTTCATCCACCCAGTTATTGACATAAAAGGAATTTAATAATTGTTAGATTAACTACCTACCTACTCAGTGAACCATTTTCGTTACCTCCCAACTACCCACTCATCAGTTTTCCATATACTGGGGGCCCCGGGAGATAAAAATTTTGGTGTCATTGTCACCAATTTTTGTCTGAGTGTAGACTAGCTAACTATTTAACTGTAAATGCCTGTTAATCTGATTAACAGTGCCTATCCTCACCTTCTCATGGAGAAGGTGTAGCATTTAATTAGAAGAGAAAATATACATCCATAGGATGAAACTGTCTATGGTCTTTACCATAAGAAAAGAAAAAATGAAAGTTAGAAGATAAAATTACAATTCCCCAGCATCTATTTTTTGTTGTAAAAATAGTCGCGCCTTTAATGCCGTGCTGATAACGCGGAGGTCTTGGGTTCGTTCCCCGATTCTAGCAACCATAAAGTTTGAATTGCCTCATCCAAAGTTTCATTTGATAATGATGAATTAATGTTCTCAGTTGAGATAATATTATTCAAAGTGTTGCTATTCTTACAGGTGTTATGTAGGACTGAGTTGAGGCACATAGTATTTGTTGGTCATGAACTGTTTTGGTTTAGGTCTAGGTTGTATTCTGATAGGTCACCCAAAGGGGCTATCCCTGATGGAGTCTGAATAGCTATACCATTACCTATCTCTACTATGCCCTTATGAATAAGATTAATATAATCTGCCCCTATTAGCATTTCAATGTTAGCTACTGTGTTGTTAGTGATATGTCTATCAGCTATTTTGTAGTGTTTTCCCAAATGATTTATGGTTTGTTCTAGTTTGGGTATAACCAGTTTGTTTTGTCCTACTTTAGAAATAATAACTGCTTCAATTTTCTTGAATTTACTTTCTAAATGTAGTTCCAGGTCAATTGTCTTATAGCTATTTTTGTCCGAGTTATCCTTAACAAAGGATGCAATATTGAGGTTTTGTTCATTCGGGTTTGGTGTCAAACCCAATTTATTAACTACATTTTTTTGAAACAAATGTTTGTTGAGAACAACAGTCTATAAGACATCTCACTGGAGTGGTACTACCCTCACTATTCACTAAGTCCAAAGTAATAGTTGGTAAAAGAATCTCAGTGTTTCTTGTTACATTGTTTGAACAAGCAGAATGTCCCATGAAAGTGGCATTTTCTTGATTACCTTTGTTTGGGGGAGGTATCTTTTGAGTTTGAGTACTATTGTTTGGACACTTTGGTGAATCACACATTGATGGGACATGTCGTAAACTTTTACAAAACTTACACTTGAATCTTAACCTAGATTTACAGTCTTTCTTATAATGTCCCTGGCCAGTACACTTTTTACACAGGTTCAACTGTTCACATCTTTTAGCCCTTTGGTTAAAGTCTGAATATTTGTCACACCCAGTGCTACTGTGTTCATTACTTGCACAAAATTTGCAATGTGGTGTGTAAGTTGAGGCAGCAGTTACATTAAAGTTCTGTAATGTAGGTGTTCGTGTATTATAGTTGGTCACATTTGATTCTACAGTATCAAGTTTTGTCTGTTTGGCTGTAGCTAGTTGGTCTCTGGGAACAGTCTTTGGTTTATCCATAGTCTGGGTCTTATGTGTTGGAAAATCTCTCAATTTGTAATTAGTTAGGATATTGGGGAAGTGTTTTCTTATTTGTTCTAAATTAGGATAATTTTCTCCCGTCTTTAGAATTAAAATATCTTTAACCCTCGAAGGAAGGCACCTAAGTACTATGCTTTGTATAATCCAAGATGAAGTTTTAATATCTATCTCATTGCTAACCAGTTGTCCTGTAATAGCTTCTAATTTTGTATAAAAAATTTCCATATCACTATGGTTATCTTTTATGGGTGCAAATTCAAAAATTTGTTGAGATAATTCATATACAATCAAATCTTTATTAATGTAATTACGTTTTAAAAGATCAATAGCTACTTCATATGAATCCCCTACGGCTGGTAAATAGGCTATTAGGTTATAGGCTGGGCCTTTAAGGGAACTAGTTAAGTAACTAAACTTTTCAACAGTTGAAATATAAGGTTTATTACCTATTAAATTCTCAAATTTGTCAATGAAAGATGGGAATTGTACCGTGTCCCCTTCAAATGTTGGTACTAGCAAAATTGGTAACTGAGCCCTCAATTCTTGTGACTCAGGGTTTAGCATGCCACTTAAATTTTGTTGAAGGTTAGCCCTACTTTGATTAAAATCAGAATTAGGTTTTTTTGGTGTTAAGTCAGTCAAACGAGACCGTAGTCTCCTTATTTGCTGTTCAATTGAGCTTACCTGATCATCATCATCAGCGTAAAGGTCTATCAATTGTTCTTCAGCCATTTCGGATTCAACTAACTCTGAAATACTCTCATTAATGGCTATTATTTCCTTCTTTTTAATTTCCAATTTAATAATTACACTCTCTAAATTTTCCTTACCTGGTTGTGTAATATTGTTAAAAGTGTTCACAGCCTTTGTAACAGCTCCCAACTTTGCCCCCCTTTTCTTTTTTAACTTTTTCAATTCCGCACTGTCCATGTCTAAGTCAAAATTGTTTAACTGGGGATCGTAATGAAATAGAGGACAAGAAGAAATTACCAGAGAAGAGAGAGCACAGACAAAACAGTCTAGTTTAAATTTGGTTTAATCCCCCCCAAGTACTTATGTCACTCAGGTCTAAGCTTATAAGAGAATGAGACTCCTTAAATGTAAATGTTTCCTAGTTAGGCCCTAGGTTGTAGACCTAATTAGGCTTGATTAGCTTAGGCTTAGGCTTAGGCTAGACCATTTAGCCTAATTCTGCAATTTTTGTTAAGTAAGGTTAAGGTTTGTAAATTCCCCACACACGGACCACCAATGCGAAAAATGCTCTGTATGAATTGGTCCACAATTAACCCACCCCTTATATCTCCAGTCTAACTATAGAGTAGATCAAGTCTAGCCTAGAGGGGTCAGCCTAGAGATTCCGGAAATGGTCCAGAGCGGGCAGATAAATTGAGGTCCACAGTAGGATTCCTCACAAGATTAGGTTAGGGCAATCTACCTTCACCTTTGTTAAGCTATGAGTTGATGCTGGGTCTTAGGCCACAATGTAGGCCTAACTTGTCTGACCCAGCTTAATTTAATGTGATTAAATTGATGGGTTAAAAACTCAATTAGTCACTTACTTTTAGTTATTGGAGTCTCTCCCTTCTCCGGTTGTGTAATTGTCGAGAGCGTACTTTGCTGGTACGTCCTCTCGCCCCGTTCTTCGTTTTCGTTCTCCCTTTGTTCTCCTCTTCGCGGGGCTTCTTGCACCAGCGTTGTCTTGGTTTATTCCTCGGTTGGTTGAGCGGTAATGTATCTCCATTACCGAGCACGCTCCTCCCACACAGTATATAAATACTAGT
Source organism: Bathynomus jamesi (assembly GCA_023014485.1). Taxonomy (NCBI): domain Eukaryota; kingdom Metazoa; phylum Arthropoda; class Malacostraca; order Isopoda; family Cirolanidae; genus Bathynomus; species Bathynomus jamesi. The sequence goes on along the minus strand of JAJOZX010000656.1, from coordinate 1,198,370 downwards.
GTGGAGAATAACTCTGGTGAGCAACCAATTGGTTTCATCCACCCAGTTATTGACATAAAAGGAATTTAATAATTGTTAGATTAACTACCTACCTACTCAGTGAACCATTTTCGTTACCTCCCAACTACCCACTCATCAGTTTTCCATAATCCCATCAAAGGTAAGTAAAGATTGTGTTTTGTACAACAGTATTTTTATTCATAATCATTTAGATGGGAGGGGTATGTAACTGGAGGGAGGATTAAAAGAGGGGTATTAAGTGTATTATTTATGCGTATAATATTTTCAGTTTCCCCCTTATGATCGGTCAGGCTCTCGAACCTAACTCCCTATTTCCCAGGCTGGGCAGTGTTGCCAGAACTAAATTTCCAAAATAAACAATATAGGAGTCAGAAAAAGACCAGAAAAAACTAGATTTTTAAATGAAAAGACTAAAACATAAACTCACCTTTTTTTGTAACTCTGAGGTAAAAATTATAAATCATTTTCTTCACTATTATCATCTTCCTTCATTTCATTTTCTTGGTGAAAGTAGACAAACTTTCTTCCAATGTTGCAAAGTACAGTCTGTGGCAATTCATAAGTATAACACGTTCTTCCATTCCTCTTGATGCCTGCACGAATTGTAAAGATTACATTCAAGAGTTCAGTCTTCATTCTGTTTCTTTGGATTTCACAATATTCATTTGACTGAAAATTCGTTCCACTTCTGCATTAGAATGTGGGATGCTTAAAACTGATCTAGCTATACTCGCCAATTCTTTGAAGGGATTTTCACCAGCAGCATCACAGTACACGATAACTTCAGCCCAGAATAGTTGGGTATCATGAATATTTGTTCATTTCATTAATGTTAAGTTCTTCCATTGAAGCTCTATTTTGCTTATATCATTAGGGGACACATTTAGTATTCTAAGTATCTCTGTTATTCGTTCCTTGGTAACACTTAATCCACTAGACACAGAGAAGAGAGATATTTTCTTTAAGATATTAATATTTTCTGGTACTCTTCGTCTAATTTCCTTCAGTAGGTCGGCTACAAATTTTGTGCATCTTTCTCTAATGTTGTTATCTTTATTCTCACTAACATTCAATTCTCGTAGATTTTGTCCTGCTTCATAGCCTAAATATGGCTTTGGATCTAAATTTTCTTCAGTGATACAGGTAAAAGGGTCAAGCTTTTTGATAGGAACCACTTTGTTTTAGGAGACTTTCTGCAACGAAAACTATGCTTTCTAATAATTTAGTAGGGTCTACATTATTTGCTTCAAAACTTAGGTTTACTCTATTGACATCATTTAATACAGGGTGTACATAAAGTCAGGATCTATTTTTGTGAAATAATTTTTTTTTCTATTTTTCTTTCAGAAGCCCTTAGAATGAATACAGAAGAGCGTGTGGCAATAGTAATTTGGCGAATCGAGGGAAAGAAATACAATGACATCAGAGAGAAGTTTAGGAGATGATTTCATAAGCCGGGGCCAATAGACAAGACAATACGAAAATTGGTGAACAAATTTAAACGAACGGGATCTGTAAATGATGAAGCAAGATCAGGACGACCGTGTACGTCAGATCTTACCGTGAATGCAGTACGCGGAATTATCACTGAGGAGCCACGTACGTCCGTTCGTGCTGCATCACACGGACTCGGCCTCCCGACGTCATCTGTGCACAAAATTCTGAAAGTTAATTTGCAGAAGAAAAGCTATCATTTGCAGGTTTTACACGATTTACATGAGGAAGATTTCCCTCGACGAAGTGCTGTGTGTGCTGATCTCGTAGAACAAATCTGGAGTGATAATTTAATGGACAACATTCTCTTTAGTGATAAAACCACTTTCCATACGTGTGGAAAAGTAAATCGCCATAACTGTCGAGTTTGGGCAGATGAAAAACCGAATGATTTCGTCCAAAATTGGGAAAGAGACTCGCCTAAAGTTAATGTCTGGATGGGTTTAACAAAATCTAAGGTTTATGGTCCTTTTTTCTTTGCTGAAGCTACAGTTACGGGGCTTATTTATCTGGATAGTTGCAGCAATTCCTTGAACCTCAGCTGATTGGGGATAGGATTGTTAGTACCGCCGTCTATCAACATGATGGTGCTCCTTGTCACTATGCCAAAATTGTTCAGGATTATCTAAATGGACGTTTTCCAAATCGCTGGATCGGAGGCGGAAGCAACAGACCTTGGCCAGCGAGATCACCAGATTTAACCCCTTTAGATTTCTTTGCATGGGGCTTTATCAAATCGCACGTCTATCAGACGAAGATTACGAGTCTTGAAAACTTACGTACACGTATACGAACTGCTGCAGATAACATAACCCCGCAAAAGCTCCAGAATGTGTTTAGAAATGCTGCGGAACGATTTGAGCTGTGCAGGGATACTGATGGGCGTCACGTCGAATCCTACTCTTAATTATTTAGTAAATGTTACCACTTTATCATTTTATGATTGAATTCCATATAATTTCCAAGTGCTTCACAAAAATAGATCCTGACTTTATGTACACCCTGTATATGTATTTCAAAAATAGCAATTTCTGATTGTAGTGTCAGGTGATCTCAAACACCTCATCATGTCGTTAGAATTCGACCTACAAACAGTACATCGATAAGTAGAGAGACCTACAAACAATATATCGATAAGATATTTTCCTGGTCAATTTTTGTGCTTTGAAACATTCTGACATCCGTTTCATGTGCAAATGAGCAGTTTTCGAGATATTTTCAGTTTTTGTATTTGAAGAATCGCAAATTTAGAAACGAAACAGAGGTAAAATGCCTTCACTATACATCAAAATTAACCAGAAAAATATTTACTGGTGAGGGCCCAATGTAACCTGACCCTAAACTAACCGTACCTAACATAACCTAATTAACCTAACCTAACCTAACCAAGCCTAATTGTATTTTGAATGGCCGAAATGTATAAGTACAAGTTTACTTATAAATTTGCATGAAACCTAACCTAAGGTATTGTGCTTTGTTTCAAAACACATCACGTTACTTTATATTATATATATATATATATATATATATATATATATATATATATATATATTACAGTCAATATGTAAAATTAGGCAATTTATAAACTGACTGAAATTCAGGCAATGTATGAAGTTGGTGATACACACAAACCTAACCTAACCTTTCTGGTAATGCTGCATACGCATGCCAGAAAAGTTAGGTTTAGTTAGGTTTTGTGTGTATCATCAATTTGACATATTGCCTGAATTTCAGTCAATTTATAAATTGCCTAATTTTACATACTGATTGTAACATATACTATATCTATACTACAGGGTGGGCCGTAAGTTTCCATACATAGGAAAAATAAACATTTTTTTATGGACAACCATTTTTATTTATATAATATGCTCTACATGGTTGCCATTGTTTTGAAAACACATTTCAATACGTGTTCCCCACTGTTGATGAACACGCATTAGCACAGTTGACGTTATGCTTGTAATGGCGTTGGTGATACGTTCCTTTAGATGATTTATGTCTCGTATCTTTTCCTGATACACCATGGCCTTCAAGTGCCCCCAAAGATAGAAATCAAGGGGGGTGAGATCTGGGGATCTGGGAGGCCACTCCACAGGACCACGCCGACCAATCCAAGCATCCGGAAACTGCTGCTGATCCAAATACCGACGCACGTGAAGACCATAATGAGGTGGAGCTCCATCTTGCTGGAAGTAAACTGGGAAGTTACCTTCCTCGTTTAGCAGGGATGGGAAAATCTCTTCTTGCAACATGTTAAGATACCTTTCGGCATTAAGATTTCCACTGACAAATATTGGTCCAATAATTCTGTCACCCCATATCCCGGCCCACACCATCACTTTACCGGCACCTTGCATCTTCGTCGGACTCAGCCAGTTAGGGTTAGCATTACTCCAATAACGTATGTTTTGCCGATTAACCTCTCCATTGACGTAAAAATTTGCTTCATCAGTATTCAATTCGTTGCTCTTTCGTCAAACGCATATTCTTAGGGTATCTGAAACATAAAAACAAACGTTTAAATTTTCCTATGTATGGAAACTTACGGCCCACCCTGTAGAAAAAGGGAGTCCCGTCCGTCCGTCCGTCTATTAAGTTATTCTGAACATAGAAATAAATGTGCTTTGCTTTGTTTCAACTTTTTGCTCTGGCGCGTTAAGATTTTCTTTGTTGCTGTTCTTTTCAGTCATTCGGTTAATAGAAGCATAGAAAAGAACGCAACAATGAAAATCTTAAGCTTCACATACGAACCCATTGTATCAAGATTTGTGCACTTAAGATTTTCATGGCTGCGTTCTTTGCTATAGTTTTATTGACTGAATAATTGACTCCCCAGTAATTGGGAGGCCGCAGGCCCCAGCACTGCAGGGGCCCGTACTAATGTTAAGTTTTTGCTTTTCATAGTTATATACTAGCGAAAGTGGGCACTACGGGCCCCGTAGTGCCCACTTTCGCTAGTATATAACTATGAAAAGCAAAAACTTAACATTTACTTTAGGTTCACAAGGTACTTAAATTTTAAAAGCAGTTTCTCAAATTTTGGCCTAGTTTACTGGCTTCGGATGTGAAGCTCAAAATTTTGATAGTTGTGTTCTCATGTAAATTTATTGACCGACTTTGTGTGGATACTGTACATTAATTTGTGGAGTTTAATACAAACTTTCAAACAGATTAGATTTTATGTTGTTGAACTAGAAAATTATTGTTAATTTCTGTTGTTATAGTTTAGAGTCAGTTGGCACTGTGATGAGTGAGATTCGAAATAGTCTTATGCCATTGGCATCTGCATACTGAACTGGTTGGAGACCACATCATAATGTGAGACATCACTTTTGGAATACAAACAGCACACTTGAAGTCTTTCTGGTCTGTAATATTTAGTCATTGCAACATAACCACTGATGTTCCTGAAGCGCATGAAGTGGGTTTTACGCTTCTCTTTTTTAAGATATTATTGACAGCACTATTTGGCTAGATTCAATACGTAAACTTTTTGTAGGTTTAATATAATTGAGGGGTCCCGCGTCTTAAGGTACCTAAGCGCCAAAATTAAAATTCGTCAGAAATCTCCTCCAAAGTTCAACAATATTCTGGCAATAGTATCTCTGTTATTAATTGAGCTAGAACGTTCATTTTTGGCTAAATTAGAGTTCTAAGTATGCTAATGAAGATGTTGATGAGTTTTTGGAATAGATTTCCATATTTTATATTTTATATATATATTTTTTTTTTATTTTTTTATTTTATTATGCCGAACTTTGGGTGAACTTTTGGCTGGCGATAAAGGTGAAAAAAGTAGTTCGCTTCATAAGGTTTTCATTAAAAATTTCAACCATACTTCTAGTGTCGTAAGGTCATTATAACCCAAACCACGCGATAGAGGAAGGGTGAAAATAGTGATATCCATCAAAAACACGTTTTCGCCTGTGGTGGCTCTTAGGTACCTTAAGACGCGCGACCCCTCATATGACTACTTCAGTGAAGAATTCCAACTGCAAATAACAAATTTGGTTTCACAAAAGTGATATTTTCTAATAAAATGTTAATACGTGTTTCATTGAATATTTAATATAAAAGTTAATTTTGTCTGATTTCAAATAAAAGTTTTTAAATATAAATTTTTTAGCTAATGGTAATTAAAATAGCAATTAACGAAAAACCATAAAAAATTTATCAATTTCAATGAAATGTACGTATGGTTAGACAGCCGTACGGCGTACGTACATTAACACATTGATCCTATTACTAAAACAACGAACAAGTATGGCGTAACAATTTGCCTGAAGTACATAAATTATATTGTATCTCAAATTATGTAAGTTATACTAAATAATATATAAATAGGCTATAAATGAAAACATAAATAGTATTCTTAAACACTAAATAAAGACGTTGTAAGTATAATTAAATCATTTACAAACCTCAGAATATGAAATGAATTTAGTATTTTTAAAATTATAAATGATAATTGGCGCCAAATCAAATTGTATTCTAAAAATGGAGCATTTTCTTTTCTTATGCGTTGCTGTTGAACCCTTATGCTGCTACGGGGAGCGAGAGTGCTCATTCATGGCCGCCACAACTCCCCAGTAAAAGTAAAACAGTAATGCACCATTATATATACTGTATATATATTTTAACTGCAAACACGCAGTATAATTAACGTAAAGAACGACGCTTGTATAGGAGAATATCCCGCGCAAGATGAGGAGAGAGAACGAAACAAATGAAAAAATGAGGTAACCACCCGGGAATCGAACCCGGGATCTTCCGATTGCCGGTCAGATATGATAACCATTACACCATGGGCCTCACTCGATGTAGGAGAATTACGGCATTTGATCGAGTGAGGCCCATGGTGTAATGGTTATCATATCTGACCGGCAATCGGTCAGGGATCTAGGGATTATATTATCTGAAGATGCAACATTCAACAGGCACATTGACAAAGTAACCTCATCATGCAAACAACTAATAGGATATATACTGAGGACATTCAGAACTAGGGACAGTATGACCATGCTTACCCTGTGGAAATCACTTGTCCTTCCACGCATTGACTACTGCTCTCAATTATGGTTTCCCCACAAACAAAATGAACTGCAAAAAATTGAGGGCCTACAAAGAACCTTTACCGCGTATATTAAACAACCTGATGGGCAACAGGTGAGTAAAAACACATTAAACTACTGGGATAGGCTCAGAGGCCTCAACCTTTATTCCATAGAGAGAAGGTTTGAGAGATGCATCCTAATCTACACCTGGAAAATTCTAGAAGGGCTTTTAGTTGCCCCCAATACTGAACCAATTGTGCCCACCTTAACAAGAACTGGAAGAATGTGTAAAAAATATCACCTCCCACCAAACAGTCTGAGAAGGATTCAAACCCTTCAATATAATAGTATCTCTAGGCAGGGTTCTCGCCTGTTTAACTCCTTGCCTCAGTACCTTAGAGATATAAGTGCAGTCCCAGTAGATACTTTTAAAAAACACTTGGACATGTTTTTAGCCAACATACCCGACCAACCCACAGTGTCAGGGTATTATTCTGCCAGACCAGCCCCACAAATTCAATAGGGGACCAAATCGTATGGCAGGAGCGAGAGAAAAGAGGGGTGGCGACCCCGTCGTGGCCCCGCCTCAGGGGGCGCTGAGTGACTTCGAGGGAGCAGCGCACCCTTGAGGCAGAAGCGCTTTAAGGTAAATTAAGGTAAGGTAAATCCCGGGTTCGATTCCCGGGTGGTTACCTCATTTTTTCATTTGTTTCGTTCTCTCTCCTCATCTTGCGCGGAATATTCTCCTATACAAGCGTCGTTGTTTACGTTGATATATATATATATATATATATCAGTGATGGGACGATTAATCGGAATCGAGAATCGGAAGAATCGAGCATTTTTCAGGAATCGGAATCGCAATCGAGAGAATTGTACCATGACTTCCGATTCTTAAAACGATTCTTTAACTTTTAATTGAACCAGTTTTGCAATGTAAACTTTAAAATTTAAATGAAAGAGGATAACAAATTTTATTTTTATTGTATTGTAGCTATACATTAAAACATGTATATCCATGATGTGTAATCAAGAAGATTAAAATGAATTGTTACAACTTACAGTTGATTTTTATTTTTAAACCAATCTATTATAATTTATATTACCATACTCATAATGTAAATAGTTAATCTTACCAGAGTAAAATATGACAATTTCCAGAAAAACAAGTATAGAATTATATTTAAAAATATTGAGAATCGGAATCGGAATCGAGAATCGTATCGGAATCGAGACTTTTTAGTGGTATCGGAATCGTTAAAAATTTTGGTATCGTCCCATCACTAATATATATATATATATATATATATATATATATATATATAGTGTCCCATAAGTCCGGCATCATATGCTCAAGGAAGAAGCATTTCCCAGTGTCTTGAACGAAGAAGGAAATTTCCCAACATGGTTTCAGCAAGACGGCGCTCCTGCACATTACAGCACCCAAGTAAGGGAATACCTGTACCAACAATTCCCTGGTCATTGGATAGGACGTCGAGGGCCTGTGGAATGGCCAGCTAGAAGCCCGGATCTCACGCCACTAGATTTTTATCTCTAGGGCCACTTGAAAGGGCTGGTATACGCAGAGAAAATTAGGAGTGTTGAACATTTGCGGCAGCGCATTATTGGGGCATGTAACACCATTACTCCTGACATCATTCACCGTGTGCTTGCTGACTGGGTATCACGTCTGAATTTGTGCACTGAAAACAATGGTGGACATATTGAGCACATTCTGTAAATAAAAGCTTTTGTTTGCCTTTTTTTATTATTTTTCCTATGATGCCGGACTTATGGGACACCCTATATATATATATATATATATATATATATATATATATATATATGGTGAAGGCCGCTTCTGGCAAGCTTCAATTTCAATTTAAGCAGAAAGCCACAGACAAGAAGGAAAGAAACATCCATCAAGTTGGAAAGGGACTATATTTTGTATATTGCAACGTTTCAAGCACAAACTATGCTCATCCTCAGGCAAAAATTCTAAAAAGTTAAAAACATAATATTAAAAGCCATAATGACATTAACAAAATAAAATAGGGAAAAAATCCACAAGTATTAAAAACAGTCACTAAAAATTCTAGAAAGTTACAATTAAAAACCATAATGACTATTATAAAACAAAAGCGAACAATTAACAAGCTTTAAAACAATGAAAGTGACACTAAAAACGAACAATGAATAACAACTATAAAATACAAAATGTAAAACTCAAAAACTAAAAATTCACAGGCTATCTTTTAAAACACTAAAAAATTAAAAACCTACACTAAAAGGAACACACCTTAAGTCTAAGCAGCACAGATTCCGAGGCAAAACTAAAAAAACAGAAGCATCTAAAACCAAGTAAAGGTTGGTTGTTCAAGATGTTCAGTTTAGACGGAGGGGAACGGATGAAATATCAGAGTTAAGCGAAGGGGAGAGAGTTTTAATATACAGAGATTCTAAAAGTCTTAACGTTTGCTCACACGGAGCGGAATCTAAAATGTTAAAATTAGCTAAAGTTATATCGACTTTGCATAGAACAACATGGCTGCGTATAGCTGAAGCTTCTTTAGTTTTCAAAGGTTTGTCAGTTCTATGGCTTATGCCCATATGGGCACAGAAACGCGACTCGAGGCTCCGCACAGTGCTACCAATATAGCTCCGATCACATCGGGGACACTTGAATTCATAAACGACAGCACTGCGCAGAGCATCCGATACACGGTCTTTAACATTAAAATATGAGCCAATAGAACGACGGTTAACAAATACTAGTTTAAAATCTATGTGACAATAAAATTTACTAAGAAGTGGCAGAAGGTTATTACGGCAATAGGAATTCAGATATCCCATTTCTGGGAGCACAAGATAATATACATTTTTAGGAACGTTAAAATTATACTTTTTAGGTTTGTAAATGTTAGCTAGAAATCTATTGATAGCGTTTTCTACAATCTGCAAAGGATAGCCATTATTCACAAAATATTTTCTTAAAAAAACAAATTCATTATGCAGACATTGATAGTTGGAACATAAATTATACGCTCGGTTAAGTAGGGTGTTTACAGATGCCAGCTTGTATTTAAAATCACAATAACTTAAAAAATTGAGACCAAGACCAGTGAACGTCGTCTTACGAAAAACTGAAGTAATAATAGAATCACTCTCTCTGCTAATCAGTAAATCCAAGAAAGGCAGCTTGGAGTCAGATTCTTCCTCCAGAGTAAACTTTATGTTTGGATGCAAGTTATTTAAAAATGTAAAAAATTGATGAGCACTGCTAGCATCAGTAAACACTGCTCCGTGTGAGCAAACGTTAAGACTTTTAGAATCTCTGTATATTAAAACTCTCTCCCCTTCGCTTAACTCTGATATTTCATCCGTTCCCCTCCGTCTAAACTGAACATCTTGAACAACCAACTGCGAAAAATGCTCTGTATGAATTGGTCCACAATTAACCCACCCCTTATATCTCCAGTCTAACTATAGAGTAGATCAAGTCTAGCCTAGAGGGGTCAGCCTAGAGATTCCGGAAATGGTCCAGAGCGGGCAGATAAATTGAGGTCCACAGTAGGATTCCTCACAAGATTAGGTTAGGGCAATCTACCTTCACCTTTGTTAAGCTATGAGTTGATGCTGGGTCTTAGGTCACAATGTAGGCCTAACTTGTCTGACCCAGCTTAATTTAATGTTCTTAACTGTTTGGTGTAAAAACTCATATTAGTCACTTACTTTTAGTTATTACAGTCTCTCCTTCTCCGGTTGTCTCATTCGAGAGCGTACTTTGCTGGTACGTCCTCTCGCCCCGTTCTTCGTTTTCGTTCTCTCTTTTCTCTCCTTTTGTTCTCCTCTTCGCGGGGCTTCTTGTACCAGCGTTGTCTTGGTTTATTCCCGGTTGGTTGAGCGGTAATGTATCTCCATTACCGAGCACGCTCCTCCCACACAGTATATAAATACTAGTGTGGAGAATAACTCTGGTGAGCAACCAATTGGTTTCATCCACCCAGTTATTGACATAAAAGGAATTTATTAATTGTTAGATTAACTACCTACCTACTCAGTGAACCATTTTCGTTACCTCCCAACTACCCACTCATAAGTTTTCCATACAACCTTTACTTGGTTTTTGTTAGAAAATCTAGAAGAGGAAGAACCATTGTTGTCCCAAGGCGATACGATGACTAAGCTGATTGATGCAGCATTGCTTGTATATATATTAAGTTAAGGTGTATATATATCCATCTCATAATTGTAAGGTTAGTGAAAAATTAAATTAATTTAGAACTAGCATTTTTTAGCTCTTGTGGCATCGTTGTTTGGTCACATTGTTGGCATCATTTTGGGATGCTGCGCGTCCTTTCTACTCGTTTGTGGAAGGTCGTACGTAAAGGTGTGGTTTGATAGAGAGCTCTCTTGCAATTCAGTTTGGTTGTTTAGATACATGATTGTTGCATCGTACAATAGTCCAGGTTGCGTTGTTGTTGCAAGGTTCATAAAGAAGACCACAAATAGTACCCTTTTGTTTACCTTTTAAGTTCATGTAATTTAAGGTCTAAGGTAGGCCCGCATCGAGTCAGCAACCCTGAGGTTACCCTGAGGTAGGACCTAATAGGATCTCAAATCCGTAAAGTTTAATTTAGCTTAACTTGGGCTTTAGGTAGAACTTGCCCTTTAGAATTTGGCCGTTCACGGCTCAGCTGGGATTTCGAACCCGACAAATAAATAAAATAACATGGTCCTTCAGAACCGGATTTCTACCCCAAGACTGAGTCAGTGACCATTTTTCGGCAAAGTTCTGATTGTGCAAATTGTATCCCAAGTTAGGCCTAGACGGGTTATTATTGAATTAAGGTCCCAGGGTAAAGTTTGGTCGCCCAATTGCGAAACTTGGCCAGTCGTCTGTCGTTTTTTGGCCTACTTTTTTTCCGGTTTGGTTAATTTTGGGGTTATTATTGAATTAAGGTACCAGGGTAAAAAGTTTGGTCGCCCAATTGCGAAACTTGGCCAGTCGTCTGTCGTTTTTTGGCCTACCTTTTTTTCCGGTTTGGTTAATTTTGGGTTATTATTGAATTAAGGTCCCAGGGTAAAGTTTGGTCGCCCAATTGCGAAACTTGGCTAGTCGTCTGTCGTTTTTTGGCCTACTTTTTTCCGGTTTGGTTAATTTTGGGTCATTATTGAATTAAGGTCCTGGGGTGGAAAATTTGGTATTCCATACTGGTGTTTGGTTAGTACCCCACTCAGCAATTCAGTTTATTTGAAAGTAAAATTTGCGTTTGATCAGTTTGGTTAAGTATTTCTGCCAATTCAGCTCATTTGGTATTGAGCCCAAGGGTTGTTTACATTGAAGATGAGTGCATCTGAATTGAACAAATTTATAAAAAGGAGAAGTGCCTACAAAGGTCTAATTACAAAGGTCATTGCCACTATAGATTCTGCCATAGAGCAAGAGGATTTACGCTTAGTGACTGCGAAGCTTGCCATATTAGAAACTAAAAAGGTTGCTCTAAGTGAGGTAAATGTTAAAATTGAGGCTCTTATAGAAGAGGATGAAATAGAAAATAACATAATTTACTTTGAAGAGATTATTGATGATATGACTAACGTAGGCCTCCGAGCAAAAGAGTTTAGCAGCTCAGTACAGTTAGAGACCAGGTCTAATAATGAAACACAACACTCAACAAATGATGCTTGTGAAGTTAAGGTTAACAGATCTGTAGTTCAATTACCGAGGCTTGTACTCAAAACATTTTCTGGGAGTATTCAGGAATGGCAAGGATGGGCAGACAGTTTTCAATCAGCAGTTCATTCTAGTCAAGTGTTAAGTGCCGTGGAGAAGTTTAATTATTTGCGGTCCCTCTTGGAAGGGGAGGCAGCAAAGACTATAGCAGGATTAGCATTAACAGAGGCTAATTATAATGTGGCTTGGGATATATTAAAGAAACGGTTTGGTAAGCCAGAGATCTTAATTAAAAGCCACCTCCGTGCACTTTTAACTATACCTCCTGTTAATAATCCTAATAGTGTCAAGGAGTTACGGCAGTTATATGATGAATTTGAAATTAGAACTAGGTCTCTGGACAACTTGGGTGTAGGAATGGAAAAGTATGGTATAATGTTGGTTCCTACACTGGAGTCTAAATTGCCTAGCTCAATTTTGCTTGAATTAAGTAGGGGACACTCTGCAGAACATGTGTACATCCCCCTTCAGCAGATGTTAAGTCTTTTAGGCACAGAATTAGCAAGACGAGAGGGAGTTGAGTTTGCACAGTGGGATGGTAAACAAGAGGACAAAGGCAGGCACAGCACCAAAGTTTCCACAAAAAGGAATAGCCCAGGTACAGTGTCAGCTCTACATGCCTCCTCTGAGAATAAATTAAAGGGAATCAAGGAATGTATATTTTGCGAAGGCAACCACAAGTCATATAAATGTGAGGTGGCTGAGGCCTTACCCTTTGAGGAGAGAAAGGACAGGGTAACTAAGTCCACAGCATGTTTTAAATGTTTTTTGAAAGGTCATAGAGCAAGGTTTTGTAAGTTTAAAATTTTGTGCAAAAAATGTCATGGTAGGCATCAGCCATTATTGTGTGAAAACACTCTTAGTAGGCCTACCCCAGAAGTAGAGACATCAGTGGCACATGCCACTGCTATGCAAGGGAGTAAAAGTAAAGGGGGATTATTGCAAACAACTGCAGCCTTATTAATTGGGAATGAGGGAGAAGCTACTGTAAGAGTGTTGTTTGATAGTGGTAGCCAGTGTAGTTTTATTAAGACCAGAATTTCCAGAAAATTGAAGTTTAAAGAACTTAAGAGGGAAAATTTAAGAATTTCTGGGTTTGGGGGTTCCGTTCAAAACCGAACCAAATTTAAGAAGGTAGAAGTTCTGGTTAAAGGGTTGTTACCGCAAAGTCCCACTATCAAGGTCCAAGCTGTAGAGATTGAGGAACTTTGTGCTCCAGTCACTACTTGTTTAGATATGGCATGTGTCCAAGAATTGCAAGTTAAAGGAATTAATTTGGGCAATAATAAGTTTGAGGGAACAGAAGATATTAGTCTTTTGATTGGAGCTGACTATTATTGGGACTTCATCACTGGTAATATTGTCCGTACATCTCAAGGCCCAGTAGCTATTGAAAGTAAGCTAGGCTGGATGCTACATGGTAGTTATTGCAATGAAATGGAAGTTAAGGCTCTCTTTGTTAAGATTGAGGAGAACAGCCATGGTCTGGAAAGGCATTTGAAAGCATTTTGGGAACTTGAATCTATTGGTATAAAGGACAACCAGGCAAGTACAGTGAACAATGATGTTTTAGAGCACTTTGAAAAAGGGATTGGGTTTAGAGATGGTTGCTATGAAGTTGGCCTACCATGGAAGGATTCTTGCAAACCCGGTTCAAACCTTCAGCTAGCTAATCGGAGGTTGGAGACTTCATTGTACAGGCTAAGAAAAAATGAGGAGTTGTTAATTGAATACGATGAGGCCATCCTAAGTTATGTAAGGGAGGGCTATGCTGAAAGGGTGCAAGGTGAGCTGGTGAGCCAGGAGGCACATTATCTGCCACACCATGCAGTGGTACGGCGAGACAAAACTACCACCAAACTGAGGGTAGTTTTTGATGGCTCAGCCAAGGACAAAGGTGGTGTGTCCTTGAATGACTGTTTGGATGCTGGGCCAAATTTAAATGCAGATTTATTTTCCTTGTTACTGAGATTCAGGTTTGGTAGAGTAGCATTGACTGCAGATGTGAAGCAAGCTTTTTTGCGGATAAAGTTAAAACCAGAGGACAGAGATGCAGTAAGGTATCTGTGGGTGGATACGAAAGACTTGTTGGAAAATGAACCTAAGGTTCAAGCATATAGAATGAAGTCAGTGTTGTTTGGCCTCAGCTCTAGTCCATTTCTGTTGGCAGCTACTATGCAGTACCATTTTAAGAAATATTCTGAAGTCTATCCTAACACTATTGAACACATAAGGAAAAATTTTTATGTTGATGATTTGCTATGTTCCGTGGATAATACAGAAATGGCTAAACAGATATTCATGGAGGCTAGAGCTATAATGAGGGAGGCTGGCATGGAGCTCAGAAAATGGCAGACCAATCATTCGCAATTACAAGAGTTTATGAGTCATTCCTCTGTAGTACCTGATGCAGCAGAAAGTATTGAGGATTCTGGTATTAAGGAGTTGTGGGCAATAGACGCAAAGGTGCTAGGCATCGTTTGGCAGCAAGATGATGATTTGTTTACCTTCAATGGGAAATCTTTAGTAGAGCTGGCCGAGAATGAGACAAGGTGGACAAAACGTACAGCTCTTAGTTTGGCTTCGAAGGTCTTTGATCCTCTTGGATTCCTGGCTCCATTTGTGATAAAGTCAAAAATTTGGTTTCAGAGCCTCTGGGAAATTGGACTTGGTTGGGACCAAGAGTTACCTGATCATATGGTGGTAAGGTGGAAATATTGGTTCAAAGAATTGGCACATCTTGGAGACATTGAAATCCCAAGATGGTACTTTGGAGAGTTGAACAATAGTCCAGACAATTTGGAGCTGCACATCTTTTGTGATGCAAGTGAGGAAGCCTATGCAACTTGTATTTATATAAGAGGCGCATTGCAAGAAGAAGTAAGTTGCAGGTTGGTTGCTGCAAAGAGTAGAGTAGCACCTTTGAAAAGGCTTTCTGTTCCAAGGTTGGAATTGATGGGTGCCGTTATTGCTAGTCGGCTTGCAATTACAGTGCGAAAGTCTTTGGCCCTCTATGAAATTCCAAGCTATTATTGGACAGACTCCACTATAGTTTGGCACTGGTTAAGAAGTCAGGCAAGGAAATGGAAACCATTTGTTGCCAATAGGGTGGAGGAAATTCAAGCGCACACAGATCCCAAGCAATGGAAGCATTGTCCAGGCATCCAAAACCCCGCTGATTTACCAACACGAGGAATTTCGGTGAAAGATCTTTCACAATCAAGTTTGTGGTGGAATGGGCCAGAGTGGCTAAAACTTGGAAGTGAAAACTGGCCTTCTAATCAGCCTATTGTAGGAGAATGCCAGGCTGAAGAAGCATGGGTGAGTGAGGTGAGAAAATGCGCTGTGAACAGTTGTCAAGTTATGCAGCAGGACCCCATATTGAGGCTTGAGGACATTAGCAGTCTGAAAAGATTGTTAAGAGTGACAGCATGGATATATAGATTTACCAACAACATTAAGGGAGAAACAAGAAGGGAAGGAATTCTGAACAGTAATGAGATTCGGCAAGCCAGGAAATACTGGGTGGTATATGCGCAGAAGGAAAAATTTGGTGAAGAGCGGGAATTGCTCACCAGCCATCCATTACAGGTTCTACCAACACATTCTGCGCTCAAGGGTTTGGATGTGTTTTTGGATCAGGATTTATTGAGAGTAGGAGGTAGACTACAGTTTTCTGGGCTTCCAGAGGAGAAAAGACATCCAATTTTGCTACCTTCTGGGGGGCACTTTGTGGACCTTTTGATCCTGGATACTCATCATAAGCTGTTACATGCTGGAGTTAGAGAAGTGATAATAGAGATTAGACAACAATTTTGGATTCTCAAAATTAGACAAGTAGTGAAAAAGGTCTTGCATAAATGTGTGGTTTGCAAGCGTTGGAGTGCAAAGCCTTATTATGAAAAGGTGGCTCCACTTCCAAGAGAACGGTGTGTCTATACTGCCCCATTTGATGTAGTGGGAGTAGACTTTGCAGGGCCAGTCTATGTGTATGAGCGAGGGGAGTCTAACAAAGGTTATATATGTCTTTTCACCTGTGCTACCACCAGAGCAATCCATTTGGAGTTGGTAAGCAACTTAAGTAGTGATGTATTTCTTTTGGCCTTTAAAAGGTTTGTGAACAGAAGGGGTTTCCCAAATAAAATCATATCGGATAATGCAAAAACCTTCAAAAAGGCTGCAAAGGAACTCCAAGAAATTTGGTCCTTGCTAAAAGAGGAAGGATTCCAATCCTACTTTTCACACCAAGGGGTACAGTGGGAGTTTATTGTTGAGAGAGCACCATGGTGGGGAGGATTTTGGGAAAGGCTAGTGAGAAGTGTAAAGTGTCCATTAAAGAAACTTTTAGCTAATGCTCATTTGAGCAAAGAAGAATTCTCTACTGTTTTATGTGAAGTAGAAGCAATGGTGAACAGTAGGCCTATCACTTTTGTTTACAACAGTAGGCAGGATGCAGAGCCATTGACACCAAATCATTTTCTTTGTGGTAAACGATTAACATCAAACCCCAGTGTGCCAGAAGACTTGCAGCCCATCCAGAGCACTCAAGGAGAGTTAACCAGACGGTTCAGGTACCTTGAAGAGCTACAAGATCAGTTATGGAAGAGGTGGCAGATGGAATACTTGCCAGAACTCAATTATTACCCATCAGGCAAGGTAAAGGGCTCCAATGCAAATTGTATCAAGGTGGGAGAAGTGGTAATGATTGGGGATGAAAGACCAAGGCAATGCTGGAAGCTTGGCATAATTGAAGAGTTGTTTGTTGGCAAAGACAATTTAGTTAGGTCTGCACTGGTAAAGACTTCAGGAGGAAAGTTAAAGAGACCTATACAAAAACTCTATGCTTTAGAAATCAGCAAAAACACAGATAGTCAAGATGAAACATTTGAGTTACAGCCTCATGAAGAAGGCTTGGCTAACCTTGCAGAAGGTAATGACAACAATGCCTCTTCGGTGGGGAGTGTTAGAAAATCTAGAAGAGGAAGAACCATTGTTGTCCCAAGGCGATACGATGACTAAGCTGATTGATGCAGCATTGCTTGTATATATATTAAGTTAAGGTGTATATATATCCATCTCATAATTGTAAGGTTAGTGAAAAATTAAATTAATTTAGAACTAGCATTTTTGAGCTCTTGTGGCATCGTTGTTTGGTCACATTGTTGGCATCATTTTGGGATGCTGCGCGTCCTTTCTACTCGTTTGTGGAAGGTCGTACGTAAAGGTGTGGTTTGATAGAGAGCTCTCTTGCAATTCAGTTTGGTTGTTTAGATACATGATTGTTGCATCGTACAATAGTCCAGGTTGCGTTGTTGTTGCAAGGTTCATAAAGAAGACCACAAATAGTACCCTTTTGTTTACCTTTTAAGTTCATGTAATTTAAGGTCTAAGGTAGGCCCGCATCGAGTCAGCAACCCTGAGGTTACCCTGAGGTCAGGGCCGGATTAACCATTAAGCAAAATAAGCCCGTGCTTAGGGCATCAAGGGAAGGGGGGCACCACAGAAATTTTCCATTGTCGGATTTACCATGGATTTATTATACTATTATAATCGCGGCTTATAGCCTATAAGCTGTTGAAAACTGAATTATATATATTCATATATAGTATTTATTTTTTTTCATTGTTTGAATTTGTAGTGAACAACAACCCTTTTGAGAGAATAAATATATTTCGTTGTAATCACACACTTTACGCTTTGCGTTATTATTTTGTTTATATCAAATCTTTGAGCGCCATATTAAAAATACATATAGATTAAATATTTTCGTGTGCTATAGTAAATGTAAAAACAAGATTCAGTCATGCTGAACTTTATAAAATAATTGTAGAAGACAATATTGAGTGTGCCTTCCCAAATGTAGAAATTGCCTTTCGTATATTTTTAACATTAATGGTCACAAATTGCTCAGCTGAGCGTTCATTTTCTCAGTTGAAGTATATTAAAAATACCAACAGAACAACTGTGCAACAAGGCAGGCTGGATGCCTTATCTCTACTAAGTATAGAAGCAGATGTGTTACGTAAGATTAGTTTTGAGGATCTAATCAAAGACTTTGCAATTAAAAAAAGTAGGAGAAAACTTTTCAAATATAAATGAAGTGGAAGTATACAAAAATAAACATTATTTTCCATCTTACTGTAAGTTTTGTTTCATTTCAAAAAATAAAATTTTATTTTATGGTTTATTGTTGTTTATATTTTGAATTACATATATATGGGGCACCAAAATCTTTTAAGTGCTTAGGGCCTCTAAAGGTCTTAATCCGGCCCTGCCTGAGGTAGGACCTAATAGGATCTCAAATCCGTAAAGTTTAATTTAGCTTAACTTGGGCTTTAGGTAGAACTTGCCCTTTAGAATTTGGCCGTTCACGGCTCAGCTGGGATTTCGAACCCGACAAATAAATAAAATAACAGTTTTAGATGCTTCTGTTTTTTTAGTTTTGCCTCGGAATCTGTGCTGCTTAGACTTAAGGTGTGTTCCTTTTAGTGTGGGTTTTTAATTTTTTAGTGTTTTAAAAGATAGCCTGTGAATTTTTAGTTTTTTGAGTTTTACATTTTGTATTTTATAGTTGTTATTCATTGTTCGTTTTTAGTGTCACTTTCATTGTTTTAAAGCTTGTTAATTGTTCGCTTTTGTTTTATAATAGTCATTATGGTTTTTAATTGTAACTTTCTAGAATTTTTAGTGACTGTTTTTAATACTTGTGGATTTTTTCCCTATTTTATTTTGTTAATGTCATTATGGCTTTTAATATTATGTTTTTAACTTTTTAGAATTTTTGCCTGAGGATGAGCATAGTTTGTGCTTGAAACGTTGCAATATACAAAATATAGTCCCTTTCCAACTTGATGGATGTTTCTTTCCTTCTTGTCTGTGGCTTTCTGCTTATATATATATATATATATATATATATATATATATATAGCCGCTATATTCTAGAGAAATTTGCATAAACCCTAGTATTGACCATCTTTCAAAAACTTATAAATTATATAGTTATGCCCTTAATTTTCATTTTCTTTCACGTAGAATAGAAAATATGATAATTTTATGGGTATATAAACTAAACTGCAAAAAACTTGTTCGCTACCTGGATCCCTGGAAAAAATTCCAAATTTTCCAGGTTTTTTAGCGTTTCTGCTGACTTATGATCTGTATACCGTAGCATCGTAAGGGTGAATCAGTTTCAAATTTCAATTATCGTCCACTCTTGTTCAATGCTCGAGCACACTTCACGATCGCACACTTACTTCATTCACGTAAGTGAAAATTATCTTTATAATTTATAAGCCAGATGTTAAAAACAAAAGTTTTAAGTTCTAATTAGTTAGTTATTACTGTTATTTGCAGGTTTTTAATTAATATGTGACTCTTTCATCAGTGGCGTTTTTAAGGTTTTGAATTGGTCGTGGCAAGTTATGCCTTAGGGGGCCCGGGACCCATTTACCAGTTTTCCTTAATGAAAGTTCTCGAAAAACTCTTTAATGTTTTCCCTAATTACTACATATTTAAGTAAAGTTATTTCAACCAAAGTAAAAAAATAAAAATACAAACAGCAGTGATTTTTGTAAACTTTATTCAGGATGCAAATATATAGAGCAGAAGAATTATAGCTACCAACTTACATTATAACAACCAACTCAGAGTCCTGTACACTAAATTATATATAATTTTTTCGTTTTAAACTTTTAATGCTTGGAAAAAAATGCAACGGATGAAATGTATTACAACAGTTAGAACCAATGACTTACATCCTCACAGGAAGGTAAATGACTAAACATAGCCTAATGGCAAATTTTGTGAAATAAAATGTGCTTACATAATGGTTAAAATGTCTGTTGAAACTACATTCAAGATTAAAGAACCATGGAGTAATTAATGATCAGTGATCTAGAACGTGCTTCTGCGCTAAGTCTTACAAGTTACAAAAGTGTCAACAAAAGTACCCGTGGTAAGGGAGGCCCGTCAGAGCCGTGTCCCTCTTGCTCCTATGTTAAAAACGTCCCTGCCTTCATGGCACAATTTAATTGTGCCTGACTTTTAATACTAGTACGTAGTTTCTCGCCTACCTGGAGCAAGGCAGTTAGTTAATGGGTTTGCATGTCTCTTACTGACCTGATCCTCATGTATTTATTAATGGATTATTGTGATAGCTTTGATGCTCTTCCTCGTACGCTCTTGTCGGTAGTGGGCCCAATTTCATTGTATTTCTTCATTAGTTTTTGAACTCCGGTTTTAGAAATAATAAAATAAAAATTAATATTACCAATGTTCAACGCAGCTGCAGAGAAACATTTACACTTAAGCAGGACTGATAAATGAACTGAATGAATGAATTATCTAAGTTTTGAATTCTTTGCATTTAATTGTATTGAACAAGTCCAGCTCCGTCGTCGAGGAGGCTCGAGACACTGATGTTAGCAAACATTTGCGAAGCTAAGCATCTTGGAAATTTATGTAGCATTCTACGAAATTTGTATAATACTTTTTTTTTAAACTTCTTAAATAATACTTAGCACGAAGCACGAAAGTGCTTCCTTCTTATACATGTTATGAATGCATAAAATACGAAATGAGTATTTTCAGCTTCACTTGTACAGAATCTTCAGTCTTATTACCATGTTTCGCTTTTAACACGTACACATTGCATGGGACCTACTCGTATTATTTAAGGAAATTTAAGGACACTTTCAAAGTATGCCTGCCTTTTGTTATTAAGATTTAGTTAATGGAGCTTCTATCAAAAGATGTAAATAAAATTCGAATGGCGACCATTGTTGGAACGAGAGTGGACGATTATTGAAACAGAGTCAACAGCAGCGCATAAGACAAGAGAATAGAATATAATATAAAGATTTATTGTCAATTATTATTATTTATAATTAAAATTATACATTTTCATAAAGAGTTCCAAGTAAATTATCTTCACAAAACTTTGTTTAAGTAATTATATATTTATACATTATACAAAATAAAATTTTATAAATCAGTGTAATATATAATTCAGGCGCCGATACAGGGGAGGCAGTGGGGGCTTAACTTCTCTAGCTTTAACCTGAATGACATCTCGTATTCTAATAATTAATCGTTTTTTATTATTGAATAATCTTATATTATATTGGGCTGGCAATATTTACATGACACCGGCATGACAAATCCTAAATCCCCGGCCCTCCTCTGTATCCACGCCTGTAATTTAAGTCATTCATAGAAATTCAAAGCGATTCTAAGGCTTCGGAATCGCTTTTTATTTTTTCTTGTGGGTGTGTATCATCTATTTATTTCATGTGTTTAATTGTGAAGTTCATTTCATACTCTGTATATCTATCTCCTTATGCCCTCGTACCCAGGCACGCGTCCATGGCCAGCCATGCGTGGCTGCGAGGGTAGGAAGCGATCGGAAAGCAATTCCTTCCTCCACTAAATCCCGTAAGTGAGGCGGGATGCTGCAAAGCAGACCCTGAACCGTTGTTCAAAACCATCATAAGTTCGAGCTTCGCGAACCCGCTTTTACGCGAGTTGTTATATGTATACCAATTACACGGCCCGAGTTACAACCAAGTCGCAGCCTCCCTCCCAACCACCCACATCCCGCCTACAAGCGAAAACAAGTCGCGATGACTCAGCACCCTACCCTCCCTTGTCGCCTCCTACCCCCCTTACCACCGACACCGGGGAGATGGGGGAGGGGGGAGCAGTCCTCGCTTGTGGTCCCGTCTGCGGATTGGGTACGCTCGCAAACATCTTCCCGCGGAGATCACATCATCACCGTCATCACAATCTTCAGCATCATCATCCTGGAAATGGTCCAGAGCGGGCAGATAAATTGAGGTCCACAGTAGGATTCCTCACAAGATTAGGTTAGGGCAATCTACCTTCACCTTTGTTAAGCTATGAGTTGATGCTGGGTCTTAGGCCACAATGTAGGCCTAACTTGTCTGACCCAGCTTAATTTAATGTGATTAAATTGATGGGTTAAAAACTCAATTAGTCACTTACTTTTAGTTATTGGAGTCTCTCCCTTCTCCGGTTGTGTAATTGTCGAGAGCGTACTTTGCTGGTACGTCCTCTCGCCCCGTTCTTCGTTTTCGTTCTCCCTTTGTTCTCCTCTTCGCGGGGCTTCTTGCACCAGCGTTGTCTTGGTTTATTCCTCGGTTGGTTGAGCGGTAATGTATCTCCATTACCGAGCACGCTCCTCCCACACAGTATATAAATACTAGTGTGGAGAATAACTCTGGTGAGCAACCAATTGGTTTCATCCACCCAGTTATTGACATAAAAGGAATTTAATAATTGTTAGATTAACTACCTACCTACTCAGTGAACCATTTTCGTTACCTCCCAACTACCCACTCATCAGTTTTCCATATACTGGGGGCCCCGGGAGATAAAAATTTTGGTGTCATTGTCACCAATTTTTGTCTGAGTGTAGACTAGCTAACTATTTAACTGTAAATGCCTGTTAATCTGATTAACAGTGCCTATCCTCACCTTCTCATGGAGAAGGTGTAGCATTTAATTAGAAGAGAAAATATACATCCATAGGATGAAACTGTCTATGGTCTTTACCATAAGAAAAGAAAAAATGAAAGTTAGAAGATAAAATTACAATTCCCCAGCATCTATTTTTTGTTGTAAAAATAGTCGCGCCTTTAATGCCGTGCTGATAACGCGGAGGTCTTGGGTTCGTTCCCCGATTCTAGCAACCATAAAGTTTGAATTGCCTCATCCAAAGTTTCATTTGATAATGATGAATTAATGTTCTCAGTTGAGATAATATTATTCAAAGTGTTGCTATTCTTACAGGTGTTATGTAGGACTGAGTTGAGGCACATAGTATTTGTTGGTCATGAACTGTTTTGGTTTAGGTCTAGGTTGTATTCTGATAGGTCACCCAAAGGGGCTATCCCTGATGGAGTCTGAATAGCTATACCATTACCTATCTCTACTATGCCCTTATGAATAAGATTAATATAATCTGCCCCTATTAGCATTTCAATGTTAGCTACTGTGTTGTTAGTGATATGTCTATCAGCTATTTTGTAGTGTTTTCCCAAATGATTTATGGTTTGTTCTAGTTTGGGTATAACCAGTTTGTTTTGTCCTACTTTAGAAATAATAACTGCTTCAATTTTCTTGAATTTACTTTCTAAATGTAGTTCCAGGTCAATTGTCTTATAGCTATTTTTGTCCGAGTTATCCTTAACAAAGGATGCAATATTGAGGTTTTGTTCATTCGGGTTTGGTGTCAAACCCAATTTATTAACTACATTTTTTTGAAACAAATGTTTGTTGAGAACAACAGTCTATAAGACATCTCACTGGAGTGGTACTACCCTCACTATTCACTAAGTCCAAAGTAATAGTTGGTAAAAGAATCTCAGTGTTTCTTGTTACATTGTTTGAACAAGCAGAATGTCCCATGAAAGTGGCATTTTCTTGATTACCTTTGTTTGGGGGAGGTATCTTTTGAGTTTGAGTACTATTGTTTGGACACTTTGGTGAATCACACATTGATGGGACATGTCGTAAACTTTTACAAAACTTACACTTGAATCTTAACCTAGATTTACAGTCTTTCTTATAATGTCCCTGGCCAGTACACTTTTTACACAGGTTCAACTGTTCACATCTTTTAGCCCTTTGGTTAAAGTCTGAATATTTGTCACACCCAGTGCTACTGTGTTCATTACTTGCACAAAATTTGCAATGTGGTGTGTAAGTTGAGGCAGCAGTTACATTAAAGTTCTGTAATGTAGGTGTTCGTGTATTATAGTTGGTCACATTTGATTCTACAGTATCAAGTTTTGTCTGTTTGGCTGTAGCTAGTTGGTCTCTGGGAACAGTCTTTGGTTTATCCATAGTCTGGGTCTTATGTGTTGGAAAATCTCTCAATTTGTAATTAGTTAGGATATTGGGGAAGTGTTTTCTTATTTGTTCTAAATTAGGATAATTTTCTCCCGTCTTTAGAATTAAAATATCTTTAACCCTCGAAGGAAGGCACCTAAGTACTATGCTTTGTATAATCCAAGATGAAGTTTTAATATCTATCTCATTGCTAACCAGTTGTCCTATAATAGCTTCTAATTTTGTATAAAAAATTTCCATATCACTATGGTTATCTTTTATGGGTGCAAATTCAAAAATTTGTTGAGATAATTCATATACAATCAAATCTTTATTAATGTAATTACGTTTTAAAAGATCAATAGCTACTTCATATGAATCCCCTACGGCTGGTAAATAGGCTATTAGGTTATAGGCTGGGCCTTTAAGGGAACTAGTTAAGTAACTAAACTTTTCAACAGTTGAAATATAAGGTTTATTACCTATTAAATTCTCAAATTTGTCAATGAAAGATGGGAATTGTACCGTGTCCCCTTCAAATGTTGGTACTAGCAAAATTGGTAACTGAGCCCTCAATTCTTGTGACTCAGGGTTTAGCATGCCACTTAAATTTTGTTGAAGGTTAGCCCTACTTTGATTAAAATCAGAATTAGGTTTTTTTGGTGTTAAGTCAGTCAAACGAGACCGTAGTCTCCTTATTTGCTGTTCAATTGAGCTTACCTGATCATCATCATCAGCGTAAAGGTCTATCAATTGTTCTTCAGCCATTTCGGATTCAACTAACTCTGAAATACTCTCATTAATGGCTATTATTTCCTTCTTTTTAATTTCCAATTTAATAATTACACTCTCTAAATTTTCCTTACCTGGTTGTGTAATATTGTTAAAAGTGTTCACAGCCTTTGTAACAGCTCCCAACTTTGCCCCCCTTTTCTTTTTTAACTTTTTCAATTCCGCACTGTCCATGTCTAAGTCAAAATTGTTTAACTGGGGATCGTAATGAAATAGAGGACAAGAAGAAATTACCAGAGAAGAGAGAGCACAGACAAAACAGTCTAGTTTAAATTTGGTTTAATCCCCCCCAAGTACTTATGTCACTCAGGTCTAAGCTTATAAGAGAATGAGACTCCTTAAATGTAAATGTTTCCTAGTTAGGCCCTAGGTTGTAGACCTAATTAGGCTTGATTAGCTTAGGCTTAGGCTTAGGCTAGACCATTTAGCCTAATTCTGCAATTTTTGTTAAGTAAGGTTAAGGTTTGTAAATTCCCCACACACGGACCACCAATGCGAAAAATGCTCTGTATGAATTGGTCCACAATTAACCCACCCCTTATATCTCCAGTCTAACTATAGAGTAGATCAAGTCTAGCCTAGAGGGGTCAGCCTAGAGATTCCGGAAATGGTCCAGAGCGGGCAGATAAATTGAGGTCCACAGTAGGATTCCTCACAAGATTAGGTTAGGGCAATCTACCTTCACCTTTGTTAAGCTATGAGTTGATGCTGGGTCTTAGGCCACAATGTAGGCCTAACTTGTCTGACCCAGCTTAATTTAATGTGATTAAATTGATGGGTTAAAAACTCAATTAGTCACTTACTTTTAGTTATTGGAGTCTCTCCCTTCTCCGGTTGTGTAATTGTCGAGAGCGTACTTTGCTGGTACGTCCTCTCGCCCCGTTCTTCGTTTTCGTTCTCCCTTTGTTCTCCTCTTCGCGGGGCTTCTTGCACCAGCGTTGTCTTGGTTTATTCCTCGGTTGGTTGAGCGGTAATGTATCTCCATTACCGAGCACGCTCCTCCCACACAGTATATAAATACTAGTGTGGAGAATAACTCTGGTGAGCAACCAATTGGTTTCATCCACCCAGTTATTGACATAAAAGGAATTTAATAATTGTTAGATTAACTACCTACCTACTCAGTGAACCATTTCGTTACCTCCCAACTACCACTCATCAGTTTTCCATAATCCCATCAAAGGTAAGTAAAGATTGTGTTTTGTACAACAGTATTTTTATTCATAATCATTTAGATGGGAGGGGTATGTAACTGGAGGGAGGATTAAAAGAGGGGTATTAAGTGTATTATTTATGCGTATAATATTTTCAGTTTCCCCCTTATGATCGGTCAGGCTCTCGAACCTAACTCCCTATTTCCCAGGCTGGGCAGTGTTGCCAGAACTAAATTTCCAAATAAACAATATAGGAGTCAGAAAAAGACCAGAAAAAACTAGATTTTTAAATGAAAAGACTAAAACATAAACTCACCTTTTTTGTAACTCTGAGGTAAAAATTATAAATCATTTTCTTCACTATTATCATCTTCCTTCATTTCATTTTCTTGGTGAAAGTAGGCAAACTTTCTTCCAATGTTGCAAAGTACAGTCTGTGGCAATTCATAAGTATAACACGTTCTTCCATTCCTCTTGATGCCTGCACGAATTGTAAAGATTATTCAAGAGTTCAGTCTTCATTCTGTTTCTTTGGATTTCACAATATTCATTTGACTGAAAATTCGTTCCACTTCTGCATTAGAATGTGGGATGCTTAAAACTGATCTAGCTATACTCGCCAATTCTTTGAAGGGATTTTCACCAGCAGCATCACAGTACACGATAACTTCAGCCCAGAATAGTTGGGTATCATGAATATTTGTTCATTTCATTAATGTTAAGTTCTTCCATTGAAGCTCTATTTTGCTTATATCATTAGGGGACACATTTAGTATTCTAAGTATCTCTGTTATTCGTTCCTTGGTAACACTTAATCCACTAGACACAGAGAAGAGAGATATTTTCTTTAAGATATTAATATTTTCTGGTACTCTTCGTCTAATTTCCTTCAGTAGGTCGGCTACAAATTTTGTGCATCTTTCTCTAATGTTGTTATCTTTATTCTCACTAACATTCAATTCTCGTAGATTTTGTCCTGCTTCATAGCCTAAATATGGCTTTGGATCTAAATTTTCTTCAGTGATACAGGTAAAAGGGTCAAGCTTTTTGATAGGAACCACTTTGTTTTAGGAGACTTTCTGCAACGAAAACTATGCTTTCTAATAATTTAGTAGGGTCTACATTATTTGCTTCAAAACTTAGGTTTACTCTATTGACATCATTTAATACAGGGTGTACATAAAGTCAGGATCTATTTTTGTGAAATAAATTTTTTTTCTATTTTTCTTTTCAGAAGCCCTTAGAATGAATACAGAAGAGCGTGTGGCAATAGTAATTTGGCGAATCGAGGGAAAGAAATACAATGACATCAGAGAGAAGTTTAGGAGATGATTTCATAAGCCGGGGCCAATAGACAAGACAATACGAAAATTGGTGAACAAATTTAAACGAACGGGATCTGTAAATGATGAAGCAAGATCAGGACGACCGTGTACGTCAGATCTTACCGTGAATGCAGTACGCGGAATTATCACTGAGGAGCCACGTACGTCCGTTCGTGCTGCATCACACGGACTCGGCCTCCCGACGTCATCTGTGCACAAAATTCTGAAAGTTAATTTGCAGAAGAAAAGCTATCATTTGCAGGTTTTACACGATTTACATGAGGAAGATTTCCCTCGACGAAGTGCTGTGTGTGCTGATCTCGTAGAACAAATCTGGAGTGATAATTTAATGGACAACATTCTCTTTAGTGATAAAACCACTTTCCATACGTGTGGAAAAGTAAATCGCCATAACTGTCGAGTTTGGGCAGATGAAAAACCGAATGATTTCGTCCAAAATTGGGAAAGAGACTCGCCTAAAGTTAATGTCTGGATGGGTTTAACAAAATCTAAGGTTTATGGTCCTTTTTTCTTTGCTGAAGCTACAGTTACGGGGCTTATTTATCTGGATAGTTGCAGCAATTCCTTGAACCTCAGCTGATTGGGGATAGGATTGTTAGTACCGCCGTCTATCAACATGATGGTGCTCCTTGTCACTATGCCAAAATTGTTCAGGATTATCTAAATGGACGTTTTCCAAATCGCTGGATCGGAGGCGGAAGCAACAGACCTTGGCCAGCGAGATCACCAGATTTAACCCCTTTAGATTTCTTTGCATGGGGCTTTATCAAATCGCACGTCTATCAGACGAAGATTACGAGTCTTGAAAACTTACGTACACGTATACGAACTGCTGCAGATAACATAACCCCGCAAAAGCTCCAGAATGTGTTTAGAAATGCTGCGGAACGATTTGAGCTGTGCAGGGATACTGATGGGCGTCACGTCGAATCCTACTCTTAATTATTTAGTAAATGTTACCACTTTATCATTTTATGATTGAATTCCATATAATTTCCAAGTGCTTCACAAAAATAGATCCTGACTTTATGTACACCCTGTATATGTATTTCAAAAATAGCAATTTCTGATTGTAGTGTCAGGTGATCTCAAACACCTCATCATGTCGTTAGAATTCGACCTACAAACAGTACATCGATAAGTAAGAGACCTACAAACAATATATCGATAAGATATTTTCCTGGTCAATTTTTGTGCTTTGAAACATTCTGACATCCGTTTCATGTGCAAATGAGCAGTTTTCGAGATATTTTCAGTTTTTGTATTTGAAGAATCGCAAATTTAGAAACGAAACAGAGGTAAAATGCCTTCACTATACATCAAAATTAACCAGAAAAATATTTACTGGTGAGGGCCCAATGTAACCTGACCCTAAACTAACCGTACCTAACATAACCTAATTAACCTAACCTAACCTAACCAAGCCTAATTGTA
This sequence comes from Bathynomus jamesi, assembly GCA_023014485.1. Taxonomy (NCBI): domain Eukaryota; kingdom Metazoa; phylum Arthropoda; class Malacostraca; order Isopoda; family Cirolanidae; genus Bathynomus; species Bathynomus jamesi. Next base: position 1,169,485 of record JAJOZX010000656.1, on the reverse strand, counting down.
TTTTGAATGGCCGAAATGTATAAGTACAAGTTTACTTATAAATTTGCATGAAACCTAACCTAAGGTATTGTGCTTTGTTTCAAAACACATCACGTTACTTTATATTATATATATATATATATATATATATATATATATATATATATATTACAGTCAATATGTAAAATTAGGCAATTTATAAACTGACTGAAATTCAGGCAATGTATGAAGTTGGTGATACACACAAACCTAACCTAACCTTTCTGGTAATGCTGCATACGCATGCCAGAAAAGTTAGGTTTAGTTAGGTTTTGTGTGTATCATCAATTTGACATATTGCCTGAATTTCAGTCAATTTATAAATTGCCTAATTTTACATACTGATTGTAACATATACTATATCTATACTACAGGGTGGGCCGTAAGTTTCCATACATAGGAAAAATAAACATTTTTTTATGGACAACCATTTTTATTTATATAATATGCTCTACATGGTTGCCATTGTTTTGAAAACACATTTCAATACGTGTTCCCCACTGTTGATGAACACGCATTAGCACAGTTGACGTTATGCTTGTAATGGCGTTGGTGATACGTTCCTTTAGATGATTTATGTCTCGTATCTTTTCCTGATACACCATGGCCTTCAAGTGCCCCCAAAGATAGAAATCAAGGGGGGTGAGATCTGGGGATCTGGGAGGCCACTCCACAGGACCACGCCGACCAATCCAAGCATCCGGAAACTGCTGCTGATCCAAATACCGACGCACGTGAAGACCATAATGAGGTGGAGCTCCATCTTGCTGGAAGTAAACTGGGAAGTTACCTTCCTCGTTTAGCAGGGATGGGAAAATCTCTTCTTGCAACATGCTAAGATACCTTTCGGCATTAAGATTTCCACTGACAAATATTGGTCCAATAATTCTGTCACCCCATATCCCGGCCCACACCATCACTTTACCGGCACCTTGCATCTTCGTCGGACTCAGCCAGTTAGGGTTAGCATTACTCCAATAACGTATGTTTTGCCGATTAACCTCTCCATTGACGTAAAAATTTGCTTCATCAGTATTCAATTCGTTGCTCTTTCGTCAAACGCATATTCTTAGGGTATCTGAAACATAAAAACAAACGTTTAAATTTTCCTATGTATGGAAACTTACGGCCCACCCTGTAGAAAAAGGGAGTCCCGTCCGTCCGTCCGTCTATTAAGTTATTCTGAACATAGAAATAAATGTGCTTTGCTTTGTTTCAACTTTTTGCTCTGGCGCGTTAAGATTTTCTTTGTTGCTGTTCTTTTCAGTCATTCGGTTAATAGAAGCATAGAAAAGAACGCAACAATGAAAATCTTAAGCTTCACATACGAACCCATTGTATCAAGATTTGTGGCACTTAAGATTTTCATGGCTGCGTTCTTTGCTATAGTTTTATTGACTGAATAATTGACTCCCCAGTAATTGGGAGGCCGCAGGCCCCAGCACTGCAGGGGCCCGTACTAATGTTAAGTTTTTGCTTTTCATAGTTATATACTAGCGAAAGTGGGCACTACGGGCCCCGTAGTGCCCACTTTCGCTAGTATATAACTATGAAAAGCAAAAACTTAACATTTACTTTAGGTTCACAAGGTACTTAAATTTTAAAAGCAGTTTCTCAAATTTTGGCCTAGTTTACTGGCTTCGGATGTGAAGCTCAAAATTTTGATAGTTGTGTTCTCATGTAAATTTATTGACCGACTTTGTGTGGATACTGTACATTAATTTGTGGAGTTTAATACAAACTTTCAAACAGATTAGATTTTATGTTGTTGAACTAGAAAATTATTGTTAATTTCTGTTGTTATAGTTTAGAGTCAGTTGGCACTGTGATGAGTGAGATTCGAAATAGTCTTATGCCATTGGCATCTGCATACTGAACTGGTTGGAGACCACATCATAATGTGAGACATCACTTTTGGAATACAAACAGCACACTTGAAGTCTTTCTGGTCTGTAATATTTAGTCATTGCAACATAACCACTGATGTTCCTGAAGCGCATGAAGTGGGTTTTACGCTTCTCTTTTTTAAGATATTATTGACAGCACTATTTGGCTAGATTCAATACGTAAACTTTTTGTAGGTTTAATATAATTGAGGGGTCCCGCGTCTTAAGGTACCTAAGCGCCAAAATTAAAATTCGTCAGAAATCTCCTCCAAAGTTCAACAATATTCTGGCAATAGTATCTCTGTTATTAATTGAGCTAGAACGTTCATTTTTGGCTAAATTAGAGTTCTAAGTATGCTAATGAAGATGTTGATGAGTTTTTGGAATAGATTTCCATATTTTATATTTTATATATATTTTTTTTTATTTTTTTATTTTCTTATTATGCCGAACTTTGGGTGAAGTTTTGGCTGGCGATAAAGGTGAAAAAAGTAGTTCGCTTCATAAGGTTTTCATTAAAAATTTCAACCATACTTCTAGTGTCGTAAGGTCATTATAACCCAAACCACGCGATAGAGGAAGGGTGAAAATAGTGATATCCATCAAAAACACGTTTTCGCCTGTAGTGGCTCTTAGGTACCTTAAGACGCGCGACCCCTCATATGACTACTTCAGTGAAGAATTCCTACTGCAAATAACAAATTTGGTTTCACAAAAGTGATATTTTCTAATAAAATGTTAATACGTGTTTCATTGAATATTTAATATAAAAGTTAATTTTGTCTGATTTCAAATAAAAGTTTTTAAATATAAATTTTTTAGCTAATGGTAATTAAAATAGCAATTAACGAAAAACCATAAAAAATTTATCAATTTCAATGAAATGTACGTATGGTTAGACAGCCGTACGGCGTACGTACATTAACACATTGATCCTATTACTAAAACAACGAACAAGTATGGCGTAACAATTTGCCTGAAGTACATAAATTATATTGTATCTCAAATTATGTAAGTTATACTAAATAATATATAAATAGGCTATAAATGAAAACATAAATAGTATTCTTAAACACTAAATAAAGACGTTGTAAGTATAATTAAATCATTTACAAACCTCAGAATATGAAATGAATTTAGTATTTTTAAAATTATAAATGATAATTGGCGCCAAATCAAATTGTATTCTAAAAATGGAGCATTTTCTTTTCTTATGCGTTGCTGTTGAACCCTTATGCTGCTACGGGGAGCGAGAGTGCTCATTCATGGCCGCCACAACTCCCCAGTAAAAGTAAAACAGTAATGCACCATTATATATACTGTATATATTTTAACTGCAAACACGCAGTATAATTAACGTAAAGAACGACGCTTGTATAGGAGAATATCCCGCGCAAGATGAGGAGAGAGAACGAAACAAATGAAAAAATGAGGTAACCACCCGGGAATCGAACCCGGGATCTTCCGATTGCCGGTCAGATATGATAACCATTACACCATGGGCCTCACTCGATGTAGGAGAATTACGGCATTTGATCGAGTGAGGCCCATGGTGTAATGGTTATCATATCTGACCGGCAATCGGTCAGGGATCTAGGGATTATATTATCTGAAGATGCAACATTCAACAGGCACATTGACAAAGTAACCTCATCATGCAAACAACTAATAGGATATATACTGAGGACATTCAGAACTAGGGACAGTATGACCATGCTTACCCTGTGGAAATCACTTGTCCTTCCACGCATTGACTACTGCTCTCAATTATGGTTTCCCCACAAACAAAATGAACTGCAAAAAATTGAGGGCCTACAAAGAACCTTTACCGCGTATATTAAACAACCTGATGGGCAACAGGTGAGTAAAAACACATTAAACTACTGGGATAGGCTCAGAGGCCTCAACCTTTATTCCATAGAGAGAAGGTTTGAGAGATGCATCCTAATCTACACCTGGAAAATTCTAGAAGGGCTTTTAGTTGCCCCCAATACTGAACCAATTGTGCCCACCTTAACAAGAACTGGAAGAATGTGTAAAAAATATCACCTCCCACCAAACAGTCTGAGAAGGATTCAAACCCTTCAATATAATAGTATCTCTAGGCAGGGTTCTCGCCTGTTTAACTCCTTGCCTCAGTACCTTAGAGATATAAGTGCAGTCCCAGTAGATACTTTTAAAAAACACTTGGACATGTTTTTAGCCAACATACCCGACCAACCCACAGTGTCAGGGTATTATTCTGCCAGACCAGCCCCCACAAATTCAATAGGGGACCAAATCGTATGGCAGGAGCGAGAGAAAAGAGGGGTGGCGACCCCGTCGTGGCCCCGCCTCAGGGGGCGCTGAGCGGATTTCGAGGGAGCAGCGCACCCTTGAGGCAGAAGCGCTTTAAGGTAAATTAAGGTAAGGTAAATCCCGGGTTCGATTCCCGGGTGGTTACCTCATTTTTTCATATGTTTCGTTATCTCTCCTCATCTTGCGCGGAATATTCTCCTATACAAGCGTCGTTGTTTACGTTGATATATATATATATATATATATCAGTGATGGGACGATTAATCGGAATCGAGAATCGGAAGAATCGAGCATTTTTCAGGAATCGGAATCGCAATCGAGAGAATTGTACCATGACTTCCGATTCTTAAAACGATTCTTTAACTTTTAATTGAACCAGTTTTGCAATGTAAACTTTAAAATTTAATGAAAGAGGATAACAAATTTTATTTTTATTGTATTGTAGCTATACATTAAAACATGTATATCCATGATGTGTAATCAAGAAGATTAAAATGAATTGTTACAACTTACAGTTGATTTTTATTTTTAAACCAATCTATTATAATTTATATTACCATACTCATAATGTAAATAGTTAATCTTACCAGAGTAAAATATGACAATTTCCAGAAAAACAAGTATAGAATTATATTTAAAAATATTGAGAATCGGAATCGGAATCGAGAATCGTATCGGAATCGAGACTTTTTAGTGGTATCGGAATCGTTAAAAATTTTGGTATCGTCCCATCACTAATATATATATATATATATATATATATATATATAATATATATATAGTGTCCCATAAGTCCGGCATCATATGCTCAAGGAAGAAGCATTTCCCAGTGTCTTGAACGAAGAAGGAAATTTCCCAACATGGTTTCAGCAAGACGGCGCTCCTGCACATTACAGCACCCAAGTAAGGGAATACCTGTACCAACAATTCCCTGGTCATTGGATAGGACGTCGAGGGCCTGTGGAATGGCCAGCTAGAAGCCCGGATCTCACGCCACTAGATTTTTATCTCTAGGGCCACTTGAAAGGGCTGGTATACGCAGAGAAAATTAGGAGTGTTGAACATTTGCGGCAGCGCATTATTGGGGCATGTAACACCATTACTCCTGACATCATTCACCGTGTGCTTGCTGACTGGTATCACGTCTGAATTTGTGCACTGAAAACAATGGTGGACATATTGAGCACATTCTGTAAATAAAAGCTTTTGTTTGCCTTTTTTTATTATTTTTCCTATGATGCCGGACTTATGGGACACCCTATATATAATATATATATAATATATATATATATATATATATATATGAAAAATTATTTCACGAAAGTGACACGTGAAAAGTATTTATGATGAATAAACCACGAAGGAAAAAGAAACACAAAGGGGTGCTCAAGCGCTTTCGTCTAATGACATCCTCAGGAACACTGGAGTGAAAGGACAGATCAAGGCAATATATAGGTTACAAAAATAAACATACATACATACACATTCACATATATATACATATATATATATATATACATATATATATATATATATAAATATATACATATATATAGTAAGCATAGAAAAAATTGTGGGAGGAGCCAACATTTATATGGTCACAGAAGAATAAAGAAATAAAAATAATATAAATATAAATTGAGAAAAAATTAATTACAAAATAGTGCTTAGTGATATATATGTCACAGCCTAAATAATCATAAAGAAATAAACAGGCAAATAAAAAAACCCATAAATACATATACATACATATATATATATATATATACATATATATACACATATATATATATATATATATATATTATAAAGACACTTTTAGCACTTTGGCCGACCTTCCATATAAATTCAAATGGCTTTTTTATGGAACAGGTCACAAAAGAATAAAGAAATAAAAATAAATATAAATATTGTAAGTGGAGTCTACCAATTCAAGCTCAAGAGGGAGGTTTTACAATCGATTTAATAGATGCTGCCAAATTGATATATGTCACATTATTAAAAAATAAAAATTGAAAGATAAATTTTAAGAGAGGCACACCAATTTATAAGGGAAAAATTACCACATATGCATATTATAGTCACAAACGAATACAAAAATACAAGTAAATATAAATTGGAAAACAAAATGATCTCTAGATGATATATAAAGAACAATAAAATATATATACAACATATTTACGGTATATATACGAAATATAAACGCAATATATACAGAATATATAATATATATATATATGCATAAGGGAAAAAAAATTACCAAATTTGTTTTTATAATTATTGTCTGAGAAAACGGTAGGTCGCAAAAGATAAAGAAATAAAAATAAATATAACTTGAAAAAATTACAAATAATACACGTACACATATATACCCGCATACCCAAATATATATATACATATACACACATATATACAAACACACACACACACACACACACATATATATATATATATATATACAAGCTTGACCTTCACGAAATGAGAAATCATCCCGCAGAACCTTTGTGAGGTTGTAAGGTAAGGTAAGGTACATACACATATACATATATATATATATTATTTAACTGCATACATACTACATACATACATATACACACATACATACATACATATACACACATATACATACAAACACATTTAACTGCAATGACCACACACATACGCACATACACATACATACATACACATACACTCATACAGCAAAAAATTGAAAAATAAAATTGTAAGGGAAACAACCAAAAACAAATTTTTACCAAAGATTTAACAACCTGCCCTTTTTGTTTAAATCCATTCTGAAGGAATTCAGAGCAACGGGATCAAGTTGAAACAGACCTTTACTCATGTTAAGGTTATTTGTAAGTTGAATTATAGCCGACTCAAGAATATTTCTATTAACAATGTGTGTGTGTGTTTGTATATATGTGTGTATATGTATATATATATTTGGGTATGCGGGTATATATGTGTACGTGTATTATTTGTAATTTTTTCAAGTTATATTTATTTTTATTTCTTTATTCTTTTGCGACCTACCGTTTTCTCAGACAATAATTATAAAAACAAATTTGGTAATTTTTTTTTCCCTTATGCATATATATATATATATATATATATTCTGTATATATTGCGTTTATATTTCGTATATATACCGTAAATATGTTGTATATATATTTTATTGTTCTTTATATATCATCTAGGGATCATTTTGTTTTCCAATTTATATTTACTTGTATTTTTGTATTCGTTTGTGACTATAATATGCATATGTGGTAATTTTTCCCTTATAAATTGGTGTGCCTCTCTTAAAATTTATCTTTCAATTTTTATTTTTTAATAATGTGACATATATATCAATTTGGCAGCATCTATTAAATCGATTGTAAAACCTCCCTCTTGAGCTTGAATTGGTAGACTCCACTTACAATATTTATATTTATTTTTATTTCTTTATTCTTTTGTGACCTGTTCCATAAAAAAGCCATTTGAATTTATATGGAAGGTCGGCCAAAGTGCTAAAAGTGTCTTTATATATATATATATATATATATATATATATGTGTATATATATGTATATATATATATATATGTATGTATATGTATTTATGGGTTTTTTATTTGCCTGTTTATTTCTTTATGATTATTTAGGCTGTGACATATATATCACTAAGGCACTATTTTGTAATTAATTTTTTCTCAATTTATATTTATATTTATTTTTATTTCTTTATTCTTCTGTGACCATATAAATGTTGGCTCTCCCACAATTTTTTTCTATGCTTACTATATATATGTATATATTTATATATATATATATATATGTATATATATATATATGTATATATATGTGAATGTGTATGTATGTATGTTTATTTTTGTAACCTATATATTGCCTTGATCTGTCCTTTCACTCCAGTGTTCCTGAGGATGTCATTAGACGAAAGCGCTTGAGCACCCTTTGTGTTTCTTTTTCCTTCGTGGTTTTATTCATCATATATATATATATTATATATAATTGGTGAAGGCCGCTTCTGGCAAGCTTCAATTTCAATTTAAGCAGAAAGCCACAGACAAGAAGGAAAGAAACATCCATCAAGTTGGAAAGGGACTATATTTTGTATATTGCAACGTTTCAAGCACAAACTATGCTCATCCTCAGGCAAAAATTCTAAAAAGTTAAAAACATAATATTAAAAGCCATAATGACATTAACAAAATAAAATAGGGAAAAAATCCACAAGTATTAAAAACAGTCACTAAAAATTCTAGAAAGTTACAATTAAAAACCATAATGACTATTATAAAACAAAAGCGAACAATTAACAAGCTTTAAAACAATGAAAGTGACACTAAAAACGAACAATGAATAACAACTATAAAATACAAAATGTAAAACTCAAAAAACTAAAAATTCACAGGCTATCTTTTAAAACACTAAAAAATTAAAAACCTACACTAAAAGGAACACACCTTAAGTCTAAGCAGCACAGATTCCGAGGCAAAACTAAAAAAACAGAAGCATCTAAAACCAAGTAAAGGTTGGTTGTTCAAGATGTTCAGTTTAGACGGAGGGGAACGGATGAAATATCAGAGTTAAGCGAAGGGGAGAGAGTTTTAATATACAGAGATTCTAAAAGTCTTAACGTTTGCTCACACGGAGCGGAATCTAAAATGTTAAAATTAGCTAAAGTTATATCGACTTTGCATAGAACAACATGGCTGCGTATAGCTGAAGCTTCTTTAGTTTTCAAAGGTTTGTCAGTTCTATGGCTTATGCCCATATGGGCACAGAAACGCGACTCGAGGCTCCGCACAGTGCTACCAATATAGCTCCGATCACATCGGGGACACTTGAATTCATAAACGACAGCACTGCGCAGAGCATCCGATACACGGTCTTTAACATTAAAATATGAGCCAATAGAACGACGGTTAACAAATACTAGTTTAAAATCTATGTGACAATAAAATTTACTAAGAAGTGGCAGAAGGTTATTACGGCAATAGGAATTCAGATATCCCATTTCTGGGAGCACAAGATAATATACATTTTTAGGAACGTTAAAATTATACTTTTTAGGTTTGTAAATGTTAGCTAGAAATCTATTGATAGCGTTTTCTACAATCTGCAAAGGATAGCCATTATTCACAAAAATTTTCTTAAAAAAACAAATTCATTATGCAGACATTGATAGTTGGAACATAAATTATACGCTCGGTTAAGTAGGGTGTTTACAGATGCCAGCTTGTATTTAAAATCACAATAACTTAAAAATTGAGACCAAGACCAGTGAACGTCGTCTTACGAAAAACTGAAGTAATAATAGAATCACTCTCTCTGCTAATCAGTAAATCCAAGAAAGGCAGCTTGGAGTCAGATTCTTCCTCCAGAGTAAACTTTATGTTTGGATGCAAGTTATTTAAAAATGTAAAAAATTGATGAGCACTGCTAGCATCAGTAAACACTGCTCCGTGTGAGCAAACGTTAAGACTTTTAGAATCTCTGTATATTAAAACTCTCTCCCCTTCGCTTAACTCTGATATTTCATCCGTTCCCCTCCGTCTAAACTGAACATCTTGAACAACCAACTGCGAAAAATGCTCTGTATGAATTGGTCCACAATTAACCCACCCCTTATATCTCCAGTCTAACTATAGAGTAGATCAAGTCTAGCCTAGAGGGGTCAGCCTAGAGATTCCGGAAATGGTCCAGAGCGGGCAGATAAATTGAGGTCCACAGTAGGATTCCTCACAAGATTAGGTTAGGGCAATCTACCTTCACCTTTGTTAAGCTATGAGTTGATGCTGGGTCTTAGGCCACAATGTAGGCCTAACTTGTCTGACCCAGCTTAATTTAATGTGATTAACTTTGGTGTAAAAACTCAATTAGTCACTTACTTTTAGTTATTACAGTCTCTCCCTTCTCCGGTTGTTCATTCGAGAGCGTACTTTGCTGGTACGTCCTCTCGCCCCGTTCTTCGTTTTCGTTCTCCTTTGTTCTCCTCTTCGCGGGGCTTCTTGTACCAGCGTTGTCTTGGTTTATTCCTCGGTTGGTTGAGCGGTAATGTATCTCCATTACCGAGCACGCTCCTCCCACACAGTATATAAATACTAGTGTGGAGAATAACTCTGGTGAGCAACCAATTGGTTTCATCCACCCAGTTATTGACATAAAAGGAATTTAATGATTGTTAGATTAACTACCTACCTACTCAGTGAACCATTTTCGTTACCTCCCAACTACCCACTCATCAGTTTTCCATATACTGGGGGCCCCGGGAGATAAAAATTTTGGTGTCATTGTCACCAATTTTTGTCTGAGTGTAGACTAGCTAACTATTTAACTGTAAATGCCTGTTAATCTGAAAAATTTTACAGTGCCTATTCCTCACCTTCTCATGGAGAAGGTGTAGCATTTAATTAGAAGAGAAAATATACATCCATAGGATGAAACTGTCTATGGTCTTTACCATAAGAAAAGAAAAAATGAAAGTTAGAAGATAAAATTACAATTCCCCAGCATCTATTTTTTGTTGTAAAAATAGTCGCGCCTTTAATGCTGTTTGTCGCTGAGGTCTTGTGTCTGTCAATGTTGTAGTAGGATGCGTTACCACTCCTACTGTCAAAGGAATAGTTACTGGAAGTTCAGTGTCTCCAGTTGTTACTGTCAGTGGAGAAGGTTCTCCAAAGTCCATTGTTTTGGGTCCAGACTCTAAAGGGTACAAAAGAGAAATGTCTCTTGTTGTGTCACCCGTTGAAGTCCTTAATTTGACCACTCTTGTTACCCCGTCTGCCCCTGGTCTGAGTTCTGAAACTCTAGCCAGAGGCCAGTATTGTCTTGGAGTACTGTCATGTATGAGAACAAGGTCCCCTACCTTAATTGTGTCAGACCAATCCTTCTTAGTCATTTGTTTATGTCTCTCCCTTAGACCCATCAAGTACTCAGTTTTCCACTGTTTAATGAAATGAGCTTTAACTCTAGTTAAATGTTGTAACTTAGTCTGGAGCTCATCATGTCGTTGAGTCCAGTTTGGGTCTTCTGAAGAGTCTATATTGTAGTCCGGCAGGAGACTAACTTGTTCTCCCCGAATCAAATGATTTGGAGTTAATGGTTCTGGGTCATTAATGTTGTCACTCACATAAGTGAGTGGTCTATTGTTAATGATGTTCTCAATCTCAGCCAGGAGAGTGAGTAACCCAAATAAGTGTATCTGTTTTTTGCCAATTGCTTTCTTCAAGCAATTCTTTACTGTTTGTATATTCCTCTCCCAGATAGAACCATACCAAGGAGAGGCAACCGGAATATACTTCCACTTTATGTTTGTATTTTGTATATATAATTGTGTGATTTCATTGCTTAACAAGTCGTGGATGACTTGTTCACCAGCTTTGAAATATGTAGCATTGTCAGTCCAAACTGTCTTTGGTACTGAATGTCGTGCACAGAATCTCTTAAAGACAGCAACAAAAGATTCTGCTGTAAGGTCCTCCACAACATCCAAATAAACAGCTCGTGAGGCAGCACATGTAAACAGTACAATGTACATTTTTTGTTCAGTGTCACCCACCCCTACAGTCAATGCTCCTGTATAGTCAATGCCTACAGTCTCAAAGGGTCTGTTGAGAGTAACTCTCTCCTCTGGCAAAGCAGGAGGATTTGGTTTCCTATAGGGCCTAGCATGAATACGCCTACATGTGACACACTCACTCAGGACTGTTTTAACAGTGATCCTTCCCTTGGGTATCCAATAAGTTTTTCTTAATGTAGTTAGTGTCTGTGGTACCCCCATATGATATACATCATTGTGTGTTTTTCTGATTATTAATGTTGTCAAATAGCTAAATCTAGGTAAAAGGATTGGATTTTTGCTTTTGTATGACAGTTTTGATTTGTCTAATCTCCCTTTACACCTTAGAAGGCCTTCCTCATCTCTGAACAAGTTTAGATCCACAACTACTGATGGTACAGGTTCTTTTGTTTGTTTCCCATTAGTTAAGAATTCTAACTCTTTATTGTACTCTTTTTGTTGGGCTTGGCCTATCCAGTATTGGGTTGCAACTTCTGTATAATTATGATTATTTTTATTTAGCTGTTTGTTAATTGTAGCTAAACAGTTGTGAGCAAACCTCAAACAGTAGGCTGTCACCCTGACAAGTTTGTTGAAATCAGAATACTTTTCATAATTAGTGATTGGTTCAACCTTTTCATTTGAAAAGATTAAATTTAATGTCAAGTTAACTTGTTCCACAGGCCATTGGTCTGTATTACAGAGCCACTTAGGTCCCATAAACCAAGTTTTGTTTGACTTCAACAACTTGTAGGATAAACCTCTGGTCAGAAAGTCTGCTGGATTCTGTTTAGTTGGAACATAGTGAAAGTTTACTTGTAGGCTTTCATTAGCGTCAGCTATTTCTTTTAGCCTATTTCTTACAAAGATATTCTTACTATTAATGCTATCATTCCGTATCCAGGCAAGACAAATCTGACTGTCAAGCCAGACGTGGATATTAGTTATGAACACATCATAGTAAGCATCCTTAAGCAATGAAATGGTTTTAATGGCTAATGTAGCAGCCAATAGTTCCAATTGAGGTATGGTTCGGGTAGGTTTGAGAGGTGCAACTTTCCCTTTTGCATAAATTAGATGACTTTCTGTAGGGCTTACAAGATACGCACAGCACCCATAAGCTTGTGTGCTTGCATCAGCAAACACATGAAGCCTCTGGGGCTTATCCCTAAACCCACAGCACCTTTGAATTTTAATGTTCTGCACTTTTGTTAAATCAGTAGCTAACTTCTTCCAAGATTTTTGATTTTCATTTGTTATTGGATCATCCCACCCAACATTTGTCCTCCAAATTTCTTGGAGGAGAATCTTTGATTTTATTGTTGAAGGCAGGAATAGACCCATAGGATCAAAAATTTTGGAAGCCTCTGATAATATTTGTCTTTTAGTATTTGCTTCCTCATCAAGTTTAAAACCTTTAGTACAGATTGAATCATGACTGTTAGAAGTTGCATCCAAATACCAGTTCATACCTAAAGTTTTAACTCTGTCTGATGGCTCAGTAAGACCATTATTATCCTTTAAAATCTTTTTGTTTAAATCCTCATTATTGAAATCCACTCTCTAAGTTCAAAGTTACCTTGTTGCATAATGTTTTGAGAGTGTTCATAGACTTCAGATAATTCAGATTTTGTTGTCGTTGAGATAATATTATTCAAAGTGTTGCTATTCTTACAGGTGTTATGTAGGACTGAGTTGAGGCACATAGTATTTGTTGGTCATGCACTGTTTTGGTTTAGGTCTAGGTTGTATTCTGATAGGTCACCCAAAGGGGCTATCCCTGATGGAGTCTGAATAGCTATACCATTACCTATCTCTACTATGCCCTTATGAATAAGATTAATATAATCTGCCCCTATTAGCATTTCAATGTTAGCTACTGTGTTGTTAGTGATATGTCTATCAGCTATTTTGTAGTGTTTTTTCAAATGATTTATGGTTTGTTCTAGTTTGGGTATAACCAGTTTGTTTTGTCCTACTTTAGAAATAATAACTGCTTCAATTTTCTTGAATTTACTTTCTAAATGTAGTTCCAGGTCAATTGTCTTATAGCTATTTTTGTCCGAGTTATCCTTAACAAAGGACGCAATATTGAGGTTTTGTTCATTCGGGTTTGGTGTCAAACCCAATTTATTAACTACATTTTTTGAAACAAATGTTTGTTGAGAACAACAGTCTATAAGACATCTCACTGGAGTGGTACTACCCTCACTATTCACTAAGTCCAAAGTAATAGTTGGTAAAAGAATCTCAGTGTTTCTTGTTACATTGTTTGAACAAGCAGAATGTCCCATGAAAGTGGCATTTTCTTGATTACCTTTGTTTGGGGGAGGTATCTTTTGAGTTTGAGTACTATTGTTTGGACACTTTGGTGAATCACACATTGATGAGACATGTCGTAAACTTTTACAAAACTTACACTTGAATCTTAACCTAGATTTACAGTCTTTCTTATAATGTCCCTGGCCAGTACACTTTTTACACAGGTTCAACTGTTCACATCTTTTAGCCCTTTGGTTAAAATCTGAATATTTGTCACACCCAGTACTACTGTGTTCATTACTTGCACAAAATTTGCAATGTGGTGTGTAAGTTGAGGCAGCAGTTACATTAAAGTTCTGTAATGTAGGTGTTCGTGTATTATAGTTGGTCACATTTGATTCTCCAGTATCAAGTTTTGTCTGTTTGGCTGTAGCTAGTTGGTCTCTGGGAACAGTCTTTGGTTTATCCATAGTCTGGGTCTTATGTGTTGGAAAATCTCTCAAGTTGTAATTAATTAGGATATTGGGGAAGTTTTCTCTTATTTGTTCTAAATTAGGATAATTTTTCCCGTCTTTAGAATTAAATTATCTTTAACCCTCGAAGGAAGGCACCTAAGTACTATGCTTTGTATAAGCCAAGATGAAGTTTTAATATCTATCTCATTGCTAACCAGTTGTCCTATAATAGCTTCTAATTTTGTATAAAAATTTTCCATATCACTATGGTTATCTTTTATGGGTGCAAATTCAAAAATTTGTTGAGATAATTCATATAATCATCTTTATTAATGTAATTACGTTTTAAAAGATCAATAGCTACTTCATATGAATCCCCTACGGCTGGTAAATAGGCTATTAGGTTATAGGCTGGGCCTTTAAGGGAACTAGTTAAGTAACTAAACTTTTCAACAGTTGAAATATAAGGTTTATTACCTATTAAATTCTCAAATTTGTCAATGAAAGATGGGAATTGTACCGTGTCCCCTTCAAATGTTGGTACTAGCAAAATGGGTAACTGAGCCCTCAATTCTTGTGACTCAGGATTTTGCATGCCACTTAAATTTTGTTGAAGGTTAGCCCTACTTTGATTAAAATCAGAATTAGGTTTTTTTGGTGTTAAGTCAGTCAACCGAGACCGTAGTTCCCTTATTTGCTGTTCAATTGAGCTTACCTGATCATCATCATCAGCGTAAAGGTCTATCAATTGTTCTTCAGCCATTTCGGATTCAACTAACTCTGAAATACTCTCATTAATGGCTATTATTTCCTTCTTTTTAATTTCTAATTTAATAATTACACACTCTATATTTTTCTTACCTGGTTGTGTAATATTGTTAAAAGTGTTCACAGCCTTTGTAACAGCTCCCAACTTTGCCCCCCTTTTCTTTTTTAACTTTTTCAATTCTGCACTGTCCATGTCTAAGTCAAAATTGTTTAACTGGGGATCGTAATGAAATAGAGGACAAGAAGAAATTACCAGAGAAGAGAGAGACAGACAAAACAGTCAAGTTTAAATTTGGTTTAATCCCCCCCAAGTACTTGTGTGTCACTCAGGTCTAAGCTTATAAGAGAATGAGACTCCTTAAATAAATGTTTCCTAGTTAGGCCCTAGGTTGTAGACCTAATTAGGCTTGCTCAGGTTAGGCTTAGGCTAGACCATTTAGCCTAATTCTGCAATTTTTGTTAAGTAAGGTTAAGGTTTGTAAATTCCCCACACACGGACCACCAATGCGAAAAATGCTCTGTATGAATTGGTCCACAATTAACCCACCCCTTATATCTCCAGTCTAACTATAGAGTAGATCAAGTCTAGCCTAGAGGGGTCAGCCTAGAGATTCCGGAAATGGTCCAGAGCGGGCAGATAAATTGAGGTCCACAGTAGGATTCCTCACAAGATTAGGTTAGGGCAATCTACCTTCACCTTTGTTAAGCTATGAGTTGATGCTGGGTCTTAGGCACAATGTAGGCCTAACTTGTCTGACCCAGCTTAATTTAATGTTCTTAACTGTTGGTGTAAAAACTCAATTAGTCACTTACTTTTAGTTATTACAGTCTCTCCCTTCTCCGGTTGTCTCATTCGAGAGCGTACTTTGCTGGTACGTCCTCTCGCCCCGTTCTTCGTTTTCGTTCTCCCTTTGTTCTCCCTTTCGCGGGGCTTCTTGTACCAGCGTTGTCTTGGTTTATTCCTCGGTTGGTTTAGCGGTAATGTATCTCCATTACCGAGCACGCTCCTCCCACACAGTATATAAATACTAGTGTGGAGAATAACTCTGGTGAGCAACCAATTGGTTTCATCCACCCAGTTATTGACATAAAAGGAATTTAATGATTGTTAGATTAACTACCTACCTACTCAGTGAACCATTTCCGTTACCTCCCAACTACCCACTCATCAGTTTTCCATAAATGGAACTGTAACTTATATAAAGCTGTAGGCATTTCTCTCAATTTCCGGCATAGGTTCGTTGTTCGTAGATATACTCGTAGATTCATGTTCCCCGTCGGATATGGCGATCCTTGTTGAAGTGTGCTCTTGATAAGCATCGCGGGTTATCTCCAGTTCTTCCTCAATGTGGCACAAACTAACCTAACCAAACGTCGCAGAAACGAAAATGAAGATTTCTTTAAGAAAATGCTGCATGATATTTCTAATTTTTCAGTTGAAAAAACCTAGTCTCAGCTTTTTCTCCAAAAAAAGAATAGGTAGTGCTTTAAAGGCAAATTTTTATAATTTCTTTTTGTTTCACCAAAAAAAGAATGTTACTGTTGAAAGTAGCAGGTAAAACTACAATAGAAAAAAGTATTTTTATTTAAAAATTTTACAGTCCATAAAACTGAAAAGATCCAAAAATGTTAATAAACATTCACTCGTATCTAAATATATAGTGTCCACTTAAAAAACGCACTTGTTTCCATTTCCTCATTGTCCAGATTTATGACATCGTTAATTACTGTTCGAGAACTTTGAACCTCGTCTCGGTCTAATTAGTGTACTATCGCGTCAGTATTGTAGTAAAACAAAATTAATCACCATTGAATTGTAAAAAGAAATAGTATGGTATAAATTAGATTCAACTATTGTTATTTAAACTGAATGTGAAAAAGACGCATTGTTTTTGAAAACTGAGTTTATGTAGACGACTACTTTAAAAAAATAGTTACTATCACTGTATATATATACACACACACCTATATATATATATATATATATATATATAATATATATATATATATATATAAACAAACTTACATTTCATCGTTTCAAGTGTTTCAAGATTTGGGGACCGATAGATTTCGAGACGAGATGGCAGTTGGCTAAAAGTATCTTCGTTTGAAATATCTATCACTTCGTGCCTGGTGGGAAACGTACATTTCATTTAAGCAGTGCAGGTAAAATTTTAAAATTAAAAAAAGATATTTATAAAATTGTCACGCTTTACATTATAAAAAATGTTCGAAATTCACTCTATCTTCACTTCTTTAGCCAAACTTAAGAAGTATACCAGCAAAAATTTCGAGTGCAAATCAGTTGATTACATACAACATGATCAATACTCACAAAGTGCCATGCAGAAGTGCCAGTCCCATGTAACACTGCAACAATGCCAAGCAACACTGCAGCAAGGGGGAGAGGGGGAGGGGGTTATGCATGAATGGGGTTCGCGGTTAGACCCTCCAAGGGGGAGTAGCGGAACCTAACCTAACATGTAAGTGTATGAATGTTTGTGTGTTTACATGTAAGTATATGAATGTTTGTGTGTTTGCATGTTTGTTTTTATGTATGTATGTGTTTAAAACGACCCTAAAACACATGGTTTTATTAAAAGCATAACTGGAAAGGGCCACGTCATTTCGCTGGAGCATCTTGGAGCATAATGACGGCTTCCCTGACCTCTCTGGGTGGCTGACTTCGAATGGCCGAGTGACTAAATGACTTTTGGAATAGAGCCAATCGTGCTGCCGTAGATAACCAGCCACATTATATATATATATATATATATATATATATATATATATAGCGTAATTGGAGCAGCACCTCTTTCTACAGCAAGTTTTCAGCGCAAAATGCCGCTTTACCCCGACGTCACAATGCGACACGTTTTCTCTGGTTATTGTAGTTTTTAGAAAATGCGGGATAGGTATAACTAATTTGATTTAAGTTATACTGTTATTCATACAGATTCTACAAATTGAAATGTATATCACTCTGTGTTTCAGGGAGAATATTAATGTGCCTCTCAGCAATCAGACTTGTAATTAGTTTGAATATTTTAACAAACATCAGATGCCTTGTTGTATGAAATATATATATATATATATATAATATATATTATATATATATATATATATATATATATATTATATATATATAATATATATATATATATATATATATATATATATATCACACACACGCACATACATATATGGTGAAAATAACCACGAAGGAAAAAGAAACAGAATGGTGCTCAAGCGCTTTCGTCTAATGACATCCTGAGCGAAAGCGCTTGAGCACCATTCTGTTTCCTTTTTCCGTCGTGGTTATTTTCATCATAAATATTATTCACGTGTTACTTTCGTGAAATAATTTATATATATATATTATATATATATATATATATATATAATAATATATATATTAGTGATGTAGGTCACATCCGCATCCGCGGAACATCCGCACAGTCTCGCATCCGCATCCGCATCTGCATCCGCACTTTGGACTGCGGATGTCGTGCGGATGTGGACCGTTGAGATAAAACGTCATTAATAAGCGGAAATTATCAAATTCTACTATAATAATAGAACTAGTTCATTGTGCGCAAAAGTGATGCAAGCGACAAGACGAGAGGCTGTTCTTGTATGAAGTTACTCTCTTGCAACCTACTTATATCCACGTTACAAAGCTAAGTTATTTTCACCTAGTACATTAGAACGAGTTAAATCATCACTTGGCAAAGCAGTTGAAGAGCTTCAATCTCTTGAATCTGTCGCTTCGCCACCCACCAAAAGAATAAAAGTTTCAGTGACAGAACCAACACCTTCAACAAGCAAATCTATCACAGAATCTCTCTCTCAGTTTCTTGAGTCAAGCAGCGATGACGAGACCTACGCGATGTCAAAAGATGTAGTGAAAATGATCGAGAGCTATCACCAAGAAAAACGCCTGGCTGCATGTGACAATCCTATTAGTTGGTGGAAAAATACGCAGAATATCTATCCATACTTGAGTAAACTTGCAAGGAAACATTTAGCACGTCCTCCAACAAGCGTACCAAGCGAGAGATTATTTAGCAGTGCTGGATTAATATATGATGAAAAGAGAAACAGACTGGCAGCAGAAAAGGCAAAAAAATTAATGTTCCTTAAGCATAACCTTCCTATAATTAAGTTTGAATATTAAACGATGAACATCTTAGTTTACTTTATTTTAATTACTCATTTATAAATATGCCTAATAAAACTTTAAACTTAATATAAATAGTTATCAAGCTAATTAAAGATCTCTTTCTATAAGGGTGGAGGTTGGGGAAAGAGGTCGGGTAACACAATTATGGTTTCTAATTGTGGCTGAAACTCAACAAAATATAACGAATTTATTTGCAGACGAATTCACTAATTGATTTCTATATTAGTTAGATGCTTGCTATTATTTTATATGTTCAGGGAAAAGTACAGCAATTATTGTACAATTAATCAATTATACTACATTATAGCTACAGCTCTCTCTCTATAATAACTTATTATATACGTTAAACACAACAAATCTCGAATATATCCTAAAAAATAACGAAAATGTAGACATCCGCATCCGCATCCGCATCCGCGGATGTTGAAATCAAACATCCTCATCCGCATCCGCATCCGCGGATGTGAAAAAAATGACATCCGCTACATCACTAATATATATATATTAGTGATGTTTTGGATCCCAGAATAGGCACCTGAAATCATTGTTAGGTACTTAATCTGGGATTGAGGCAAAACACAGGTGCTTAATCTGGGATTGAGGAGAAAAAAATATAAACAGTTTTTAGAGATATAATTTCATTGTTTTTATCAATATTTGAAAAAATCAACTCTAACCTAACCTAACCTAACCTAATCTTTTGCTATATCTTCTGCTTTTTTGGTTAGTTTAGAAACAGGTGTGCATACACATAATATAGAATCTTATTGGAACAAGCATAAATCAATAATCAAAACCATGAGAGGATGTCGTCGTGAATTATTAGAAACATATCTATACCAATTTATGTGGCAAGATAGATTTGCTTCAGATGGATTCAGAAACATTCGGGTTCATATTGCAGGAATTTATAATATCTAAAATTTTTCTTTATTCATTAAACCACTTTAAACCTTTTATAACTTTGCCTTTATTACATTTGTAATAAACTTTGTATAAACAATAAATTTTGTAATCATCAGGTTTTTTATTTAATTCCTTGCAAGGTGCCTATTCTGGGATTGACCCCATGTTTTATTACAGATTTCATATTTACAAAATAAATAAAAATATCATATTCCTTACTAGATTTACACAAAATACTTTCCCATATGGACTGAAACATGGAACAGAACAGAATGGGGTTCGTCGATGCACTTTCTCCTTGTCACTGCTTACCCATAGTCACGCATATGGGCTCCTTTCTGTAAGCCATTATAAAATATATGTTAACTAAAAAAAAGAATTGAATGAAAACTCTTTATATATGATATCTGTTAATATTTATTACGTTTTTCATATTAAAGTTGTCATATTTAAAAAGCAAGGAATTATTCCGGATTGACGTAGAATGAGGTCCGCCAGTTCCACATCCGTCGATGATACGCAGTTCTTTTCCGCACTAACAGACGAAATTCCTCAAAACGGCACCCTTGCCCCCGACCTCCTGACCGGCTTTGGAATAAAGCCAGGGGCGTTGTCTGGACGTCTAAACCATATCATATATATATATATATATTACAGTTATATCCTTTGAAGGTATTTATTTTCTTTTTTCCTTTTTTTTATTTTTCTGCCCTGAACAGCTTTTGTCTGAACACACACACGCACACACAAACATATATATATATAGTTTTGCGTGGGTAAATAGAAGAGAGAGAGAGAGTTACAAGGAGTTACAAGGAAAAGAAGTACCTCAAAAGGCCTTGCGGCCCATACCGAGGAGGTACCAATGGCAACGGGTGCCACGGAAAATTTTCTACACACTCAAATAGTGTGCAAGATTTGGTCTAACCTTTTCTTGAACTGATCCACAAAGGAGCTGTTCACAACTTCTGAAGGTAACCTGTTCCACGTGTCACAGATCTTATACGTAAAGTAATTCCCACACACACTAGTCCTAAACCGTTTCAAATCCAACTTCCAACCATTGTTCCGAGTTGGGTTATCATCTAACTAAACATACTTCTAAAATCGACATCGTTGAACCCGCGTAGGAGCTTGAAAACCTCGATGAGTTGACCGCGCAGCCTCCGAGTTTCCAGCGAAAACAAGTTCAGGGCGCGTAAGCGTCGATTGTAGCCCATATGCCTAACAGAAGGGATTAACTTTGTTGCTCTCGCCTGCACTCGCTCCAGTCTCTCAATATCTTTCCTGAGGGTGGGCGACCAGAACTGCACAGCATACTCCAGGTGCGGCCGAACCAGGGAATTGTACAGTGAGAGCACAATCTCCTTGTTCCGAAACTGAAATTGCCTCCTGATATAACCCAACAGCTTCTGGGCTTTCTTTTCCACCTCTACGCACGGTTTGGTAAACTTAAGGTCGCTGCTAATTAGCACACCCAAGTTCTTTTCTAAATCAGTCACCTCGATATTACTACGCAACATCGAGTAATCCGACTTGGGATTGGCGTAGCCAATGTGCATCACCTTGCATTTACCCAAGTTAAACGGCATTTGCCATTTTTCGGACCACTCTCCTATCCTACCTAGGTCCACACGCAGTTGCTCGATCGCCTCCGGCGTCCCAACATTGGCCCCAAGCTTGGTGTCTTCAGCGAATTTGGCGATCCGACTGACGACGCAACCGTCTATATCATTTATGTAAATGATAAACAACAGCGGCCCCAAAACGGAACCCTGAGGAACCCCGCTAGTGACCGAGGCCCAACCCGAACTAGTCACTTTAATTACAACCCTCTGCGCCTATTCTTCAGCCAGTTTTCAATCCACCTACCTACTTCCCCACCGATACACAGTGCGCGCACTTTGGCCATTAGCCGGCGGTGCGGTACCTTATCAAAGGCTTTCTGAAAGTCGAGATAAAGTATATCAATCACCCTACTCTTATCATACTCACTCAACATGACGTGGAAAAACTCGAGTAAGTTGGTGAGACACGACCTATGCCGTCTAAACCCATATTGGGAGTCCCCAAGCAGCTTGTAGGAATCCAAATGTTCAACGATCCTATCCGCTATTATCCCCTCTAATAATTTACCTACAACTGAAGTGAGACTAATGGGACGATAGTTCCCTGGACTTTCGTGATCCCCTTTCTTAAAGATAGGGGTCACGTTGGCTTCCCTCCAGTCACCAGGCACCTGGCCCGTCTCCAACGATTTGTTGAAGACTGTAGCCAGGTGGGGAGCCAGCTGGTCGCGCACCTCCCGCAACACTCTGGGGAGAAACTGGTCTGGCCCAGGAGCCTTAAACGCGCTCAGTTTGTCTATTCTATCTGCAACGACTGTCGCGGTACACCGAACACTATCCAGGCCAGCACCTTCGTGCCTCACGCATGGCTCGGGGATGATGCGGGTGTCCTCCCTGGTGAACACTCCCGCAAAGTACTCATTAAGCACATTGGCAATGTCCGCGTCGGAGGTCCGCAGAACACCGCTCCGGTCCTTTAACGGACCTATCATGCTTCTAATGGGCTTTCTACTATTAACATAACCGAAGAACTCCTTAGGGTTCCCCTTGCAGAGGCTTGCCACCCGTAGTTCTTCGTTTCGTTTCGCTAGCCTAAACTTCGCCTTCACTTCCCTTCACAGGCGGACATACGCTTCAGTGTTCTCATGGGAACGATTGGCCTTCGCCCTCCTATATGCTACTTTCCTATTTCGGATAGCCGAAGCGATGTCACGATTGAACCACTAAGGCTGCGTTGAAGCAGGGGTCACCGGTTTTGAGGGTATGGCAGCAGACTGCAGCACCATAAACTCGTCCCGGAATGCACTCCACACACCCTCAACATCGCCGCCGACCTCTAACCCCATCTCACCTACGCTATCCCGGAGGCTAAAAAAGTCTGCCCACCGGAGATCGAGCTTACTGCCTCTCGAGTTACTACGCTTCACCCGAGGGACGCACACACGGAACCTGATCAGACTGTCATCACTTCCGCCCAATGATTCGTCAACGGTGAGGCCAGTGACGAGGTTGTCTTCGGTCGTGAATACTAAATCTAGAACGCTTTCGCCTTGTGTAGGCTCATTGACCAATTGAGTGAGGAAGTTCTCATCAGCAAAGTCAACTAGCCTCCTTCCTTCAGCATCAGCAGCCCTGTCTTCCCACTTTATGTCGCGACAGTTGAAGTCTCCTAAAACTACACACACCCTATCCCCTAGCAGGCTACGGAGTTCGGTGTACAGGGCTGTATCCTCCTCGAGGAGGAGATGCGGAGGTCTGTACACCAAGTTTAACCTATAGTTCGTCCCTCCCACGTTCAGATCGACGCCAAGCAGCTCCCGTTCCGATCGGAACTGGCAGTCAACCGGACTCAATGTGTCCCTCACGTATATTAGTACCCCTCCCCCCTCCCCACGAGTGCGGTCTTTGCGATCAGTATGAATCCAGGACTCGGTGATAGCAACGATATCCTGGTATTCTGATGCTAAGAGCGCCCGTAGCTCGCAAAACTTATTCCTAATTGACCTAGCATTAAAAGCATTGCACGGAGGGAGCCTTCCTTATTCTGACCGCCCCCTAGCACGACCCGTTTCCCGAACAGCCAGGGTTGTCGGGAGTTGAAGAACCCCTCACCAATGAGGGGGCAACTTCCGCAGGAGCCTCAGCCTCCTCCAACGTGGAAGGAGGGTCACCCACCTGTACCTGGACGCACCCTTCAGTTGAAGGTACGTCCGCCACCGGCTCATCATCATCTCTCACCGGTGGGGGCCCGTCATCTCTCCCCGGACTCGACCTCACCATTCTGTATAGGTGCCGGTCGAGCAGCGCGCCGAGCACACCTTTACCCTTGTTATTGAGGTGGACACCATCCCTCTGGTAAAGGTCCCACCTACCCGAAAATGCGTCGAAGGGGTCAATAAATCTCACGCCCAGCGGGACGCACAAGTCTTGCACCCTCTCGTTGATGCCAATGACCTTACTGAGCGCGTGGTCACTGGCATTCATCCGCGGTAAAATACCCATTAACATTCCCCTGTCTCTCTTCAGTTTTAGATCATCCGCAAGAGACATGATCTCGGTGATGATCCCTTCTGTAAGACCTACCCTACCGCCTTTGAGGAACAGGTCGTTGCCACCAGCGTGGACAACGATCGCAGTCCTCCGACTAGCCACGCGCACCTTCTCTACCTCCTTCTTTAAGTACGCCGTTCCCCGCCCAGGTAAGCACCTTACCTTCCTCCCGTCCCGGTTTGCAGAAGCAAAGTACTTCTCCTGGCCCATGATCTGCGAGTCCCCAATCAAAACGGTGTCTTCCTCCTTTGAGCACAAGAGACTAAAGCGGTTGGAGGTCGTGACAGGGACAACTGGGGTCTCAGGCTTCGGCTTCGCAGCCTTCTTGCCCGAGACCTTTCGATACCCGTCGCCACCTATAGACGCAGTTACACCACCCGACCCACCCCGACCGGCAGCTACATCCTTTGGTTTCTTTGGGCCATCAGTAGGCCCCTTCCCACCCTTTTTCTTTATCGGCCCCTTCCCACACTTCTCTATCGACCCCTTCCCACCCTTCTCTATCAGCCCCTTCTTTACGCCCTCCACCTTGCACCGTGGTTCCGTGCATTCCACGTGGGTCGCTGGCGATTCTTCACACTGATTTTGTAACCTAGCCCCCGGTTGCACCTCTACCATTTCTCCGCGGTGCCGAGCCCTGTCCAGCCCATCGCTGGACAGCCTTTCCATGGCAGCTATCCTATCAATGAACTCCGGGATGGAGGGCGTAGCCGCATCAGTGACCGCCGCACCTCCAACAGCCGGTCTGGACGACTCGAGCCGCCGGACCCTCTCCTCTAGCTTCTCGTAAAACCGCATGAGTTCGCAAAAGCGGCACATGCTGGAGTGGTTGATCTTCGCGAAGCAGGCTTCTTTGAAGTTCGTCACCCACTGGTTTACTTCACACCTCGCACATTCAGCCTTCAGTTTCTGCGGTCCAGTAACTTTTTTTTTTGAACTCTGAATACTCTGAATAAGATAAAGCGTTCTAGCAATGAAATCTATCAAAAATGTTCTGACCAGTATATAAAAAAGGAGGGGGGGGGGGGTGAATTCTTCCCGCGCGTAGACGCATCCACCTATTTGGAAGTGACGTTCATCCCGTCCAGAAGACTACACCTCTCGCTGCTGCCGCACCGACCAAAGGTCTCCCCAGGGCCGGACAGTCCCAAACGTGTCGCAGCTACCAACTGACAAACACTCGCGACGCAGGCGTCACGGATTTCCCGCCAGGAGCGACAGCGAGATGCAGCCCTTACTAAGTCTTACTAGTCACTCACAAGCGGCCAGACTCTTAGAATTCAGTGTTCAAGGGATATCCCACCAGACCCAGAGGCTACGCCCGAGACTTTACGCTGGCCTGGCAGCCAGCTGAGCAGTAAAGCTCTCTCACCTCAGAGCAGTACAGCCAAGCACCATCAATTGGTCACCAAAGAACGGTCGCAGGGGGCTGGTCAGGCCATTACGCGTTAGGAATGGGCTTAACGGGGCATTAGCCACACTCCATTCATCGCGCCCTTACGCCTGGGACCCCTCCATCCTAGTCTCTCACAACCTACGAGCGTTAAATGGTGTTATTTATAGAGGTTCCAAAGCCTCTCTTCCCACGCATGAGGTAGCAGTAGGGTCCTAATAGTAAAAGAAAAAAGACTTAATATTAAAAGAAAAGGTTTTTTTTTTTTTTTTTAGTCAGAGGAGAACATCCTTAACGTAAGCTAAAAGGACAGAGTAGGGATGGGATGGAGTCCTAGTAACCAACGGGGCAGGATTGTACAACATACTTCACCCGCCCTCCCGAAAGAGTGAGAACCTAAAGGAACTGGCAGCCAATTTCTCTAGAATCCCACGACTCGGGATCGGAGGGCTGTCACACCCCAAGTATAAAGTTTACAACATCCAGAAGAAATGTGCATAACCTTTATACCCCTGCGGAGGGAGGGAGAGAGAGAGAGAGAGAGAGAGAGAGAGAGAGAGAGAGAGAGAGAGAGAGAGAGAGAGAGAGAGAGAGAGGGAGGGAGGGAGAGAGAGAGAGAGAGAGAGAGAGAGGAGTTACAAGGAGTTACAAGGAAAAGAGGAAGCCTCAAAGACCTTTCGGTCCACTCTGGGAGATTCCTGTTATTAAAAGTTTATTTTTCTTTCAACTATCGTAGCAGTAGTAGAAAACTGGATAGAAAAGTAGAAGGCTCTCTCTCCCTCCGCTCCTCCCTGCCAGAGGCAGGTACGGAAAAAGGTTGAAGAAAATACCTTGACCCTGGAAAAGTAGCCAAGGAAATTTTACAGGAAAGTGGAGAATATATAAATAGCTCTATATTTAGCTTGCTCACAGAGACACCGTGCAAGCGAACTCCTGCAGAGTTTTCTTATGTTTTAATCTTAAACTATGAGAGTATTCAGTACTTTGTCTAGCCTATTTTTAAACACATTTACACTTTGACTGGAAACAACCTCTGAGGGAAGTTGGTTCCAGATATTAACTATTTTATAGGAAAAGAAATTTCCGCAGACAGAGGTCCTAAATGTCTTTAGTTCCAGTTTAAACCCATTATTTCTTGTCGGATTGGCATTAAGTGAGAATAAGTTTCTGTAATCTACCCTGTCTATTCCTTTGAGCATCTTGAAGACTTGAATAAGCTGACCCGCAACCTCCTCGTCTCTAAGCTAAACAGATTTAGGCGCTCCAATCTCCGTTGGTAGCTTTGCATTCTCATTGAAGGGATCAATTTTGTAGCCCTTGCTTGTACTCTTTCTAACCTTTCTATGTCCTTCCTGAGGGATGGAGACCAAAACTGCGCACAGTATTCCAGTTGAGGTCTGACTAGAGAATTATAAAGAGACATTACAGTCTCCTTGTTCCGAAACTGGAACTGTCTTTTAATATAACCTAATAATTTTAAGGCCCTCTTTTCGACTTCTGCACAGTGCTTCGACGGTTTCAGATCGTTGCTGATATAGACTCCTAAGTCTTTCTCTAGATCGGTCTCAGTCAAGTTCCTTCCCAAGAGAGAGTAATCGGTCTTCGGGTTTTTATAACCTATGTGCATTACCTTACATTTGTCCAAGTTGAATGGCATCTGCCAAGTAGCAGACCATTCGCCCAACCTGTCAAGATCGTTCTGAAGCGTTCTTACGCCCTCCTCAGTACCTACACTACTTCCTAATTTCGTATCGTCTGCAAATTTGGAGATTGCACTTAGAAGCCCGACGTCTATATCGTTAATATAGATGATAAAAAGTAAAGGACCCAGAACGGAACCCTGTGGGACACCACTGGTGACGGGCGCCCACTCCGAAGCCACTCCATTTATTACCACTCTCTGCTTTCTATCTTTTAACCAATCCTCAATCCAGTTGGAAACGAGCCCGGTGATTCCTAGTCCTTTGACTTTAGCTATCAATCTAGCGTGAGGGACTTTGTCAAAGGCTTTTTGAAAGTCGAGATACACTATATCTATTGCCCTACTTGCATCGTACAGTGTATGCATATTATGGAAAAACTCTAACAGGTTTGTCAGACAGGATCTATGTCGCCTAAATCCATGTTGAGAATAAAAAATTAGATTGTTAGATTCAAGGTGATACACAATACGTTTTGTAATGATGGATTCCAACAGTTTGCCGACAACTGATGTTAAACTGATCGGGCGATAATTACAAGGATTTTCCCTATCACCCTTTTTAAAGATGGTGTTACATTTGCTAACTTCCAGTCGGTTGGAACTTTCCCTAACTCGATTGATTGTTTGAATATGGTTACTAAGTCGTCAACAACATTGTGGCTAACCTCTTTTAATACCCTTGGAAGAAATAAGTCGGGGCCAGGTGATTTGTATTTGTTCATCTTATCAATTAATTGCTGTACCTCATTTCTCGTAAAACTTATGGTCTCTACGGGCTGGTCACCGTCATATGTAATCCGAGGACTTGGCACTTCTATTGTGTCTTCCTCCGTGAAGACTGTAATGAAGAACTCGTTTAACATATTAGCTATATCTTTATCACCGAATTTCAGTACGCCATTTCTATCTTTTAAGGGGCCTACAGAATTTTTAATTGGCTTTCTGCTATTAACATGGGCAAAAAATTCTTTAGGGTTAACTTTACAGAGTGAGGCAACTCTAGCTTCTTCATCACGTTTGGCTGATCTAATTAAGGACTTAACCCTCCTACGTAGGTTTATATAGTTTTCTGAATTAGTGTGGTTGAAATGCGACTTAAGTAGTTTGTAGGCTCTATTTCTTCCCGTAATAGCCCTCCTAATTTCGTTGTTAAACCATTTCGGTGACTTTGTTGACAAGGAAACCATTTTAGTGGTATAAAAGTGTTCTGTAATATTCTAAATTGATCCCTATATGAGCTCCAGGTGACATTGACATCCTCACTTATTAGAACTTCAAGTGTGTCTAAACTACTTCGGAAGCTTTCAAAATTTGCTCTCGAGAAATCCAGTCTTTCACGAGTCTTTTCGCGTGTATTAACTGGAACCCTGAGGTCAAACCTAATCAAATTATGATCGCTGTTACTTAAATTTTCACCAATAGTCAGGTTAGAGACTAGGTCATCTTCGTTCGTGAATATGAGGTCTAGTTTATTATTACCCCTAGTAGGCCCGTCAACCCATTGACTTAATAAGTTATCATCGGCAAATTCCAACAGTCTTGAGCCCTCAGCATCAGCTGTTTTGTTTTCCCAATTTACATTACCACAATTAAAATCACCAAAAATCACACTGATCTTATTATTCACTATTCTGCTTAATTTGTTATACAAGTTTATATCCTTATCAACGGGGTAGTGAGGTGGTCTATATACTAGAAGTAGCTGCACTACTTTATTATTTAGGTTTAGATCAATTCCCAACATTTCATGAGCAGATACGATATTACTGTTTACCGGGTGCAGGGAGTCCCGAGCATACAAAAGTACACCGCCGCCTTCCCTTCCGTTCCTATCTTTGTGAAACATTTTGTAACCTACCATTTCAAATTCTCCTACAAAATCCCTTGATTCAGAATGAATCCAGGATTCCGTTATTCCGATGATATCAAAGTTCTCAGTTTTGACAAGCGCTATAAATTCCATTAGTTTGTTTCTAATTGACCTAGCATTGAAGAGCACAGTTTTGAGTGATTTTAAGTTGTGATTTTTCCTAACTGGCCTGAGTCGTTTCCCGACGCAGTTGAACTAACTACTGGGGGAGTGGGACTAACTGCTGTTGGAGGGGGACTACTGCTGGGAGGGGGACTAACTGCTGTTGGAGGGGGACTAACTGCTGTTGGAGGGGGACTAACTGCTGGGGGAGGGGGAGCAGCTGGGGGAGGGGACGACTGCTGGGGGAGTAGGTTTAACTGTTTGGGGAGCAGGATCAATTGCTGGTTTGGGGGGTCCTAGTTTAAAAAGATTATACAAATTAATGTTCAGTAAATCACCATACTTCTTTTTCCCCTTCTGGTTAAAATGTATCCCGTCCGAACCAAAGTATTCCCCATTTCCGTAGAATGTAGGCCAAAAATCGACAAACTTTAGGCCTTTTTCATCACACATGCGTTTAACTCTTTTATTTATGCTAATGGCTTTACTTAGAGTATAGTCACTAGCACGCATTCGAGGGAGAATTCCTACGACCATACCCATGTCTGTCCTATCCCTAACCTTGTCAGTTAGGTTCTTGAATTCTTTTATAATGGACTCTGTCTGCCCTCCTGTCCCTCCCAGAAAAACGTCATTGCCACCAACATGGACAATGATAGGGCAACTCTTATTCTTGATATTAATTTTGCCTAATTCCCTATTAATTATCTGGCTTGTGGCACCCGGAAAACATCGGAGTTTTCTCTTGGTCGCGCGTCTTGCTCCGAAAAAGTCCCCTTGATTCCTTACCATAGAATCCCCAATTAAAAAGGATTCATCCTCCTCGTCAGCAAGTAAGTGAAACTTATTTTTGATGGTAATGGGTTCCAAATCCTTATGTTTTGGTTTTGGTTTGAGGGTCTTTTATTTTTGACCAATTTGAATTCTTGTTCCTCCGTTCTATTTTCCGGAATAGTCACCGTGTTTTCCAAGCGAGCCACGCTTTGTTCTTCTAGATGCTTAATCTTACAGTTTAAATCTGCTGGTGTGTTTTTAGTTTGATCTTGTCCACTGGGTTGGATTTCCAGTGCTACGACCCTAGCTTCAAGCTTTTTTACTAATTCCTTTAGCTCTTTAACTTCCTTTTCGTGGTTGTCTCTAAGTTTACAAAACAAACATACACTAAGGGATGTGATATCGCTGATACTACCTTCAGGGAAGTCAACGCACCAATGATTAACTTTACATTTAAAGCATTCTGCTTTCAATTTAGCTGGCCCTGCCATATTTTCTCTTTTTTTTTTCTGAATACTCTGAATAAGATAAAGCGTTCTAGCAATGAAAACTATCAAAAACGTTCTGACCAGTATATAAAAAAGGGGGGGGGGGTGAATTCATCCCGCGCGTAGACGCATCCACCTATTTGCAAGTGACGTTCATCCCTTCCAGAAGACTACACCTCTCGCTGCTGCCGCACCGACCAAAGGTCTCCCCAGGGCCGGACAGTCCCAAACGTGTCGCAGCTACCAACTGACAAACACTTGCGACGCAGGCATCACGGATTTCCCGCCAGGAGCGACAGCGAGATGCAGCCCCTTACTAAGTCTTACTAGTCACTCACAAGCGGCCAGACTCTTAGAATCCAGTGTTCAAGGGATATCCCACCAGACCCAGAGTCTACGCCCGAGACTTTACGCTGGCCTGGCAGCCAGCTGGGCAGTAAAGCTCTCTCACCTCAGAGCAGTCCAGCCAAGCACCATCAATTGGTCACCAAAGAACGGTCGCAGGGGGCTGGTCAGGCCATTACGCGTTAGGAGAGAGAGGGAGGGAGGGAGAGAGAGAGAGAGGGAGAGAGAGAGAGAAAGAGAGTTACAAGGAGTTACAAGGAAAAGAAGCACCTCAAAAGGCCTTGCGGCCCATACCGAGGAGGTACCAATGGCAACGGATGCCAGGGAAAATTTTGTACACACTCATATAGTGTGCAAGATTTGGTCTAACCTTTTCTTGAACTGATCCACAGAGGAACTGTTCACAACTTCCGAAGGTAACCTGTTCCATGTGTCACAGATCTTATACGTAAAGTAATTCCCACACACACTAGTCCTAAACCTTTTCAAATCCAACTTCCAACCATTGTTACGAGTTGGGTTATCATTTAAACTAAACATACTTCTAAAATCGACATCGTTGAACCCGCGTAAGAGCTTGAAAACCTCGATCAGTTGACTGCGCAGCCTCCGAGTTTCAAGCGAAAACAAGTTCAGGGCGCGTAACCGTCGATTGTAGCCCATATGCTTAACGGAAGGGATTAACTTTGTGGCCCTCGCCTGCACTCGCTCCAGCCTCTCAATATCTTTCCTGAGGGTGGGCGACCAGAACTGCACAGCATACTCCAGGTTCGGCCGAACAAGGGAATTGTACAGTGAGAGCACAATCTCCTTGTTCCGAAACTGAAATTGCTTCCTGATATAACCCAATAGTTTCTGGGCTTTCTTTTCCACCTCTACACACTGTTTCGTAAACTTAAGGTCGCTGCTAATTAGCACACCCAAGTCCTTTTCTAAATTAGTCACCTCGATATTACTACCCAACATCGAGTAGTCCGACTTGGGATTGGCGTAGCCAATGTGCATCACTTTGCATTTACCCAAGTTAAACGGCATTTGCCATTTTTCGGACCACTCTCCTATCCTACCTAGGTCCGCACGCAGTTGCTCGATCGCTTCGGGCGTCCCAACATTGGCCCCAAGCTTGGTGTCATCAGCGAATTTGGCGATCCGACTGACGATGCCACCGTCGATATCATTTATGTAAATGATAAACAAAAGTGGTCCCCAAAACAGAACCCTGAGGAACCCCACTAGTGACCGAGGCCAACCCCGAACTAGCCCCTTTAATTACAACCCTCTGCCGCCTATTACTCAGCCAGTTTTCAATCCACCTACCTATTTCCCCACCGATACCCAGCGCACGCACTTTCGCCATTAGCCGGCGGTGAGGTACCTTATCAAAGGCTTTCTGAAAGTCGAGATAAAGTATATCAATCGCCCTACTCTTATCATACTCACTCAACATGACGTGGAAAAACTCGAGCAAGTTGGTGAGACACGACCTATGCCGTCTAAACCCATGTTGGGAGTCCCCAAGCAGCTTGTAGAATCCAAATGGTCAATGATCCTATCAGCTATTATATCCCTTCTAATAATTTACCTACAACTGAAGTGAGACTAATGGGACGATAGTTCCCTGGACTTTCGTGATCCCCTTTCTTAAAGATAGGGGTCACGTTGGCTTCCCTCCAGTCACCAGGCACCTGGCCCATCTCCAACGATTTGTTGAAGACTGTAGCCAGGTGGGGAGCCACCTGGTCGCGCACTTCTCGCAACACTCTGGGGAGAAACTGGTCTGGCCCAGGAGCAATAAACGCGCTCAGTTTGTCTATTCTATCGGCAACGACTGTCGCGGTACATCTAACACTATCCAGGCCAGCACCTTCCTGCCTCACGCCTGGCTCGGGGATGACGCGGGTATCCTCCCTGGTGAACACTCCCGCAAAGTACTCATTAAGCACATTGGCGATGTCCGCGTCGGAGGTCCGCAGAACGCCGCTTCCGTCCTTTAACGGACCTATCATGCTTCTAATGGGCTTTCTACTATTAACATAACTGAAGAATTCCTTAGGGTTCCACTTGCAGAGGCTTGCCACCTGTAGTTCTTCGTTACGTTTCGCTAGCCTAACCTTCGCCTTCACTTCCCTACACAGGCGGACATACGCTTCATTGTTCTCGTGGGAACGATTGGCCTTTGCCCTCCTATACGCTACTTTCCTATTTCGGATAGCCGAAGCGATGTCACGATTGAACCACTTAGGCTGCTTTGAAGCAGGGGTGACCGGTTTTGAGGGTATGGCAGCAGACTATAGCACCATAAACTCGTCCCGAAATGCACTCCACACTCCCTCAACATCACCGCCAACCTCTAACCCCATCTCTCCTACGCTATCCCTGTTTTTTTTTTTTTTTTTTTTTTTTTTTAAATAAATTCTTTATTTCTCTAAACAGCTTGCTTTGGGTCCTTCTTTGTTCCTCTTATAAGACCCGTCCTTCTAGCAGCGATAAGACCGACCTTTCTTCCGGCGCTCTTTCCTCTGGCAACGGTGGATGCCTTACCGATATGTTGATGGTTTCCTCCTCCGTGAGGATGCTCAACGGGGTTCATGGCCACACCTCTCACCTTTGGCCAGCAGTTCCTCTTCACGCGATACTTATGATAGGCTCGACCAGCCTTCAGTATGGGTTTGTCGATTCTTCCACCGCCAGCAGCAATACCAATCATGGCTCTATTAGCTGAAGGGAGGACTTTCTTTGCTCCAGAAGGAAGCTTCACCCTGGTCTTTTTGGTTTCAGGGTTGTGAGCGATTACTTGGGCGTAGTTGCCGGACCCTCTGGCGAGGCGGCCGCGATCTCCAGTCTTTTCCTCCCAGGAACAAACAATGGTCCCCTCCGGCATCGTACCGATGGGTAAAACGTTGCCAACATCCAGTTGGGCTTTCTTTCCACAATAAATGAATTGGCCGGAATACATTCCCTCGCACGCTATAAGAATTTCCTTTCGTTTCTTATAACGGTAAGGATCTCTGAAGTGAACAATTGCCAATGGAGAACCACGGCCAGGGTCATGGATGATGCTCTTAACTACACCTCTGATGTATCCACTTCTCTCAGAATAATCTATTGCTCTTAATGCAGGCTTTCCTTTCCTGTGTTTGGTGTGGGATTTGAAGACTGACCCACGTCCCTTTCTCTGTGCACGAATAACCCTACCCATCTTGTGTTTTTTTCCGTGACCAAATCTTATGAGGGAGGGAGGGAGAGAGAGAGAGAGAGAGAGAGAGAGAGAGAGAGA
This sequence comes from Bathynomus jamesi, assembly GCA_023014485.1. Lineage (NCBI taxonomy): Eukaryota > Metazoa > Arthropoda > Malacostraca > Isopoda > Cirolanidae > Bathynomus > Bathynomus jamesi. The sequence goes on along the minus strand of JAJOZX010000656.1, from coordinate 1,135,075 downwards.
GAGAGAGAGAGAGAGAGAGAGTGTGTGTGTGTGTGTGTGTGTGTGTGTGTTACAAGGAAAAGAAGTACCTCAAAAGGCCTTGCGGCCCATACCGAGGAGGTACCAATGGCAACGGGTGCCACGGAAAGGGAGGAGGGAGGGAGTTACAAGGAGTTACAAGGAAAAGAAGTACCTGAAAAGGCCTTGCGGCCCATACAGAGGAGGTACCAATGGCAACGGGTGCCACGGAAAATTTTCTACACACTCAAATAGTGTGCAAAATTTGGTCTAACCTTTTCTTGAACTGATCCACAGAGGAACTGTTCACAACTTCCGAAGGTAACCTGTTCCATGTGTCACAGATCTTATACGTAAAGTAATTCCCACACACACTAGTCCTAAACCGTTTCAAATCCAACTTCCAACCATTGTTGCGAGTTGGGTTATCATTTAAACTAAACATACTTCTAAAATCGACATCGTTGAACCCGCGTAAGAGCTTGAAAACCTCGATCAGTTGACCGCGCAGCCTCCGAGTTTCAAGCGAAAACAAGTTCAGGGCGCGTAACCGTCGATTGTAGCCCATATGCCTAACGGAAGGGATTAACTTTGTGGCCCTCGCCTGCACTCGCTCCAGCCTCTCAATATCTTTCCTGAGGGTGGGCGACCAGAACTGCACAGCATACTCCAGGTGCGGCCGAACAAGGGAATTGTACAGTGAGAGCACAATCTCCTTGTTCCGAAACTGAAATTGCCTCCTGATATAACCCAATAGTTTCTGGGCTTTCTTTTCCACCTCTACACACTGTTTCGTAAACTTAAGATCGCTGCTAATTAGCACACCCAAGTCCTTTTCTAAATCAGTCACCTCGATATTACTACCCAACATCGAGTAGTCCGACTTGGGATTGGCGTAGCCAATGTGCATCACTTTGCATTTACCCAAGTTAAACGGCATTTGCCATTTTTCGGACCACTCTCCTATCCTACTAGGTCCGCACGCAGTTCCTCGATCGCTTCGGGCGTCCCAACATTGGCCCCAAGCTTGGTGTCATCAGCGAATTTGGCGATCCGACTGACGATGCCACCGTCGATATCATTTATGTAAATGATAAACAACAGTGGCCCCAAAACGGAACCCTGAGGAACCCCACTAGTGACCGAGGCCCAACCCGATCTAGCCCCTTTAATTACCACCCTCTGCCGCCTATTCCTCAGCCAGTTTTCAATCCACCTACCTATTTCCCCACCGATACCCAGCGCGCGCACTTTCGCCGTTAGCCGGCGGTGAGGTACCTTATCAAAGGCTTTCTGAAAGTCGAGATAAAGTATATCAATAGCCCTACTCTTATCGTACTCACTCAACATGACGTGGAAAAACTCGAGCAAGTTGGTGAGACACGACCTATGCCGTCTAAACCCATGTTGGGAGTCCCCAAGCAGCTTGTAGGAATCCAGATGGTCAACGATCCTATCAGCTATTATCCCTTCTAATAATTTACCTACAACTGAAGTGAGACTAATGGGACGATAGTTCCCTGGACTTTCGTGATCCCCTTTCTTAAAGATAGGGGTCACGTTGGCTTCCCTCCAGTCACCAGGCACCTGGCCCATCTCCAACGATTTGTTGAAGACTGTAGCCAGGTGGGGAGCCACCTGGTCGCGCACTTCTCGCAACACTCTGGGAGAAACTGGTCTGGCCCAGGAGCCTTAAACGCGCTCAGTTTGTCTATTCTATCGGCAACGACTGTCGCGGTACATCTAACACTATCCAGGCCAGCACCTTCGTGCCTCACGCCTGGCTCGGGGATGACGCGGGTATCCTCCCTGGTGAACACTCCCGCAAAGTACTCATTAAGCACATTAGCGATGTCCGCGTCGGAGTCCGCAGAACGCCGCTTCCGTCCTTTAACGGACCTATCATGCTTCTAATGGGCTTTCTACTATTAACATAACTGAAGAATTCCTTAGGGTTCCCCTTGCAGAGGCTTGCCACCCGTAGTTCTTCGTTACGTTTCGCTAGCCTAACCTTCGCCTTCACTTCCCTACACAGGCGGACATACGCTTCAGTGTTCTCGTGGGAACGATTGGCCTTCGCCCTCCTATACGCTACTTTCCTATTTCGGATAGCCGAAGCGATGTCACGATTGAACCACTTAGGCTGCGTTGAAGCAGGGGTGACCGGTTTTGAGGGTATGGCAGCAGACTGCAGCACCATAAACTCGTCCCGGAATGCACTCCACACTCCCTCAACATCGCCGCCAACCTCTAACCCCATCTCTCCTACGCTATCCCTGAGGCTAACAAAGTTCGCCCGCCGGAGATCGAGCTTACTGCCTCTCGAGTTACTACGCTTCACCCGAGGGACGCACACACGGAACCTAATAAGACCGTGATCACTCCCGCCCAATGATTCGTCAACGGTGAGGCCATGACGAGGTTGTCTTCGGTCGTGAATACTAAGTCTAGAACGCTTTCGCCTCGTGTAGGCTCGTTGACCCACTGAGTGAGGAAGTTCTCATCAGCAAAGTCAACTAGCCTCCTCCCTTCAGCATCGGCAGTCCTGTTTTCCCACTTTATGCCGCGACAGTTGAAGTCTCCTAAAACTACACACACCCTATCCCCTAGCAGGCTACTGAGTTCGGTGTACAGGGCTGTATCCTCCACGAGGAGGAGATGCGGAGGTCTGTACACCAAGATTAACCTATAGTTCGTCCCTCCCACGTTCAGATCGACGCCAAGCAGCTCCCGTTCCGACCGGAACTGGCAGTCAACCGGATTCAACGTGTCTCTGACGTATATTAGTACCCCACCCCCCTCCCCACGGGTGCGGTCTTTGTAAAACATTCTATACCCGGGAATTTCGAACTCCCCAACGTAGTCCCTACGATCAGTATGAATCCAGGACTCGGTGATAGCAACGATATCCTGGTATTCTGATGCTAAGAGTGCCCGTAGCTCGCCAAACTTCTTCCTGATCGACCTAGCATTAAAAAGCATTGCACGGAGGGAGCCTCCCCTATTCTGACCGCCCCCTAGCACGACCCATTTCCCGAACAGCCAGGGCTGTCGGGAGTTGAATAGCCCCTCACTAACGAGGAGACAATCTCCGCAGGAGCTTGAGCCCCCTCCAACGTGGAAGGAGAGTCACTACCTGCTGTTGGAGGGGGACTAACTACTGTTGGAGGGGGACTAACTACTGGGGGATGGGGACTAACTACTGGGGAGGGGGACTACCTGCGGGGGAGGGGGACTAACTGCTGGGGGAGGGGGACTAACTGCTGGGGGAGGGGGACTAACTGCTGGGGGAGGGACTAACTGTTTGGGGAGCAGGATCAATTGCTGGTTTGGGGGGTCTTAGTTTAAAGAGATTATACAAATTAATGTTCAGTAAATCACCATACTTCTTTTTCCCCTTCTGGTTAAAATGTATCCCGTCCGAACCAAAGTATTCCCCATTTCCGTAGAATGTAGGCCAAAAATCGACAAACTTTAGGCCTTTTTCATCACACATGCGTTTAACTCTTATTTATGCTAATGGCTTTACTTAGAGTATAGTCACTAGCACGCATTCGAGGGAGAATTCCTACGACCATACCCATGTCTGTCCTATCCCTAACCTTGTCAGTTAGGTTCTTAAATTCTTTTATAATGGGCTCTGTCTGCCCTCCTGTCCCTCCCATAAAAACGTCATTGCCACCAACATGGACAATGATAGGGCAACTCTTATTCTTGATATTAATTTTGCCTAATTCCCTATTAATTATCTGGCTTGTGGCACCCGGAAAACATCGGAGCTTTCTCTTGGTCGCCCGTCTTGCTCCGAAAAAGTCCCCTTGATTCCTTACCATAGAATCCCCAATTAAAAAGGTTTCATCCTCCTCATCAGCAAGTAAGTGAAACTTATTTTTGATGGTAATGGGTTCCAAATCCTTATGTTTTGGTTTTGGTTTGGAGGGTCTTTTATTTTTGACCAATTTGAATTCTTGGTCCTCCGTTTTATTTTCCGGAATAGTCACCGTGTTTTCCAAGCGTGCCACGCTTTGCTCTAGATGCTTAATTTTACAGTTTAAATCTGCTGTGTGTTTTTAGTTTGATCTTGTCTACTGGGATGGATTTCCAGTGCTACGAGCCTAGCTTCAAGCTTTTTTACTAATTCCTTTAGCTCTTTCACTTCCTTTTCGTGGTTGTCTCTAAGTTTACAAAACAAACATATACTAAGGGATGTGATATCGCTGATACTACCTTCTGGGAAGTCAACGCACCAATGATTAACTTTACATTTAAAGCATTCTGCTTTCAATTTAGCTGGCCCTGTCATATTTTTTTTATTTTTTTTTTTTTTACGTTAATTTAAATAAATAATACAATATGTTCCTTTTAATTAATACGATACGTTACTTTTAAATAATACAATATGCTACTTTAATTAATATAACGAATGGTGAGAGGGGTAATGGTGAGTTCGGAAGTAAACACGTGTTACAGACCGGAAACTGAGTTGAATACAGAATTGAATGAATGGAACCTGTGGGTTGCCGTTAGTAACAATGCAGTCTGATATTAATTTAAATAATACAATGCTATTTTAATTAGTATATTGGTTAGTGAGGGAGGATTGGTGAATGCCGAAATACGAAATAAACACGCGCAGACGAGTGGCACGTGTTTCAGACCGGAAATGGAATTGAATACGGAACTGAATGGGATCTGTAGGGAGCCGTTTATAACAATGCAGAATGATGTTACTTTAAATAATATAATATGTTATTTTAATTTATACAACGGATCGTGGGAGAGAAGTAGTGAATGCGGGAGATAGACCTGCGAGAGCACGTGTTACAGACCGGAAATGGACCTGCGAGAGCACGTGTAACAGACCGGAAACGGAAATAGACTCGAACATACAAATCTTACTATGTAACTCGTCTGAAAATGCAATCTGTAACTACCGTCTAAAACAATTCAAACTTATTTCACGTTAACTTTCCCAGAGAAATTCACCCGAGAGAGAGAAGGAGTTACAAGGAAAAGAAGTTCCTCAAAAGGCCTTGCGGCCCATACCGAGGAGGTACCAATGGCAACGGGTGCCACGGAAAATTTTCTACACACTCAAATAGTGTGCAAAATTTGGTCTAACCTTTTCTTGAACTGATCCACAGAGGAACTGTTCACAACTTCTGAAGGTAACCTGTTCCATGTGTCACAGATCTTATACGTAAAGTAATTCCCACACACACTAGTCCTAAACCGTTTCAAATCCAACTTCCAACCATTGTTGCGAGTTGGGTTATCATTTAAACTAAACATACTTCTAAAATCGACATCGTTGAACCCGCGTAAGAGCTTGAAAACCTCGATCAGTTGACCGCGCAGCCTCCGAGTTTCAAGCGAAAACCAGTTCAGGGCGCGTAACCGTCGATTGTAGCCCATATGCCTAACGGAAGGGATTAACTTTGTGGCCCTCGCCTGCACTCGCTCCAGCCTCTCAATATCTTTCCTGAGGGTGGGCGACCAGAACTGCACAGCATACTCCAGGTGCGGCCGAACAAGGGAATTGTACAGTGAGAGCACAATCTCCTTGTTCCGAAACTGAAATTGCCTCCTGATATAACCCAATAGTTTCTGGGCTTTCTTTTCCACCTCTACACACTGTTTCGTAAACTTAAGGTCGCTGCTAATTAGTACACCAAGTCCTTTTCTAAATCAGTCACCTCGATATTACTGCCCAACATCGAGTAGTCCGACTTGGGATTGGCGTAGCCAATGTGCATCACTTTGCATTTACCCAAGTTAAACGGCATTTGCCATTTTTCGGACCACTCTCCTATCCTACGTAGGTCCGCACGCAGTTCCTCGATCGCTTCGGGCGTCCCAACATTGGCCCCAAGCTTGGTGTCATCAGCGAATTTGGCGATCCGACTGACGATGCCACCGTCGATATCATTTATGTAAATGATAAACAACAGTGGCCCCAAAACGGAACCCTGAGGAACCCCACTAGTGACCGAGGCCCAACCCGATCTAGCCCCTTTAATTACCACCCTCTGCCGCCTATTCCTCAGCCAGTTTTCAATCCACCTACCTATTTCCCCACCGATACCCATCGCGCGCACTTTCGCCGTTAGCCGGCGGCGAGGTACCTTATCAAGGCTTTCTGAAAGTCGAGATAGAGTATATCAATAGCCCTACTCTTATCATACTCACTCAACATGACGTGGAAAAACTCGAGCAAGTTGGTGAGACACGACCTATGCCGTCTAAACCCATGTTGGGAGTCCCCAAGCAGCTTGTAGGAATCCAAATGGTCAATGATCCTATCAGCTATTATATCCCTTCTAATAATTTACCTACAACTGAAGTGAGACTAATGGGACGATAGTTCCCTGGACTTTCGTGATCCCCTTTCTTAAAGATAGGGGTCACGTTGGCTTCCCTCCAGTCACCAGGCACCTGGCCCATCTCCAACGATTTGTTGAAGACTGTAGCCAGGTGGGAGAGAGAGAGAAGGAGAGAGAGAGAGAAAGAGAGAGAGGGAGGGAGGGAGAGAGAGAGTTACAAGGAGTTACAAGGAAAAGAAGCACCTCAAAAGGCCTTGCGGCCCATACCGAGGAGGTACCAATGGCAACGGGTGCCAGGGAAAATTTTGTAAAAGTTTATTTTTCTTTCAACTATCCTAGCAGTAGTAGAAAACTGGATAGAAAAGTAGAAGGCTCTCTCCCCACCCTCCGCTCCCTCCCTGCCAGAGGCAGGTACGGAAAAAGGTTGAAGAAAATACCTTGACCCTGGAAAAGTAGCCAAGGAAATTTTACAGGAAAGTGGAGAATATAAATAGCTCTATATTTAGCTTGCTCACAGAGACACCGAGCAAGCGAACTCCTGCAGAGTTTTCTGAGGTTTTAATCTTAAACTATGACTGTGTTCAGTACTTTGTCTAGCCTATTTTTAAACAGATTTACACTTTGACTGGAAACAACATCTGAGGGAAGTTGGTTCCAGATATTAACTATTTTATAGGAAAAGAAATTTCCGCAGACTGAGGTCCTAAATGTCTTTACACACTCAAATAGTGTGCAAGATTTCGTCTACCCTTTTCTTGAACTGATCCACAGAGGAACTGTTCACAACTTCCGAAGGTAACCTAACCTGTTCCATGTGTCACAGATCTTATACGTAAAGTAATTCCCACACACACTAGTCCTAAACCGTTTCAAATCCAACTTCCAACCATTGTTGCGAGTTGGGTTATCATTTAAACTAAACATACTTCTAAAATCGACATCGTTGAACCCGCGTAAGAGCTTGAAAACCTCGATCAGTTGACCGCGCAGCCTCCGAGTTTCAAGCGAAAACAAGTTCAGGGCGCGTAACCGTCGATTGTAGCCCATATGCTAACGGAAGGGATTAACTTTGTGGCCCTCGCCTGCACTCGCTCCAGCCTCACAATATCTTTCCTGAGGGTGGGCGACCAGAACTGCACAGCATACTCCAGGTGCGGCCGAACAAGGGAATTGTACAGTGAGAGCACAATCTCCTTGTTCCGAAACTGAAATTGCCTCCTGATATAACCCAATAGTTTCTGGGCTTTCTTTTCCACCTCTACACACTGTTTCGTAAACTTAAGGTCGCTGCTAATTAGCACACCCAAGTCCTTTTCTAAATCAGTCACCTCGATATTACTACCCAACATCGAGTAGTCCGACTCCGACTTGGGATTGGCGTAGCCAATGTGCATCACTTTGCATTTACCCAAGTTAAACGGCATTTGCCATTTTTCGGACCACTCTCCTATCCTACGTAGGTCCGCACGCAGTTCCTCGATCGCTTCGGGCGTCCCAACATTGGCCCCAAGCTTGGTGTCATCAGCGAATTTGGCGATCCGACTGACGAGAGAGAGAGGGAGGGAGGGAGGGAGAGAGAGAGAGAGAGAGAGAGAGAGAGAGGGAGAGAGAGAGAGAGAGAGAGAGAGAGAGTGTGTGTGTGTGTGTGTGTGTTACATGGAAAAGAAGTACCTCAAAAGGCCTTGCGGCCCATACCGAGGAGGTACCAATGGCAACGGGTGCCACGGAAAATTTTCCGCACACTCAAATAGTGTGCAAGATTTGGTCTAACCTTTTCTTGAAATGATCCACAGAGGAACTGTTCACAACTTCTGAAGGTAAACTGTTCCACGTGTCACAGATCTTATACGTAAAGTAATTCCCACACACACTAGTCCTAAACCTTTTCAAATCCAACTTCCAACCATTGTTGCGAGTTGGGTTATCATTTAAACTAAACATGCTTCTAAAATCGACATCGTTGAACCCGCGTAAGAGCTTGAAAACCTCGATGAGTTGACCGCGCAGCCTCCGAGTTTCCAGCGAAAACAAGTTCAGGGCGCGTAAGCGTCGATTGTAGCCCATATGCCTAACGGAGAGAGAGAGAGAGAGAGAGAGAGAGAGAGAGAGAGAGGGAGAGAGAGGCTCTGAGAAAGCATAATTCTTTCCTATCGAGTTTAGTTAATTTTAAATTAATAACAATTCCTTTTGTCAAAAAGGTATAAACCACGTTTGTACATACAAACAAAATCTCGAAACTGATTACCGAAATACAATTGGCGACAGTGTCGCGCCAATGGTTGTTCGTACTTTTAAACTTTGTAGATAGAATCTGTATTTGTGTCTGTACAGACACCGTTCTCGACTTTCTGTCGAGCGTAGATCAACCAGATATATGCTTTTACAGAAAAAAACGACCGTTATTGTAGAAGTTTCTGATCACACGATGGTAATAAGAAAAGGTGGAACAAAACTCTAAAAACAATAAAAAATTAAATTTTTCATACTTGGTAAGAAAAATATAAGTTTATATCAATAACGAACTTGATCCGCGTGATCTCTTTGCTTGGAAGATGTATTTCTTTTAATATTTATTTTAAACGTAAAATCTTTCATCCTTCGTAAAGAAAATTTTTTAATTCTAATTGTTGTTGAAGACACTTAAACCGAGTAAGCAATAAACGAATTGTGAGAAAATAAATATATAGGCGTATTCCGTTCCCCTCCCGCAAATGAGACGAAATTGCTTTTCTGCGAATAAGACTAAATCTGTTTTAATTTTAATTCTAATGAAGCTAAACATTTTTTCTTCAATCGTACAGTATAATTTGTGGAATTTGTGCCAGCCGCCGTGGTTCAAAGTAATTCGTTCGAATCTTTTAAAAAGAGACTATGCGCTTAACTTGCCTTAAACGCGCAGTTGGAAGCATTTGTTAGTGTGTAGAAGTACTATTGAATTTTCACACGGAATCTCTCCTCTGTACTTTAAAATTTTCACTTTATCTTTAAATTTCTTTCTTACCTTTCAGCCTTTTTTTCTCTGTTTTGCTTTAAAACTTTCACTCCTCTTTAAATTTTCATACTTCTTTCAACCTTCTTTCCGTTTTTTAGTAAACTCTCAAGTATTCGTGCCCACATTTACATAATTACATAGTACAACCAGGGGCATGCTATTTAACATTAATTCATCACTTAAAGTATGCTGGTTCTATTCACCACTCTTAAATAAATTATTAACTCACACGTATTCGTGCCCACATTTATATCTTCATTACTTAGTACAACCCGGTGCATGCAAGAGTTATGAAAATTCTGAAACCAGTTAATTCAAAATTGGAATGCCACACTCGGAGTGATGAACAAACTTAAGACAATATGATAATGTTTATTGGCACGAGACACTAAAAAAACGTGAAAACGTATAGATATATACATATGTATATATAAACCCTATTGTAATTTGATAGCAAAAGCTAAGATCGCAAAATTTTTAATAAAATTTTCGCTTCTGATAAAAATGTACGGCTGTTCAAATATTAACCACCGTTGTGATATATATAATGTATTTATTTTTTTTAAGTCGTAAATCGGAGTTTCTGTTATTTATTGAACTATGTCAATCATTCATAATGGCCGACTCTTGAGAGTGTCTTAGCTCTCTCTCTCTCTCTCTCATATATATATATATATATATATATATATATATATATAACCTTTAGTTAGCTTCCGCCCGAATTGTTCATTCTGACGAAGGTCAAGCTTTTCACTCCACCTTAGACCTACAGTTTAACGTGGAATCCGAACCACGCCCCACCAGCAGCCCAGCGTCTTAACCACTAGGTTACTCAGGGTATCCATTATCTACCAACCACTTTATTGTGTGGAAGGATGAACAGCTGGGTTTTGCTGTGCGCCGGCTGTCGTTACCGAGACTCGAACCCGGGGTCAATGGATTCGTAGTCAGCGACGCTAACCACTACACCACCGAGGCGTGTATATATATATATACTGTATATATATGCAAACAAGTCACAAACAGCACCTGATCTTTTTAATAAGCAAGGAACCACAGGGAAAAGGAAATAAAACACGAAGTCCACTTCGTGTTTTATTTTCCTTTTCTCTGTGGTCCCTTGCATATATATATATATATATATATATATATATATATATATATATGATTTTTATTACAATTCAATGCACTCGGCCCCGCCACAAGAAAAATATTAACGGTAGAAAAGTAAGCGCGGATGTTGCCTATATAGTATATAGTGAACCGAATTAAAGCGAATGCGGAGGAATGCTTGAATTCTGTGTGGAATAAAAACGCGATTTAGTGGACTATTGCTCCACTCACAGACGAAAAAATTTACGATGACATACAAATGACGGAAGTTTTAAATAAATTCTTCTCATCCGTCTCCTCTAACAAGAATAACGATCATCATTCCCGTAATCATGCTCAGTGATGATTTATTTAAAGCTTCATAATTTTACCATCAGCGAAAAGTGAAGTACTCTCGACCGTAGGTACAGGACGGTACCAATGAGTCGGGGTGTACCTGCCTATATGCGGTGGAGAGATGTTTTATTTTTCCGCTACACTGTGTATATGTAAAACAAATAAACCTTTAGCTACACTACAATTTCACTAGGGCCCTCATCGTGGTATACATGGGTGTAGTGATAGAAATATTTTATATGTAAAAAGCTGCATACCGGTAGAATCAAATGTTAAAGAAAAGTACTTCATTCGAAGCAAGGCACAAAAGAGTGTTACGGAAGAGAAAGATTTAACTATTATTCTTGACGACACTCTTAAACGGAGTAAGAAACAATATAAGCTGAAAGAAAAGCAAATAGAATCTTAGTATTATTGGTAGATCATTTGATCTTAAGCCGGAGAAGACAATGCTAATATTATATAATTCTTTATTACGGCCTACCTGGAATACTACGTTCAGTTCTGGTCCCCACATCTACGATAGAACAAAAGAGAATGGAGAGAGTGTGGCGACGGGGAACTGAGATGATCCTAGACTTAGAATCAAATTATACGTTGACCGTTTAGAAACGTTATTTTGATCTCTCTCTCTCTCTCTCTCTCTATAATATATATATATATATATATATATGCCAACTTAATCTATATATAATAAATATATATATACTGTATATCTAGTCTCCCTGTTTCTCAATACACTTAGTCCAGCGATCTACGAGCTTCCTAATGCCATCACAAACGAATGTTTTTGGCTGTGTGCGTAGCCAGTCATGCACCGCCTCCTTCAGGTCATCATCGCCTTGGAATCGCTGACCTCTCAAAGCGTCTTTTAGTGGTCCAAACAGGTAAAAATCTGAAGGTGCCAGGTCTGGACTGTAGGCTGGATGGTCGAGAACTTCAAATTTAAGTTCTTGAAGGCATTTTCTAGTCTGTGCAGCGGTATGAGGGCGCGCATTGTCGTGTAACAGAATAACACCTTCCGACAATCTCCCTCTCCGTTTTGTGCGAATTGTTGCTTGCTTTAATTCATTCCGAAGCATGTCAGAATATGATGCACTTGTTATCGCAATTCCACGCTCTAAATAATGTTCAAGGATAGGGCCTCGTGTATCCCAAAACAGTGTTAGCATAACTTTACCTGCTGACGGCTGCGCTTTGAATTTCCTTGCAACGGGAGATGTTGGATGCTTCCATTGCATCTCTGTCGTTTGCTTTCTGTTTCATAGTGATGGATCCAGGTATGGACGTCCGCTCTCGTCTTTTGGCGCGGTATCATAATGAAGGTGAAAACTTCTGCCGTTTTCCTCCGACGTCAGTTTCTCGTTTTCTGCTCTTTTCGAGTAAGTGCCACTCTTTCCACAATGCCTCTAGCTTCCGTTCGCAGTTGAGCTTTGTGATTGTTTTAATGCGGGCCATGTTCCCAAACTTTAAGACGTTGTTTACGGTTTCTTTGAATGCGTCTTTCCTGTTAGCAGTGTACTGGATAACACTGAAGAAGTATTGCAAAACCTGCCGTGTTGTTGGCAATTTGCTACCACTGATGGAGGACGACGGTTGGCCAACTAAAAAAATTTCCGAGGCCGATCTTAGAGAAGGTAGCGATGTTATTTTCGCCTTTCCTTTTGATGACTCTCTATTTGTAGCTTCAAGAGTTCTTCCAGTTATGGTTGCCATCGATTTGTCCATGACAAAGGATGAGGAACTCAGACAGAATTTCAAAATGTTATGATCTGCAAAAAAAGAAATAGGTTAGGTACCTGGCACAGGCATAATGCATTTTCTAATTACCTATATACATTATACATTCCGCCCGGGTATGGTGACTCATTTTTTTGAAAAGTATAGGTGATCGTGGTTTTTCCCATTATTTGGCACTATACTAACACCTTGGTATTACCTGTATACAGGCACAACCTTTAAACCGTTAGTCGTATGACATTGGCAGGCGCAACAAACGACTTCTCTCATTAAGAGGATTCAGAAAACATCCCTACTTAATGATTTATCTTGATTCAGTAAAACGTTAAAAGTACGCATTTTAAAAAAAACTAGTAATTTCAAGGTCGATGCGAGACCACTAAATATTGATCAATTTTTGTAAAAATGGTACCAATGTGCTAGTATAGTGCCAAATAATGGGAAAAACCACGATCACCTATACTTTTCAAAAAAATTGAAAAGTGGGCCACCCTAATATACATTTAAACTGCAAACACGCAGTATAATTAACGTAAAGAACGACGCTTGTATAGGAGAATATTCCGCGCAAGATGAGAGAGAGAGAACGAAACAAATGAAAAAATGAGGTAACCACCCGGGAATCGAACCCGGGATCTTCCGATTGCCAGTCAGATATGATAACCATTACACCATGGGCCTCACTTAATCAAATGCCGTAATTCTTCTACATACGCGCAGAAACCATTTTTTCATTTGTTTCGTTCTCTCTCTCTCATCTTGCGCGGAATATTCTCCTATACAAGCGTCGTTCTTTACGTTAATTATACTGCGTGTTCGCAGTTTAAATGTATATAATGTATGGCATGCGGGAGGTGCCCCCTTGGGGCATTGGTTTCTGCGCGTATGTAGAAGAATTACGGCATTTGATTAAGTGAGGCCCATAGTGTAATGGTTATCATATCTGACCGGCAATCGGAAGATCCCGGGTTCGATTCCCGGGTGGTTACCTCATTTTTTCATTTGTTTCGTTCTCTCTCTCTCTCATCTTGCGCGGAATATTCTCCTATACAAGCGTCGTTCTTTACGTTGATATATATCAATTGCCGGTCAGATATGCTATCCACTACATCATGGGCCTCGATTAATCAGAAGTCGTAATTCTCCTACATACAAGCAGAAACCAATGCCCTGAGGGGGCACCTTTCGCATGCCGTACATATATATACATTTTAACTGCAAACAACACACAGTATAATTAATGTAAAGAACGACGCTTGTGTAGAAGAACGTTCCGCACAGATGAGGAGGGAGAACGAACAAATGAAAAATGAGGTAACCACCCGGGAATCGAACCCGGGACCTTCCGATTGCCGGTCAGATATGCTATCCACTAAACCACGGGCCTCGATTAAACAGAAGTCGTAATTCTCCTACATAGGAGCAGAAACCAATGCCCTGAGGGGGCACCTTCGCATGCCGTACATATATATACATTTTAACTGCAAACAACACACAGTATGTAGGAGAATTACGACTTCTGATTAATCGTGGCCCATGGTGTAGTCTAGTGGATAGCATATCTGACCGGCAATCGGAAGATCCCAGGTTCGATTCCCGGGTGGTTACCTCATTTTTCATTTGTTCGTTCTCCCTCCTCATCTTGTGCGGATCGTTCTTCTACACAAGCGTCGTTCTTTACATTAATTATACTGTGTGTTGTTTGCAGTTAAAATGTGTATATATATGTACGGCATGTGAAGGTGCCCCCTCAGGGCATTGGTTTCTGCTTGTATGTAGGAGAATTACGACTTCTGATTAATCGAGGCCCATGATGTAGTGGATAGCATATCTGACCGGCAATTGGAAGATCCCGGGTTCGATTCCCGGGTGGTTACCTCACTTTTCATTTGTTCGTTCTCCCACCTCATCTTGTGCGGAACATTCTTGTACACAAGCGTCGTTCTTTACATTAATTATGCTGTGTTGTTTGCAGTTAAAATGTGTATATATATATGTACGGCATGCGAAGGTGCCCCCTTGGGGCATTAGTTTCTGCTCGTATGTAGGAGAATTACGACTTCTGATTAATCGAGGCCCATGGTGTAGTGGATAGCATATCTGACCGGCAATCGGAAGATCCCGGGTTCGATTCCCGGGTGGTTACCTCATTTTCCATTTGTTCGTTCTCCCTCCTCATCTTGTGCTGAACGTTCTTCTACACAAGCGTCGTTCTTTACATTAATTATACTGTGTGTTGTTTGCAGTTAAAATGTATATATACATATACATACATGGTGTCCCGTAAGTCTGGAACCATAGGGCAAAATGATAAAAACGGCAATAAAAACGCGAAGAGACTTTTTGGGACTTTGTGAAATGAGCGAGGATGGTAGCGGCTGTGTCATCGTCGGTGGATGTCCTCGGAGGTCCACTGCATGTTTTATCTCCTATGGATCCCGTTTCCCTTAACTTTGCTACAAGTTTGCCGACACAGCTCTGTGTTATCGGCGCGCGGTCCGGATGCAATCTGTTAAATTCCACAGCGACCTCCCTCTGACTCCGATTTAGTACGAGCAGAATTACCTGGATGCGTTCTTCCTTACTCAAAGACATCATGGGCACTTGGATAAACGGAAAAACATGAATTACTTATTTTACCCTCTGGTTCCAGTCTTATGGGACACCCTGTATATATATATATATATATATATATATATATATATATGAAAATTATTTCACGAAAGTAACACGTGAAGAATATTTATGATGAAAAAAAACACGAAGGAAAGGAAACACAGAATGGTGCTCAAGCGCTTTCGTCTAATGACATCGTCAGATGTCATTAGACGAAAGCGCTTGAGCACCATTCTGTTTCCTTTCCTTCGTGGTTTTTTCATCATATATATATATATATATATATATATATATATATATATATATATATATATTTGCGACTTCTTAATTGTTATGACTGTGCCCCCGGATATTGTGCGAATAGCCATAAAAACAAATCATGTGAAGTTTGAAAGCAATCTGGTAATATTTAAAACCTCCCCCGGGCATTTTTGTATTCTTCCCCCTGTGAACTCAGTGAACTTTTGGGTTGCTTCTTCGATTGCTCCGCCTGCTAATGCGTTCGGTTTTAGTAAATAATATTACGCAGTAACTCAGTTATTGCCATCCAAGCGTCGGTGTCGGTTGTGCAGATATTTTAGTTTCGTCTTGCCTTATAGGCCTCAGAAGCCAAGCCTCCAAGGTATTGATTTCTCAAATAAATTGTGGAAAAGTAAACTTGTAGATGACAATGTTAGCTTGCTAGCGAGGGAATCATATTTTAATTTTATATCATTTCATTTTAATTCATTATTTAAATCTATACCATTAATTTGTATTAATCGTTATATTTCATGTTATAAGGTGTCTATTTTTCTAATAAGTTTTAACATTTTTCCCTTCACAGACTTGAAAAGCAGTCGTCGACTGCAACTGTTAAGCGTACGACACGGCAGTCAACCAAGGTGTTTCTGGTAGGCCACCCATCTGAGTCCCTGACCTGCTCAAAGTTGCCGTCGAAAGGAGAGGTCCTGCGCAGCTTCTTCCATGTGCACATCATCGGCAAACAGACAATACGGAAGGCGGCTGATATCGTCATCAACGAAGTCCGCGAGTTTTGGGAAATCGCTCGGATCCCGACCTCCGTTCATCATCGTTGCGCCCAGAAGCTCATCAAGTTGTACGAGGAGTGGAAGACCCTGATGCGCAAGAAAACGCAGGCGACCACGCCGTTCGTCGTGAACAAGCGAAACGACTGGACGCGCTGTCTCAACAATCTACTCGACATCGCCCACGGGAACGCGCTGAAGATGCTCGTCATTCAGGAGGACAAGGCGTTTCTCCTGGTCCAGCGCGAGTACGGTCGGTGTGGGGCGATGCTCGGCGTCGACCGCCTCCTCGTCGAGCGTGAGGCGCGACAGGCGCATCGCATTGCAGAGGATCGCGCACGCCAGGAGAAGGAGGCAGAACGGAAGCGCGCTGAGGTGGAAGTGACCAAACTCAAACTGGACTCAAGCTCCAGCGAGGGCAGCCCACGGCGCCCTCGACAAAGGAACGACGCCCACGCCCAGCCGTCGATATCCAGCGCCGCCAGCCCGCCGCGGGCGACAGCAGGTCATCACACCGAAGGTGGCCGCCGCTCTCGACCGCGCGCACATCACAGACAACAAGGCGGTCCACGTCGGGGCGGCGATTGCCGAGAGTGTTGGACACAATGTTGCGGAACTCACCGTTAACCGGTCGTCGTTCTACCACTCGCGCATCAAGCACCACAAGGAAGCCGCCGCCGTCATCAAGCGGGCATTTGCGCCCGACACCCCACTCATCGTACACTGGGACGGGAAGCTGGTGGCCGACGTGACGGGAGGCGCGGACAACGTCGAACTGCTGCCCGTCCTTGTCTCCGGCGATGGAGTCGCCAAGCTCCTCCCTGTCTCAAAGCTCACCACCGGCACTGGTCAAGCAATGGCGGACGCTGTCGTCGAGGCGCTGGAGGGCTAGGGCATCGCAAACCGCGTCGCCGGCCTGAGCTTCGGTACGACGGCGTCCATCACCAGCGCGCCGCGGACGCCTGCGTGCTCATCGAACAGAAGCTGGGCAAGGATCTGCCCAACCTTGCCTGCCGCCACCATATGCTCGAACTCGTCGCCGCCAAGGCGTTCAGCGAGTGTTTCCGCGCCTCCTCCGGCCCCAACGTCCAGCTCTTCAAGCTATTCAAGGAACGGTGGGATTCCATCAACAACGAGCACCACCTGGTCATCGATGACGAGGAGGCCACGGCGGCCCTCATGGACGCGCCCGACGACCTCATCGCCCGCTACCATTTCCACCTCTCCCAACAGCAGCCGCACGATGACTACCGCGAGCTCTTGGAGCTGTCCATTATCGTCCTCGGCGGCATGCTCACGCGCGGCATCCGGTTCATGCGCCCAGGCGGCCTCCACCGCGCGCGCTGGATGGCGAAGGCCATTTATTGCCTCAAGATGTTCCTGTTCCGCGAACAGTTGGTCCTCAGCGCGGGAGCGGACCGATCTCAGGCGATTCATCAACTTCGCCCTTGCCCTCTACGACCCGGCCTGGTTCGCTTCACCGAACCCTGCCGTCGCCCCGGTGAACGACCTTGCCCTCCTCCAGGACCTTGTCGGCAACGAGGACAAGGCGCTCGCCAAAGTTTGGCCGACGGCTTTGCGCGCCGGCACCTGTGGTATCTGAGCGAGCCACTCGTGTCGCTCGCGTTCTTCGACGACAACACATCTGCGGAAACAAAGAGAATGATGGTGAAGGCGCTCGAGGAGCAGGAGGGCTCGGACAGCCCCCCGAAGCGCGTCGTCGTCGAGCCGAAGCCGGTTGTGGTGAACGGCAAGACCCTCGCGGATTTCGTCACCCACTCATCGAGGCTCTTGTTCCACGTGCTAGACATCGACGGCGCCTTCCTGTCCTCCGACCCAGCGGAGTGGCCCAGTGACCCAAGGTATGTCGCCGCCGCGCGGAGGGTGGCGAGTCTCCGCGTCACTAACGACTTCGCCGAGCGCGGCGTCGCTATCGCTATGATGCAGGACTACAACCTGGCTCTGACAAAGGACGAGGACCAGCGTCAGTTCCTCCTCCAGGTTGTCAAGGTGCACTGCCAGCGTTACCCTGGCGCCCGCAAGTTCACCGTGACTTTTGCAAACTAGACAACAATAACTGGGAGATGGGCGCCCATGAGATCCCCCCAATTGAGGGGCTAATACTGGAGTAGAGGGGGACCTAGTATACAATTCAACTACAAAGTACTGACATGCCGAAGATATCAGTTCCATCCAACGGCATTCCACAACGACAATTTTCAAAAACGTACAACACTATCCTATGATTCACTCGGGTGAGAATACAAAAGTACCCGGGGCAAGTAGTAAAAATTATGCGATCGCTCTCAAACTTTACAGGATTATTTTTTATAGCTGTTCGCACAATATTCGAGGGTGCATTCATAAAAATCGCAAAATTTTAAATTTAAGCCCAAATAAGAACAACCCTAATATATATATATATATATATATATATATATATATATATATATATATATATATATACACAGAAAGTACAAAGTAATTAATGAAACTCCGAACAGGGCCAAAAATCTAATCAGTGCTTTTCAAAAAAGCGTATACCCACCCACAATTCATTATCACTGAAATAAGTAGCTGAATACTTCCTCAAGCCTTACCCACTCCTCACTATTTTCCAATGAGATCAGTGTGTTCTGAAAGTATGAGGATCCTTTCATCTGTGCTAATAGGGGGCGGAGGCCTACTTTCCCTCGCATACAAAAAGATTCATTTCAACTTAGAGCATCATTTCGCAGTCTAATTTTCGCAGCGTACATTTTAGTTCAATAGCGTCTACGATGAATCCTGACAATTGTGAAAAGGCGCTCTCGTAAGTGTTTTTGCACGATTTTTCATATTCTATAGTGTTTTTTCGTGTTATATATAAATATGTAATTCGCCTTTATCTGCATTTTATAGTTATTTTTTATTCAGCAGCTGTGATTTTTTGTACTGCATTATTTATATTGAAATATACCTTTATTTAGGTAGGAGCATAAGTGAGACCAAAACATTGTTCGACCAATTCCGGCTACTTGATATCGTAGCGGTTTTGTATGCAGACATATAATCATAGATATATATATATATATATATATATATATATATATATATATATATATATATATTAGGGTGATGCAAAATAACTTATCATTTCAAAAACTTGAAGACACCCTCTAATTTTATTTAATTTAGTGTAAAAACTGAACATGCAAAATTTCAGCACAATTGAAGACATTTTAGAGGTTGCTACCATCCATTGAACATTTTGTATATTGTTATTTTTCAGTTTGTATTTATTGTACATTTATTTATTTTGCAGATTTCATCAAAAATGGTAGTCAGCAACATATAGCAGTCATAACAGACTCTGAACCTCTTTCCGTAAACCTTCTCATCCCTTTCATTGCTATAGACGCCGTGGCTGAACATTCTAGAATCATTTCTTTGCTGTGACGTCACTGTGGCGGCCGCGTCAGTGTAAGTGCGGCGTCACTGACTCAGTATCTTTGCTGCCTTCGCTGAGAGTGGTTGTATAGCAGTTGCTGAGTTGCACTCATGGAGCGGCATACGCGTCACAAAACAGTTGTTTGGCTCATAGGACATCCTATAGAGTCCTTCAAAGAAACCCAGCTTCCATCTAAAAGGGAAACATTAGCATTGTTTATGAACTACAAGATCAATAAAAAGCAACAGGTGAAAACAGCGGCTTTGTTGACTGCTAGAGATGTTATGGATGTGTGGGAAAAGGCACGCATCCCAACAGTGTTGAAATGTCATGTCGTGGAGAGAGTAAAGAAACTTTTCAACGAGTGGGAGAAACTAAAGAAGAACAGAAATAATAAGAAGAAGCAATCACCTGCACTACTTCAAAAACAAGAGAGCTGGCAAAATGACTTGCAAGATCTGTTTGACATTGCACATGCAAGTGCTCTTGACATGATAAAGATAGATGAAGATCGTGAGTTTTTGATGCTGCAACGACAAAAAGGAAGAAAAGGCAAAATGTCTGGAGTGGATAAAGTTTTTTCACAAATGGAAGAGATTGCTAGAGAAAAGGAAACATTGCTTGAAAAGAAAAGAAAGAGGGAAACAGCCGTTTTCGAAGCAGCAGTGCTCTCAAGTTCAAGTCCTTCAAGTTTGAATGAAGATAGTTCAAAATCAGAAGAAGAATTTGTTGCTGACCCTCAGCAGCCATCAACTTCGAGACAAAGTAGATCAAAGTCTAAGAGTGCAAAGCTTATGGATTCTTCAATGCTTGTATCTCTTGATGCTGCAAAAGTAAGTGATAGAGCTGCTTCGGAAATCTTGATCCCAACAATCAATGCTCTTGGGCAAAACCCTGAAGAATACAGTGTTAGCTATTCATCGATACGGAGAGCAAGACAAAGGAACCGCAAGACAATGGCAGAAAATTTGAAGCAGGATTTCGAAACAAATTGCCCTCTCCAAATACATTGGGACGGCAAACTAATGGAAGATATTACTGGTCATGAAAATGTTGATCGACTGCCAGTTCTAATTTCCGGCCAAGGAGTTGATCAGCTTCTTGGTATTCCCAAACTTGCCAGAGGAACTGGTCAAAACATTGCAGATGCTGTCCATCAGTTAGTATTGGAGTGGAATATATCTGACCAAGTGAAGGGCATGTGTTTTGACACCACTGCCTCCAACACAGGTTCTAAGAGTGGTGCTTGTATGTTACTAGAGCAAAGATTGGATAAAGATATGCTGTGGCTGGCTTGCCGACATCATATTTTCGAAATAGTGTTAGAAGCTGCAGTTTCTGTCTCCTTGCCATCTTCTAGTGGCCCTGACATACAACTGTTTAAGAGATTCAAAGCAAAGTGGGTGGAAATTGACAAGAACAATTACCAAACAGCAACAGATGACCCTAACATTGCAGAGAAAATCTCAGATGCTGAAGAACTCATTCATTTTCACAAGAAAGCTCAGCTTGATGAACAGCAGCCTCGTGATGACTACAAGGAATTGCTCGAGCTAACGCTCATTTTCATCGGTAGTGCCCCCAAGTCAGGAATCAGCTTTAAAGCACCCGGAGCTTATCACAGAGCACGATGGATGGGCAAGCTAATTTACTGCATTAAAATTTGGATGTTTAAATCTCAGTTTAAACTAACTGAGAGAGAGGAAAAAGGACTGAGAGATGTTTGCTGCTTTTCAGCTGCGATATACATCAGATCGTGGTACCTGGCACCCATACCCTCATGCGCCCCCCGTTCAGATTTGCATTTTGTGCAAAGTCTGCAGCTCTACAAGCAAAAGGATGACAAAATTGCAAGTGCTGCACTCAATAAGTTTTTGAGACATTTGTGGTACCTCTCTGAGGAGCTTGTGGCGCTTGCATTTTTTGATTCAGCTGTTTCGCATGAGACAAAAACAAAATGAAGCATGCTCTGCAGAAACCAGTTGACTCAAAACCGAGCAAACGAGCATCAATAAATCCTGAATCAGCTGGGCAGAAACAACTGCAGGATTTCGTTACTGCGAACACAAAAAGATTCTTTGAAATCCTAGAGGTGCCTTGCACTTTTCTTGAAAAAGATGCTGAAGAATGGAATGATGATGAAAGTTATGCGAATGCAAGAGATATCGCATATGGACTCAAAGTGGTAAACGACATTGCGGAAAGAGGTGTACGACTGATGGAGGAATACAACAAACTGATAACCAATGATGAAGAGCAGAAACAATACCTTCTTCAAATTGTTAAAAGTTACAGGTCGTCACTCTCAAACAAAAACAAGGAAACATTACTCTTGCTTCACAAAAAACGAAAATAAACATACATAAGTGGTTATGATATGCCTACTGGGGAAACTTCCACATAAAAAAAAGTTAACGCGCTATACGCTGTACCTCAGAGGGTGGTGCGGAAATCAGCGTGCCTATTATTTACTATTTTATGAGCTCACTACGTACTATAGTCTAGAATGTCATCGTTTTTTTTCAAACTAGGTTAACTAGGTACATATCAAACCGGCTCCGGCGAAAATATCAACAAAACAATATTTTTGAGCACAAACTGATATACATTTATTTTTAAAGCTCGGTAGCAACCTCTAATTTTCTCTTTTTCAACCCCAAATTTCGCATACAATGCTTTCTTAGGAATATGAATAAAATAGGAGGGTGTCTCCCTGAAAATTGAAAAAAAAAAATTTGACCCCTTTTTTGCATCACCCTAATATATATATACATACACACATATATATGCAAAGGTCAGAAAACCCTCGCGACCATCGAAAGGAAAGGAAAGAGAGAAAAGGGAAAAAAATTAAATAAATGAATAAATAATTTGTGTGTGTATTTCATTTTACGATAATTAATGAATAGCATGACCATGGGTCCAAATTCTCACTTAATCTGCAATTTGTGTAACCTGGAAACAACTGAAAAGGCAGCAATAAGATGCGATTTCTGTCAAAAACTGCACGACTTTATCTGCATGAATTGGGATGATAGGAAAATATCCCTCGTCTCGAACACTAAACAGGTCGCAGGAGTCACATTTCTGTGTGCCGCATGTACACAAACTGTAAACTCCTTTGCGTTATTTGAAGAAATGGAGAAAGCGAATTCGAGTGTTACAGAAAAGGAGGGAAAAATGGGGAACGAAAGTCTGGAAATGTCCCAATGACAATGCTGGTGGATGAGAGCGAAGACGAAATAACAAATAACAATATAATAATGAATAACAATATAATACAGAATGAAGACATAGATGAAAGAAAAGAGACAGGTAACAGTTGCGAGGTGGTAAAACTGCCCAACGAACAAACTGATAAAAAGATAAAAAATAAAAACGTAGGAAATAAACAGCCAAAGAAAAATAATGACAATATCAAAATAAAGAACGTAGAAGATAACCAGATAACAAGAATTAGAAGCGTAGAAAATGCCGTGTAAATACTACGCAAAAGGGTACTGCAGATATCGGGATGGGCAATGCATCTATGCACATCACACATTATGTAACACACATTATACAAAAGGATACTGCAAATTTGAAAAAAAAAGTGCAAGTTCCACCAAATAACTGTCTGCAACACGTATGCAAGTTATGGGATGTGAAATACGGAAAAAAATGCCGTTACCACCATCCTCACAGGAACGCAAGAGGTGAACAGGAAAAACGAACATCAAAAAGGGCTACCAATATTTTAGACGTAGCCAACACAATTCAGTTGCTAAATACCATCCAGCAAATACAAAGTCAGTTGACAAAAAGAGGAATCCGAGAGCCGGTCAGAAGGCACGCACAAAGCCACTTCATGCGTTATCGGGACACAAAGATAAAGAGAGGCAAATTCTCGGACGACCACAAGACAGTGAAACCGGCACCACTATTGGAAAACGAATCGAATGTATGTGAAAATGATAGAGAAAAAATAAAAATAATACTAACCAACATTCAGGGCCTTAAATCAAATCATTCCCTGGACAAAGTTTTATACCTGAAAGGACTCATGCAAAAAACCGGAGCAGACTTTGCATACCTCACGGAAACCCATCTAAAGGACTGGCAGGCGAACTGTGAACACTGTGAGTTCTGTATTGATAAAAAAGAAATACAAATTGACAACTATAACAACCTCCGAGCCGACAGAACGGTGAGACGTAAAGGAGGATGTGCTATTTACACACGCGAAAGGCAATGGTAGAAATGACTATAAGTACCCCAAACAGCTACGTACAATGTATAGCAGTAAAAGTTGAAAAATTAAATATGGTGCTAATTGTAATGTACAGACCCTCGAACACGCCAACCTCAAAATTCTCTGATTCCATAAGAAACTGGGTAAAAGATCTACACTCTACAACGCCAAATATTTTTCTCTCTGGTGATTTTAATTTTCCATTCATGAAATATAAAAAGATAGGAAAAAATTTATGTGTACACCAGGACAAGGGGGGCACACCGGAAGACCAGGAGCAGGTAAAAATTTTACTACCTCTGGCTGATGAATTTATGTTAACACAAGAAATAACAGAAAACACAAGAAAAAACAACTGCCTAACCTAACAACCTAATTGATAATGTAGAAATATCGGCTCACAACATTATTGAAATAACAACCAATATAAAAGCAATAAGAAAGGAAAGAACACGAACAACAAAAAGAAGCAAATTCTAAATTTTTTATTTTCACTCCAAAGCTATAAACTGGGGAGATGTTGCATCCAGCATGGAAGTATTAGATTGGAAATCCATCTTCGAGACCAAGACAACAGAAGATGCTAACGACCTTAGAGGAGAAGACACTGGAACTTGTGAAAAGACATGTCCCAAAAATGCAACAAAGGGGAAAGAGAACCAGGTTCGAGAGACAAAAGAGGTCATTGTTCCGAAAGAGAAAGAGAGTGACTGCAAAATTAAGTAATTGTAAAGATAACAACATCAGAAAAATACTAAATGATAAACTGCAGACTATCGATTGCGTCAAACAGGAACTAGTTGAGAAGCATACAGAAAAAGGTGACGCTATAGAGGCGATAAAGGTTAACTCAAAGTACTTCTATAATTTTGCAAAAAGGAAGTCGAAAAACCATGCGACTATCGGACCTTTGAAAAACGAAGACAGTGCTTTATTTCATGATCTAATAGTATATCCGAAATATTAAGAGCTCAGTACGAATCATCTTTCATTATCCTAAAAACTGACAAACTGATATGGGATAGAAACCCGTTCTTTGAAGAACTACAAGGGGAAAGTATAACGGACTTCGACTTTGCGACAAATGATATTACACAAGCTATAGGGAAACTAAAAACACACTCAGCGCCAGGACTGGACAAATGGAATGCCACACTGATCAAAAACTGCAAGAATGCAATCACTGAGCCCCTATATTGGATATAGAGACGATCACTAGACACAGAAGAAATACCGGGCATCCTGAAGAGCGCGAACATAGTTCCAATATATAAAGGAGGAGATCGATCCGAGGCCAAAAACTATAGGCCAGTGTCGCTTACATCTCATCTCACTAAAATATTTCAAAGAACAGTTGGACAGAAAATCTATGGCTTTTTGGAAACTCAGAAAAAATTAAATGATAACCAATATGAGTTTCGGTCAGGCAGATCATGCCTCTCACAACTCATGGAAAACTACAACAACATTATTGATGCACTGGAAAGTAATGAAAACTATGATGTAATATACACAGACTTTGCCAAAGCGTTCGACAAGTGTGACCATGGAATCATAATACATAAACTGAAGCATATGGCAAAACAGGAAAAGTAGGGAAATGGGTATATAATTTCCTTAGTGAGCGGCGGCAAGTCGTTACAGTACAAGGAACATTTTCATGAGAATCAGAAGTCCTCAGCTCAGTACCACAAGGAACAGTATTAGCTCCAGTACTCTTCATAATCATGCTAACTGACAAAGATGAGACAGCACAGTAACATCCTTTGCCGATGACACACAGATCAGTAGAAAAATAAGAAACCCATAAAATATAGGATCTCTACAAACAGACATGAACAGAATCTACAAATGGACGGAAGACAAAAATATGAAGTTTAACACTGAGAAATTTCAGCTGTTACGGTACGGAAAAAGAGAGGACCTAAAATCCATGGAATATTATACCCCAGATGGACAGGGAATTCAGAGAAATTCTAAAGCAAAAGACTTAAGGGTTGTAATGACTGATGATGCGAAATTTGAAACACAAAATAAGATAGCAGTAAATAGAGCAAAGAGAGTAGCTGAGCACATACTGAGAACCTTTAAACGAAGGGATAGGAATATAATGATTCCTCTACTGAAAACACTGATCATACTCAAATTGCAATACTGCTCGGTCCTAACATGCACATATAAAAAAGAAGACATTAGATAACTAGAAGGGATTCAGAGAAACTTCACAGCCAAGATGAAGGGATGCAAAGAACTAAACTACGGGGAAAGGTTACGCGAATTAAACCTGTATTCACTGGAAAGGAGGAAAGAGAGATACACCATTATTTACACTTGGAAAATAATGGAGAAACTAGTCCCAACTAGTCCTTAATCTTACTCTGAACCCGGTAACTCCCCAAACCAAAGTGGAAAGTAGAAAAGGAAGACTGTGTCGTGTTCCCAAATTAAAGGCTAGACAGGGAACATCCTTAACCCTGAAGGAAGATAGTCTTGTTGTGAGAGGACCAAAACTCTTTAATCAGCTGCCCAAAGACCTAAGAAACACGAGTGGTGTTGCAGTGGACATCGTCAAAAGAAGATTAGATGCCTGGTTCAGAACAATCCCCGATGAGCCGGGCGTACCTGGCTATGTGAAGTGGAGAGTACGAGAAACCAACTCACTACTTCACCAGGCCAACTCGAGAGGAGGGGCAACAAGCTTGACCTTCGTGAAATGAGGAATCATCACACGGAACATTAGAAAGGTTGATAGATGTTATATATTAATAGGGTGTGTCGAATTTTTCAACTTTCAAATTCCAAATATGAGGGGTGCTAAAAAGTTGCAGCATGACTTAGGAATTCTAAAGATATTTTTGTTAATTTAATATAATTTAGTTTTGCTTGGTAAGAAGCTACATAAAATAGTGACTTTTTTGACTTTTTTGTGGAATTATATAATAATTATTATATTAATAATTATATATGCTGTATATATAATGCACTGCTGTTTTTGCTTATTTCACAGGTTGAAACATATTCATCAGTGTGCTGAAGATTACTTGTCCGTCAGTGCTACCATCCTAACCAGTGGGAATTGACCTACAATGGCTTCTAAAAGGAGGACAAGACTGGGGACATTCACACATATGAGCAACCTAATTGGAACTGGTAGAGAGTTGTTGCCCTCTGAACTCCCAACTCTGCGAGACGTTCTGAAATATGGGCTACTGCTAAGAGAACAAAGTGGTGAGGATGTGAGAAACTACCCAGCAGCCAGTCTTGCAAAGGACATTTACCCTAAAGTGCTTGAAAAGTGGGAACAAGCAAACAGTTCTTTTGTAGCCCCCGTTGTAAATTCACGAGTCACAATCTTAAACAAGATCCAAGAGAGCTGGGAGCAGGCCAAAAACATATCTCTTGGGAAGGAAAGCTACATGTCAAAGAGGCTTTCATTGCAAAACTTGACAAGCTTTTTGACATCCTCAGTTGCAAGTGTAAAATTGTTCTCTGCTCTGAATTTGGCTGCCTTGCAGATGCTGGTTGCAAAAACGAAACTCACATTAACTGTACATGCCCTAGGGAGATGAAGATCCCTGTGAAGGAACTTGCTTTCATTAAAGGTCAGAGAGACAAGTCTGGTTCTATTGGACCACATCAGATTGGCTTGCCAGATCAACCTGAGCACAACAGACAAGTCAAAAAGCAGAAGCGGCAAGAATACGAAAGAAGAAGGCTTGCTGAATATAAGCAGACAAGTAAGCAGGATGTTTCAATGCCATCAAATGAAATAATTTTCTCTGATGATGAAAATGAAGAACAAATAGCTGATGCTCAAGATGGAAGGGATGGAAGTTATGAAGTGACATTAGAAATACCAAGCACGTCTTCAACTTCCAATAAAAAGCCAGAGTACAACACATTAGAAATACCTAATGTTGCTATGCATAGCATCAGATATGGTGTTGGCCTGCGTGCCACAGCTGCCATCACCACTGCTGCCTTTATGGATGCTGGCTTGATCACTGAAGAAGACAAGAGACTTGTAGTTGATCACAATAAAGTCAAGAGGGCCCAAGAAAAAGTTATGAGATCCCTGGATCAGGAATTTGATGATCTTTGTAAGAAGGTGAAATTGACTGCATCTTCTTTGACGGCCGTCAAGATACAACTAAAGTTATGCTGAAAGCAGACAATTCAGATCGTCAGTTCCCCAGCATCATCAAAGAAGAGCATTATTCTGTGTGCAGTGAGCCAGGTGGAAGATATCTCTACCACTTCACTCCTGAGAAAGGCTCAACGAGAAAAAACCTGCTGAAGTTATTGCTGATAATCTTGTAGATTTCATGAAGAAGAAGGGCATTGATAAAAGCCTGCAGGCCATTGGAGGTGATTCTACAAATGTTAACACTGGCTGGGAGGGTGGTTCCATGTATTGGGTAGAGGTCAAGCTTTGCCGTAAGCTGATCTGGTTGGTTTGTGCCCTCCACACTAACGAGTTACCACTGCGACACTTGATCACAGCACTGGATGGGAAGACCTTGTCTAACAACAAGTGGACAGGTAACATTGGCAAGATGCTAGACACTGCAACCGAACTTGAAATTGATCCTTCATTCACCAAACTCTCAATTGGAGAGCCTCTTACTTCACTGAGTGACAATGTCGTAAAGGATCTCTCTACTGATCAAGCGTACGGGCATAGGATCACACAGGCCATAAGGACAGGAGAACTTCCCACAGATCTGGCCCTTCTTGAAATTGGTCCAGTGAGCCATTCAAGGTGGTTGACAACAGCAAACAGGCTTTGTCGCATATGGGTTTCAAAACATGGCCTTAAAGGCAAAACCCTCAACAACTTAAGACTGATAGTGGAATACATTGTTGGTGTGTACTACCCCTGTTGGTTCAATATTAAAGTAAAACACTCTTGGGTGGAAGGCCCACGCCACATCTTGTTTCAGCTGCGGCTAGTTAGGCTGCAAAAGAAGGCTGTAGTGGATGCTGTTTTGCCAACCATCAAGCGCTCAGCATGGTATGCATTCAGCGAAATGATAATCCAGACACTCTTGTGCTCAGATGACAGTGAGGAGAGCTGGTGTCCAAAAGATTGTTGACATGAGGGGTGGAGATGATGACACACTTGGAGATCTTTCTGTACGTCCCAGGAAGACACCTTCCATCAACGCCAGTGCTTCTTCCGTGTTGGAGCTGACAGACTGGTCTGACGGGGTATTTGAACCTCCTTTGACATGTAAACTGACTACAGCGGAAGTAAAGAAGTTCTTTGACAAGCCTATGCAAGTTCCACAGTGGCCCTGTCATGCTCAGTCAATAGAGAGGTGTGTGAAACAAGTCACAGAGGCAGCAGGCAGGGTGTATACACATGAGAAACGTGAGGGCTATATCAGAGGCCAAGAAGCAAGTCGGCGGCTGATGTCCAAGAACGAATCAAAGCAAGACTTGATGAAACTTGTTGTTTAAATATTTTTTTTTACTGATGTCATTACTTCCTAATGTTGTTTTATGATTACAAGGATATGTTTTATGATTACTAGGATATGTTTTATGCAGAGAAACTAAAATTTTTATAGCATTACCTGACATTTTGAGAAGCTAAAATTAATAAATGTTGTTTTCCGAGAGCAATTTATGTGCTTTTTAATCAAACGTAGATTTACCAAGCTAAGTGTTGAGCAATCACAAAAATAATAGCAGATTTGAATTCTTCACATCCAAAAACATATTTTTAAAACCCCTCAGTGAAGGAATTGACAAAAATTAATTTTCACCTCCCAAATTGACACACCCTAATATATTAAGGTAGGTTGATTTTCCGCATTTTTTTAGATATCGACTTTGGACTAGTCGAGATAGTCAGGGCTTGATATGATAATAACTGACAAAAAACTTCAGATCCCTAGCTTTAACCGTTTTTTGAGGAAACCGTTTCAAAAATCGTCAAAAAATCGTACCGAAAAATATCGCATTTTCGCAATTTTCGGCCGAAAAAAACATGCTATTTTCATAAAAAAATCCTGAAAAAAGTTACAATTTTATTGAAAAAAAATTAAAAAAACATGTACAGAGTCAAATAGACACATTTAGATCCCAAGATCATCATAATTTTCACTGTAAGAGCCCTTAGAAGCAAAGGAAGGCCTCATCTGGCGGCTTAGGTTTTGGCCAGAATGTGTTTGTGCCTTGACTCGAGTCCATAAACAGTATGGGAAGCTTCAGATTTCAGCTTCACGGCCCTTTCAACACTCTGAGAATGTGAAGGCAGATCAGGCAGCTTCAGCTTGGTGCCATTCAGCAATGCTTCTTGAAGCTCCTGGTCAGAAAAGTCTTCTGTGAGAGCAGGTTCACAGATGCCACTTTGAGAAAGGTTGATTAGTTCTGACCAGTGGGTAGCTTCAATGTTGATGGCTGTGATCTTCTTCAGCCTCTTCTTGGCTGGCTTCCCACTTCTGAAAGAATAATAATTAATTTATTTTTTATTCCAGTTTAAGATTTAATCCCTATTAGTCTCAGAATTGCTGATTTAATTTAACTTAAATTAAAAAAAAAAAACCAGAGTTCTATAAATCCCCATAATCGAATTTTTTTTCAGAAAGAAGGTAAGATTATTTCCATTATCAGAGCGGAGGGGGGGAATTGGGATAAAAAAATGTGAAAAAAAATTCGATTATGGGGATTTATAGAACTCGGGCCTTTTTTTTATTAAATAAATCCCCATAATCAAATTTTTTTTTCACATTTTTTTAAATTAATAAATGCTTACCTGATGGACAGAATTTCCTTGAGAGCAGCTTCTCTCACTTCCAAGTCATCAGACTTCATCATGGAGTACAGCACATTCTCGGGCAGCAAGGCAAAAGCATTGTACTTCAGGTTCTTGAAAGCAACACCCTGGATTTCTTCAGACTGCTGCTTGATCCTCTGGATCATGTTGAAGATGTATAGCTGCTGATTGTGGAACTTGCTGTCCCTTTTGATCTCAAACCAACTGACTGCATACACTTCCACAATGAACTTGATGGCCTGGTAAAGCTTATCCTGTAGTTCCGGAGGGTAAGCACCTCTGGTCCACAGACACATCAATCTAATTGCCAAAGTCAACCATCTTGCATGGTTTAATAGTCCAATTTTCCAGGCAGCAAATCTTGGGTTGACTTTGCCCATGGAAATTCCAAGCACATACTCCAAAAGAAGCCTCTGGTCGCTACTGAGATCATTCAGTGTCTCCTCAGCAAATTCCATGTCATCCAGGGGCCCACTGAGTTTTGTGAATTCCACTTGTGGCAGATCTTGGTAGTCAATTTCACAGAGTTTTCGCAGCGGACCAGTGAAAGCAGTGGGACTTTTGGTATTGCCATCAAGATGCTTGAAAACAGCTCTGAAAGGAAGATCATTCTGATGGAGTGAACAACCAATGGTGTGCAATTTCCGCTCAATTTTATTTTCCAGAGCTGTTACAAGGCCTCCCTCCCAGCCAGTGTTTGTACAGTATTTGTGTTGTCAAGGAGGACAGCTTTCAGGGTATGAACACTGTTAAACTCCTCCAAGACACTAGCAACTTCTTCACCAAGAAGAACTCTGTGTGTAAGATATGTTCCACTTTCAGTTCCCGGCTCCTTTGTGAAAGTCAAATGGTGCTCTTGTCCCTTTCGTTTCTTCAGCTTAGTCTCCCCATTTTCATCCTTAACTTCTCTGTACAGCAAAGTGTCCTTGTCAACTTTCCCATCAACCCCAATACAGACTAACTTTTCCAGACCCTCATTGTGCTTTTCATCACTTTTCACTTTCATTCTAGCTTTTTCCCTGTCCATTTTCGATTTATCAACTATTATCTGTTTCACATCAAGGCCAGGCTTAAGCAGGTCCATAGCTTGTAAGTCCAGGAGGAAGGCATTATCAAGACTTGCCCCAAGATTGGAAGAAACATCACCCCTGATCAGTTCCATGGCATATCTGGGGGTTTTCAAAAAGCTGTAACCTACACTCGGGTGCCTCCTTGGCTTGAACTCTTCAGCTTTACCACCAGATGGCTGAAATGAAAATAAAAAATAAATTACTAAAGCGAAAATGGGAGAAAATAGGGGAAAAAGTAGGGAAAAATATGGGTAAAAATCGACAAAAATGGGTGGAAATAAGAATAAATTACTTAAACGAAAATGGGGGGAAAAAGTGGGAAAATAGGGGGAAAAATGGGTAAAAATTCAGGTAAAAAGTCTGCGAAAATGGGCGAAAAAAAGAATAAATTACTAAAGCGAAAATGGGGGAAAAAGGGGGAAATAGGGACAAAAGTAGGGATAAATTTGGGTAAAAATGGGATAAGATATAAGAAAAAAAATATTACCTCTCCTGATTCTCCTGAGCTGGATTCAAAAGAAATATCTTGTGAAGGTGTGGAGGCAAAAGTGGCCAAATCCACTTCCTGCTGCTGATGAATCTGGCTCTGTAATCTTTCTGCTTCAGCTGCAGCCCTCTGGTCTCTCTTCACAGCAGCTTTATCCACAGATCCCAGCTGGAAAGAGCCCTTGGGTCCTATTTTGGCCCTCTGATCTCTCAAGTATTCCCTCTCCTCTACTGGACCTGAAATATTAAAGTATATTAAATAGCGGATCTAAAATAAGAGATAAATCCTGAACAAAAATTTATTATTAATTTCTATTACCAGGGGGGGGGGAAGAAGATTACAGGAGGAAAATGCGGATATTTTTCAGTTACAAGCATTGAATTTCGTTCCATTTAAAAGGCACCTAATCGCACTAAGTTAGGCCAGTTAAAAGTTAAAAAAATAATAGCATTACCTTCTTACTGGGAGGACAAGTGCAGATTATGTGCTGTGTTTGACAATTTTCTTTCTTGCACTTCACAGCATTGTCATCACAGGGACGAACAGGTAGCTTGCAGGTGCAAGCAGAAATGTCAAAAAGTTTTCCAGCTTTTCCTCCAGATTCTGCTCCTGGACTGTAGAAAGAGTTTTCCTGTTTATCTCTTTTGCTTTCTTGAAGCACACTTTATCCACCAATTTCACTACATAATATTCCTCATACACGGGCAGCCGCGGGTTCACTGCTATCATTTTAGTAATATCATAGTCTTTCAAGTCTGGGTGGCTGTTTTGGAGAAAATAACTGTACTGAATAACTTGGCGGAGGGTAGGAGGCTCTGTTTTATCCAAAGGGGAAGGCTGCCCACTGAATTTTTTGGCACTATCACTTCGAGTTGACATTGCAGACTTCCGTTTTTTACCCATTTTTATGAAATATCTGAAAATAAACACAATTAAATGAACGCATCATAAAATAACTTAATTTAATACACATTTTATAGGTAAATATCATTAAAAAATACAAAATAATACACTAATAAACATCAATAATGCATTTACAATAAGTTTCAAGCATTGTTTTGTTAAAAAAGCCGAATTTTAATTGATTATTTTGATGAAAATAATAAGGTCCGATATGTTGTTTGTTTACATTGCGCGAATGCCGCGCGCGCGATTTTACGCGTAAAATTCGGTAATTTTACAACTTAAAAATAATTAACAATCCTCAAAAAATACAATCATTTTCACAAATATTTGGTGCAACGTTTTTTATACATTAATACCTTTCTATCTAGACTAGTCCAAGATCACAGTACCAAAATCAACCTACCCTATATATATATATATATATATATATATATATATATATTATATATATATACTGTTATTGGTTTCCGAAAATGAATATGCCAAAAATAAAGTTTAATAACTTTTTTGTTATTTGAGTTAGCAACATAAATTGAAGATAAATACATGCAGCAGGCTGTAAGAATTAGGTTAATTAATTTTGTTAAGTTATAATTTACATTGGTTTGATTAATTCATACAATACATGGGGCTTTTCTTCACCCCATTTCCTGCAATTATGACGATTAACTTTGCCTGATATATGAAATTGGCCTCATCATTAAAAATTAGGTTTGATAAAAAGTGTTCATCTGATTCTACCCTTTCAATTAATTCTTGACAAACATTTATTCTGGTCTCATAATACTTTTGTAAAAGTTGATGAACTACCTGCATTTTATAACATTTGAATCTCAATTCTTTTTATGAAGGATATCATGGACAGAGCTTCTCGGGATGTTTAACTCAGTTGATGCTCTCCTAACTGACATTTAGGGCTTCTGGAAGATATTTCCCTAATTGCATTCGCTCTTGCATAAGCTTCTTTGGCCTTTCGGTAGATTTCCCCTTCAGTACAGATCCACTAGCCTCAAATTGGTCTACCCATCTTCGTATACTGTGTCTTTCAAGCGCTGATTTTTACATCTCACGTCGGAAATGATTGAATCACTTTCATCTAAAAATCTCACAAATTTTGCCTTCGTTTGAGTGTCATTTTATTAAAAACTGGAGTTTCTTCCGAAACAAAAAGAAAACACAATTAATATACAGCGTGAGTCACAACGAAATGTTATAACTTCGGGTGCTTATAGCTGAAGGCATTCCCAGTCAAGAACTTCATACGCAAATAGGTCCGATTCTTAACGGTTATGGAGCTATGGATGTTTGAATGTTTAAAAATAAGAATAAGCGAACAAATAGCTGCTAAAGTTTTATTAATGAATTTACAATAACTGTTCAAAATGACTACTCTCGGCCTCAATAATTTACAATATATATATTAGGGTGCTTTTAAAAACTGAAAGTGTGAATTTCGGGTCACGGAACCCCGCAAATGATGAGGTTCCGGGAGCAAATAAAGCACATGATGTTTTTGGAAAATCATCAAATATTTAGAGGTTACCCAAAGACCCCAAAGTTTTACCCATATGCTCATTTATTTATGCGCCCTTTTTAAGTCACTTCTAGTGTTTATTAACCCATTGATACACAGCGTCCCCAAAATTAGAAATTGCATTTGTCAATTGCGTTCTGATAATCCATATTTCTTTACTTCAGTATACCAACAAATGAATTTTCTTTAATTCTAAATCGTTTTCTCTTAATTACTAACGTCTTTCATGCATTTACGTAATGGTGGCCAAGAAGCATCACAGTTCTCATAACGGTAAGTGTTATTTAAATAATTCATATATTTCAAACGTTTTTTTCACTTAGCACTGTAATGGATGGTATTATGAATTGTTTGTAAGTATAATGACTTGTTTTACCGGCAATATTTTTGTTTCCAAAAATAGTTATAAGGTTTAATTTTTATGCGTATAAAATTTTGGACGCTCTCTGCTTCAGCGTATTGCAATCATCTTTTTTCGCATCGTCTGAGTGAAATAGTGTAGTGTACCGTAGATTATTTTTAATTTATATATGGATTGGATATACTGTAAATGGTTATGTATGCATGATTTCGCAAAATTATTATAATTTTAATACATATTGTGTTCATGGGTTATCAGCCAATCATTGTTTGAACACAGATTACGGTTACAAAGAGGGTGGCTTATTTCTACACATTTTCCTGAGGTACTTTATCCATGAATGGGTTAAATTAACTTACCAATTTCACTGTTTTGTCTTATTCACAGATAACTGGTGAACGATGGCGGCATGTACAAGATCGAAGAAATCAATCTGGCTTGTGGGGTCATCAAGTCCTACTATTGCCGGTCAGCAATTACCTTCAAGAGGTGATGTATTGAAGTACCTTTTCCATCTCCACAATGAAGAGAAGAAATCCTTAGCTGAGAGTGTGTCCTCGACATCACAAGCCATCATTGAAATCTGGGTGACAGAAGGTTTACCGACGAAACATCCGCACGACGTCAAGAAGCACGTCCGGAAATTGCATGACGAATGGCAGGGTTTGAAGAAGAGAATTTCGCGGAAAACGAAGACCAATTTGGACAACCAGGCTGCGTTCAGGTCAAGCTTGAACAACCTTTTCGACATTGGTCACCAAAATGCCCTAAATCTTATCAAAATTCAGGAGGACAAGGACTTCCTGCTTGCTCAAAGGGAGGAGGGTCGAAGAGGAAGGATTGGAAATGTCGACAAGAAGATTGCCAAAAAAGTCGCAAGGGCCCAAGAAAGAACTGCTCAGGAATTGAAGCGGAAAGACAGGCATGTGCAGGAAATGGAAGAAATCTCTGCTACCGTTGTTATGGAAACCTCATCGTCAGCGTCATCAAGTGAGGAAACAAGTCCCGAAAGAAAGCCAGTTACATCGTCGGCTCCAAAACATCGCCGTGGGACGACGGCAATCAGTTCGGAGGTCGCTGCGGCATTGGACCGCACGCGGATGAGCGACAGGGCAGCTGCTCGTGTTCTCATCCCCTTTGGCATGCAAATGGGTCAGGACATAAGTGAGATGTGCCTCAGTCCAAGTGCTATTCGGGCCAGCAGATCCAGGTACAGATCAGCCCACGAAGCAGAGGTGAGAGCTTCCTACAAGCCTGAATGCCCTCTTGTTCTTCACTGGGATGGAAAACTTATGGCAGACTTAATGGGAAGAGACAAAATCGACCGTTTAGCCATCTTAGTTACCGGGGATGGGATGAGCAAGATTCTAGCCATCCCCAAACTCCCAGACTCCAAGGCAGAAAGGACAGCAATCGTCATCATCGAAACCATCGAAAACTGGGATCTTGGCCAGAAGATCAAAGCTCTTTGCTTTGACACGACAGCCACCAACACCGGCATCCATGGAGGAGTGTGTGTGCGAGTAGAGCAGGCTCTCGGGCGTGAAATGATTTACTTTGCGTGTCGATATCACGTGCTGGAACTGCTGCTTGAAGCAGTATTTTCTTTCCTTGTTGGAGACCTTTCCAAAGGACCTGAGATTACGATTTCCAGAGCTTCCGTAATGTTTGGCCGCAACTGAAATTGAATGAATACTCCACTGCCGGACGAAGAGGACACGGCTGCAGTGATCAGTCCCTGGGCCGAGAAGATGATTCATGAAGCAAATGACCTTCTGAAAGTGAAGCATCCCAGAGATGACTACAAAGAGCTTCTTGAACTTGTAGTCATTTTCTTGGGAGGAGTACCTCACGGACGTCGGAGTCCTGTGTTCATGGCTCCAGGGGCTTTGCACCGAGCACGGTGGATGGCGCGTGGAATTTACTCTTTCAAGATTTGGATGTTCAGATACCAGTTCACGATGCACATGAACCAATGTCCTTCAACATCTCGTGGAGCAAGTAGCAGTGACCGCCTGATTTCTGGGTTGCGGGACTTCTGTCTCTTCGTTGCTCAAGATTACGTCCTTCCGTGGTTTTCAGCAAGAGAAGCAGCAAGCGCTCCACGAAGCGACTTAGCCCTCCTTCAAAAGTTGCAAAACACCAACGCCGCTGGGTACAAGAGTTTTAATCGGCATCTCTGGTACCTCAATGAGGTAAACGTGGGCCTTGCACTATTCGATCCTGCAGTCGATGATGATGAGAAGCGGAAAATGGTAGAGAATATGAATTCCGTTGAAGGGTCAGAAGCTCCCCCCCGACGAGTCTGGATTCCAGATCCAAGAGGAAAGACCCTGGCAGACTTTTGCTCTTCCAATACGTACAATCTGTTCACCCTTCTAGATCTTCCAGTCGATTTCCTGCAAGAGGATCCATCAAACTGGGAAAACAACACCAGCTTTGGTTCAGCAAAGATCAGGGTGGATTCCTTAAATGTAGTGAATGATGCAGCAGAGCGAGGCATAGCATTGATTCAAGAATTCACGAAGGTTGGAAGGACTCGGAACGAAGAGCAGATGCAGTTCCTGATTCAAATCGTCGAAGAACATCGTAGTCTTGCCGACAGCCTCCAAAGCCACTTTGATGAAAAAATGAACGCCAACACTCGAGGTGTCATGTACTTTAATCGTTAATTATGAATTTAGTGAATATACTCACACGATATATTTGTTCTGAATACTTATTGGAGATGCAATTTATCATTTAAACTGAGAATTGAAATTTCCATTGCCCTATAAATTGAAAATACCTATCAGCTGTGGGCAACCTCTAAATGTTGTTGGATTACAAAGAAATTTTGCCTGTTCTGTTTTCCCATGTATCCTCACAAAATAAAGGGTTCCGCTCCCTTGCATTTTCATTTCGCATTTTTCACCATATACCATAAACACACCCTAATATATATAATTATATATATATATATTAGTGGTGGACCGGATGTCGTTTTTCAACATCTGCGGATGCAGATCTTTAATTTCAATATCCGCGGATGCGGATGCGGATATTTAGTTAATCTATCAATATAATATAGAATTATGAATATATGACATAATATTTAAAATTTCGTGATATTACTATTATAGCAGGCAATGCATAAGAATTAAAATTAATATTAATGTTTTCATTATGATAAAAATAATAACTCTCTCAAGAGTTTCAGCCACAGAAAATTCAATGAAACAAGTTTCATTCAATTTTCTGTTACCAGGTATTTATATTTTGAGGTTTATATATTTGTTTGTTCATTAATAATTAATACTTTACATGAAATATGCATGACTGGGCCTTATAAGCTACTTCATAAGCTAATTTAATTGTAAATTGTATAATTTATTAAAGGTAATATCCGCATAACATCCGCAGTCAGAAGTGCGGATGCGGATGTTAAAAATTATGCTGATATTCGCAGATGCGGATGCGGATATCCGGTCCACCACTAATATATATATATATATATATGTAAAACCGTGTGCAAGTTTTTTGCGTAGTTAAAATTAACTAACCTCTGCGCAGTTTTTATTCGTTATAGAAATTCAATAAAGTTTTTAATTACCAATACATTTTAAAGTAATTACAGGGCTGTTTTAGTTTTGGGGAAAGTACATATGTTATATATTTTAAACAATATTCCGAGTGTTTTTTGGTTACAAACGGGAACCTGTTATGTATTTCGTCATACACAAGTTTAGCATTAGTTTCTTCGATATGTAAATCAAATAATTTTAGGAACCTGGAAAATTCATTACCTCTAGCCATGTATAACGGAAATAAAAGCTATACTGGCCACACACATTACTGAATAAACCCTGGAATTGTTATGGATTCCACACAATTTGCGCGGAATGGGACCATTAATCGCCGCCGTTTCACCGCGGACCCTTTTCATCGCCGGCTGATTCATCGCCGTTTATATATTATTATACTTATATATTTATATATTATATATATTTATATATTAAATATTTATATATTTACTAGTACAATTCGTATATACACAGTAATATCGAATTACTGTATATTTAAATATTAAATATATCTGTTAAATTGGTTTGAGGATAATTATATAGGCCGCCTAAATAGACGAGGAAATGGTAGACGTCCTCCATTGTTTCCCCCGGAAATGTAGAATTTGTATCATCGAACATTGAATGGAGAGGATCGCACCAACAACCATGCAGAAGCAGCCCATCGACGGCTTCATGCTGAATTGGGAATGCACCATCCAACCATTTAGAAACTTATAGATGGATTACGTAAAGTACAGAAAGGTTGCGATACCTATTCTGAACAACTTGTTGCTGGCCATTGTCCACCAGTGAAATTGAAAACATATCGTGATGCTGATGAGCGCATCATAAGAATTGTTATTGATTATGTCAACAAAGATCCTTTAGAATATTTACGCGGTCTGGCTCACAACTATCAAATGACGCAATAATTCTTACAAATCAAGTCTTGTGAACTATTTTAGTCGTTTTATATGTTTTATTGAAATTTTGATTTTTGTTTTACTACAAATTTTGGCGATGAAACGGCCTGCGATGAAGCGGCTGGCGATGAAGCGGCCGGCGATGAATTGGCGGCGATGAACCGGCGGCTATGAATCGTATTAGACCGCAACTTGTGGGATCTGTAGTTCATTGAGAAATTTTGCAATAATGCCATTATTCCTTGCGGAGTTTTCCATCTAATTATAGTACATTCGCTCTCTTTTTTTTAAATGAAGTGCAATCCAGTGAATTCCTTTCCTGCTGTATAAATCTGTGTTTAGTATGAGTGCGCCGTAATCTTTCGAAATTGGAAGTTTTACCGGTTCATCCTTAGCATAGGTCCCCATATATATATATATATATATATATATATATATATATATATTAGGGTGTCCCAATTTGTTTTCTTAAGACGACCTGACCACTCGTGTCATGCCCGGATGTGGTTTGGGCTAAAGCATTGGCTGTGT
Organism: Bathynomus jamesi; assembly: GCA_023014485.1. Classification (NCBI taxonomy): domain Eukaryota; kingdom Metazoa; phylum Arthropoda; class Malacostraca; order Isopoda; family Cirolanidae; genus Bathynomus; species Bathynomus jamesi. Next base: position 1,095,128 of record JAJOZX010000656.1, on the reverse strand, counting down.
GATTTTCAACTCGATCAGATGATATTTAGAGGTCCCGACGTTTGATGACTTTTTTTTGGTTTTCAGAATTGATCATTATGGCGTTGACAAGATCAAACATCAAGTTGTGGCTTCTTGAGAGGTCTCCGATAGCAGAGCTGGCTAAATCTCGATTACCAAGTAATATGGACGTGTTGCTCCTTTTCGTCTACCATCACGGCGACCAAAAGAAGACAGATTCCAACAGTGTCAAGGCTGTAATATCGGCTGTATTAGAAATCTGGGCTAGAGCCAACTCGAATCTGGCAACAACCTCCGTTCATGCCTCGACTAAACTGAAAGCTTTGGTTCAGAGGTATCGAAATTTGCATAAAAACAAGAACAAGACTGGAATGACTTACAATATGCAGCGGGATGTATTCTTGGCTGATATGGAGGATATTTTTGATGTCGCCCGCTCAGACGTTCTGGATCGGGGAAATATCCCTCTTGAAGACAAGGAATTCCTCATTTCCCAAAGGGCAGATCGACATACGAGTTACATGGGAGGTGAAGATAGAAAATATAATGCAGCCACAATGAAAAGACAGGAAAGGGAAAGAGCTCTTGAGCGGGCACACCGGCGTCAAACGGAGGAGGCTCTAGCTGTAGGAGTCACAGAAGAGGCTACCGACAGCAGTTCTAGCACATCGTCAGCTGACAGTGGAAACGAAGCTGTTACTTGTGGACTTAAACCTTCGAAAGATCCCAAACATGACAGACTAAAAGAAAGTCTGAGTGATCTTGACCTGGCAGCAACTTGGGATCGCGAGGGCCTTTCTGTTCGACAGCAACATCAGCGTTTGCTGCGACTGAAAAATCCCTAGCTCTCGGTCCTGACAGTGTTCCATCAAAGAGCACGGTTCACCGCTTCCGACAAAAGGACCGTACAATGATAGGGACCAATGTTATTGGCCACCTCGAGCAGCTTCCACCTCGACTGCAGATCCACTGGGACACAAAGATACTCACTGACATCGAACAGGAGGGTAAGTCAGTCGATCGGATTGCTGTTGTGGTGACTGGGGATGGTGTGGAAGAGCTATTAGGAGCACCGAAAATAATAGACGGCACAGGACAGCAAATGGCAAGCGCAGTCCATCAAGCGCTCACCCTAGTCGGAATTGAGGACAAGATCATAGGCATGGTGTTTGACACGACGGCATCAAACACAGGGATAGTGCAAGGTGCGTGTGCGCGTTTGGAAGCGGCATTGGGAAGATCTCTTTTATGGTTTGCTTGCCGTCATCACGTTCACGAAGTGATTCTCAAGGATGTCTTCGTCGTGTGCCTAGGAACACCACCAAGTCCTCAAATCCCACTTTTCAGGAGATTCAAGGAGGCCTGGCCATCAATGAACCACTGTCAGTTCGATGCATTTGACAAGGACGAGGTGGCTAAAGCCTTCATAAATGACAATGCTTGCCTTTCACAAATGCGACTTGAGGTAATAGACTATCTCCGCGATGCCCTAAGAAGTGGTAATCATCCTCGAGAGGATTATGAAGAACTTCTTCGACTGAGCCTCTTGTACCTCGGAGACGACGTAGGACGTTACAAGCTTCGGCCTCCAGGGGCTTACCATCAGGCCAGATGGATGGCCAAAGGTATTTACTGCCTGAAAATAGCATTACTGCAGTCCCAGTTCTCCGAACTTCGTCTCCAAGAACTGCAAGGGGTTCGCCGTATGGCTCTCTTCGTGAGCCTTGTATACGTGCGTCACTGGCACGAGGCTTCCATCGCCATCAAATCTCCCAAAAATGACGTTAGGCTGTGCAATCTTCTTGTAGGTTACCCTGACAAGGACGTTGTAAACACAGCTTACCGGGCTGTGCTCCGTCATCTGTGGTATATCTCGGAGGACTTAATCTGTCTTGCACTGTTTGATGACAGAGTTGACGACAATGAAAAGCGTAACATGACGGCTAACCTGAAAAAGCGCCGTGGGAAAGGACTCAAACGGGTCCAAGGCAAGGGACTGCAAGTGGATGGCCGTTTAAGTCCGTGGGTGACGAGTCGATCCACCACACTCTTCCAGTTTCTCCAAGTTGAGCCCACGTTCCTCACCAAAGACCCTGAAACATGGCCTACTGACGAAAACTACCGTCTGGCAAAGAGCCGAGCTGCAGAACTGATGGTGGTCAATGATGCAGCAGAGCGAGGCATCGCCCTCATTGAGAAATACACAAGCAAACCTCTGTGCCGTGATGAAGAAGACCTCCAGTTCCTCCTTCGAACTGTCCACTCACACCGACGGAATGTGAGCCGGAAGGGAACAAAAACGGATCTCATGAAACACGTGTTTAGTTAAAATGCATAAATGTGATGCTTTGAAATTGTTGTTTGTGTGTTAAGATTAAAATACATATGAGAATAAAAACCCACTCTAATAGACAGAGTTTATTTCCACGACAGTTTCGACGCCCACTGGCATCCTCCTGAGGAGGATGCCAGTGGGCGTCGAAACTGTCGTGGAAATAAACTCTGTCTATTAGAGTGGGTTTTTATTCTCATATTTTGACCTTCACGTAAAAAAGTGAAGTTTTTTGCATTTATTAAAATACATGTTTATTTTGTATAATCATCTTTGTGATGGAACTTTTGAGAGAAATATTTCAGTTAATTTGCCTTTCAGTTAAAAGGAGAAATAAAGTGTTCAAAGTTCGGGACCTTTAAATTTCCTTCGATCTCTCTGACATTTTACAGGAAGACTTCTAATGGGAAACATCAAAAGAGCGCAACACGAGCGGATTTGTATCCCGAAAGAAAATTTGGCCCCCTATGAGTTTGGGACACCCTAAATTATATATATACTGTATATACTGTATATCGTGTAAAGCACTCTCTTTTCATTACCCTCCGGTGTGTGACCTCATCTATTTTTAAAAGTCGATTATGACATTCTAAAGCGGTCGACCTCAATCAGGGCTTGCGATTCCAGATAAAATACCACGCTAATAGGTGCGACGAATGTCTTACCGAACTTGAGTCTTATTGCCGCATTTCCATTTTGCTGTGGATTTAAGTGGGTGTTCACACTTGCACAATAGTCGGGCGAAAGGTCGAAGACAAAGACATTTGCGCTGTACCAAAACCGTCACAGCTGTTGAAGCTCGAAATCAGATTGTGATAGGCTTTCCTCGTACAAATAGAAAGTTCGGCATCTGTAGAATATTTCGTCTCTAACGACCGCCTTGCAGCTGAACCATTGAGAAGTAATGTAATATTTTTCACGTCAAAATGTTTGTAATTAAATGACGATTTTTTGTATTTACCAGTTCCAGATTCATGCTTCAGCATTGCAAGCAATATTCTTTTTGGTAGAATACCAAGGGTTAAAAACTCTATTTGCTTGGAAGTTAAACCTGAAGGACTGCACACAGTGTCATCTGAACCCTATTTATGAGGTATATGGCTGAGTCCCTCAGTAAATTTTTCTCAATATCCGTCTGTTCAGAAAAGCTTACGTTTACTCGCAGTACGCAGAAATACGTTTCCATAACATGGATTACACATGTTTCGCAGCCTTTTCATTGGCATCACCCAGGTTCAGGCATTTCTCGGGGGCCGTGCGGGTAATTTTAATTTTCATATCAACTCCTTTCACAAGCAGTTTCTCGTGGATGAACAAATCAATGTGCAGCCGCCCATAACAGTCGTAAATTTTATTTTTAGATTTTTTTAAAACAACTTTTTATAAGCTTTCCTGTTTAGGAAGGTAATACCTCTCAGCCGTTAGAAAGGTTCCCTTTTCGTCTTTTGAAAAGTTGAGAACATTTTCCAAGAAGGACCTATAGTGGTAGTAGCCAGATCCTGACGAGATATTTCAAAATTGTTTTCGCAATCCGTTCAGTCTGAATGTTCTACTCTCAATTTGGCAAACATAGAAATATTACTTGGGTCGTAAAAGTATGACCCTGCGCTTGGAATAACGAACTCTATAGCAGTAGACGATGACCTAATTGTGTTTAGAGGATTAACTGCAATAAAGTCAGATTCAGCTGTAGATGTTTGCCACAAGTATCTAGAGAACACATCGATTATAAACGGGATGTAGCGGTGTCCATCATTATACAACGAATACCTTTGCATGTCGGTTAAATCAGCATGGCAAATAGAATTAATCGATGCGGCTTTTGTCTTAGCAGTTTTAAACCTTCTCCTCACAGGCTTATGAAGTATATAGGTGTCCTGTTCATACAAATATTTCTCAACCTCTTTTTCTCTCAGCCCTCAGCAGAGACACTGCTGTACAGTCTTTGAACACCGCCGAAAGAAGTTAGATCATAGAAATATCGTAATAGTGTTTTCTTAATATGTTAGCCATTTGCGTACTTTAGAAGCGCGTGGGTAGGGTTGTGCGTTGGTGGTTGGCCTCTTCTTCTTCTTCAGAGTTGTTATTAGAGATGGAACCCGGTTTAAAAAAACCGGTTTTTAACCGGTGATGAAAATTTTTAATCATCACCGAAACCGACGATAAGAACCGGTTTTCACATTTTTGCGCAAGTCTCCAATCACTTTGGTCCATTTTCTATGAAACAAACGTTTCCAAACGTTTAAAAACATAGTAAATACGTTTTGCATCGTTTCGTATCGTTTTTTGTTTGTTTATAAGTGTAAATAATTGATGCTTCAGTCTTGAATGTTATGTGGATGATTGCACATTGATCAGTTAAGATTCTAAGATTTAATACTCCATCATGTCAAAGAAATCAAATGCTTGGTATCATTTCACTCGTAAGAATAAAGAAAAAGCAGAGTGTATGACATGTCACAAAGTTTTAAAGTGTTGTGGAGGTTCTACTTCAAGTTTGTCATCCCACATGAAAAATATTCATGGCATAAACATCGACCAGATTAATCAGCCATTGAAGAAACAAAGAACAATGGAAGAGTGTGCAAAAAAAGTCCATAGAAGAGGAAATTTCGAAACTTGCGTGTGTAGATGGACTGAGTTTCCAATCAATTGCTAAAAGTGAATTCATTCAAGAAAGCCTAAGAAAGATAAAATACGACAAGCCTCATCCAACTTTCCATAATGGTGTCAGAAAAATGGTGCTTAGTTTTTATGAGAAAAAGAAACATGAATTGGTCAACTACTTCAAGAATCAGGTGAGACAAGGAATCCGCTATTCATTAACTATGGATTATGGATGAGCATACATCTTTGCAAAACCAAAGATATATTAATATTAATGTTCATGATGAAAATCAACATTGGTCTCTTGGTCTCATGAAAATAAATGGTTCTCTCGATAGCACCAAAACTATTGCAATCGTTAGGAAAAGATTGGAGGACTTTGGCTTGGACCTAGATAAGCATATCGTGGGTTGCACCACCGACGGTGCCTCAGTAATGGTCAAATTTGGAAGAGAAATAGTACCTGATCACCAGCAATGCATTGCACATGCTATACATCTCGGGGTTTTGGATATCTTGTATTAAAAAACTGCTGAAAATTCAGTTGAAGTGGAAAGTGACCCTACCCTGAAGATGAAGCCATCGAAGAAGATGAACACACTGCACATGAGTTAAGCGAAGATGAGTGTGAAATTTTATGCACTGATACAATTTTTGATTTGAGTCCGACATAGATGACGTAATTGTTCTTCCAAAACTTCGAGGAGATTACTTAAACGTAATAAGTAAGGTGAGAAAAATCTGCCGCATATTTCGAGTCTCCTTTGAAAAATGAGAGATTGCAGGATTTTGTCAAAGATGAATTTAATGGAAAGGAAATGAAGCTTATCCTTGACTGCAGAACGAGGTGGAACAGTCTTTTGGCCATGATAGAAAGATTTTTGAAACTCAAAAATTGCATTCCAAAGGCCCTCAGAATGATACGCTCAACAGAGACGATTTCAGATGAAGAATGGAATGCTTTAAAGAGCCTCTTTGACACGCTTCGTCCACTGGAAGTTGTTTTGAAGGGACTCTGTTCCGAAGATGCAAATTTGCTCAAAGCTGAATCTTCCATGAAGTTCATTTTGGATAAATTTGAAAGCAAAAACAATCCTTTAGCTTTTGAGCTACGTCAGTGTCTCATTGATCGCTACTCATCGAGAAGACAAAAAGAAGCTGTCGCCTTGCTGAGTTTTCTCCACAATCCCGAGGTCTTGAAAAATGAATCATCAGCACCGTTCCTCTTTCCTTCAAGACAAGCACTTAAGAAGTATGCGGATCATACATTTAAGAGGCTTTTTCCAGAAGCTTGCCAGATTTCAGAAACAGACGACGAAGTCCATCAATTGCTTCGAAACTCGAAGATTCACAATGCAGCTCAGGTCGTGAAGTAAATGATGACGATCAACTTATGAACGAGTACATGTGTGAAATGGACAAACTGAAAATGAAACCCAAGAAAGATTCTTCTCAGACCTTTGACGTAGAAAATAAATTCAAATATTTTGAAGCTACTTTGAATAGAAGCGAAAATTTGGATCGGATGTACGAGGCGTTGCTTACAATAAAAGCCACCAGCGTAGAGTCCGAGAGTGTTTTCAGCTGCTGGTTTATTCGTCACAAAGATTCGATCAAGAATGTCAGATGAGACACTTAATGCTCTTTGTTTTCTCAAGTGTTATTTCAAAAATCAAGTTCGATAATAAACTTTTTAATTCAAATGTTACACATACTTGATTGAATCAATTAAAACCTTATTTCTGTTTAATATTTTGATCATTTACCTCCCTAAAAAACACAGAATCCCATCGCTGAGAACCGGCAAAAACCGGCTTTAAGAATATAGCGACGGTGAAAACCGGTTTTACACTTTTCGGTTATTTTCCATCCCTAGTTGTTAGCCCTGTAGGCGAAAGCGTGCTCTGCTGTGGCAGTCGTATTGCTTGTTCCAGATCTTTTAACCTGTTCTGGTTGCCGATCAGCGTTTTTAGTATGTTTATTTGCTGTAACCTCGATTTAATATGCCTCCACCCTGCTGAAGAGGGTTTATCCCACTTTCTTACAAAATCATGTACGATATCAATAATATTCGAACCCTGAATTTTTGACCCTCCATCAACAACCTCGCCAGTATCGTACCAATGTATAACGGGGTCCTCAATCAATAGATTATAAAGACTTAGTCCATTATTCCTCAATGTACTCTATGAGGGAGATTATTTTTTAAAACATGTTCGAGATGTTGCGGTCTCATACCGTTGTTCTTTGATTGTTCGTCTCCAGTCTCACCATGATCAGCATCGCCCCTGTTTGATGACTACGGGGAACTCCACAGGTTTTTTATAATTTTCGTACTCCTAAAGAAATTTCTGAAGAGCTTCTTGATATACAATTCTTTTCTGGTCAGGAGATCTTTCGCTCTTTACCAGGTTCACCAATTCCCTTTCCATTCTTTTAAGCCTGTTTTTATGGGGTTCTAGAACTGTTTCTTGACTCTTTATATTTTGTAGTGAAGCGTACACCTCATGCGAAACGAAGACTACTTTCATCTTTATATAAAACTAGACAATAAAGGACCCAAAACTGAAAATAAGATGGGGAGGAATGAACCACCCTTTGTACAATAATTCGCTTTTTCTTTCCCACAGTTGTCTTTTACAAGCGAGAGATCGTATTATATTCTTGTAATGACGTAAGCGCGACTTCTGTGAGGGTTACATTGGTACATTGCATTTTATAACTTTAAGGCATATTTCACAGATGCATTTTAAAAAGTCAGGATTAATATTTTTAACAAAGAGGTGTTGGAGAGTGCGCGGTAGTCGGTGATAAATTTTTATAAATTCACTGTATTTCTTTTACCTCTTCGTCATTCTGAAATATGCACCGTCTCAGCCTCGTTTGGAAATATATTCCTTCTTAGAAGCACCCTAAACGTGTTTCGTGGGTGAAGGTCACAAACCATATATCCGTAACGTTGATTTGTAACTTCTTTATAAACTTTCAAAAACTACTTACGTTGATTCGGAAACATCTGGTTGGCCAATACCCCAATTTGAGATGCATCTAGCCGCTGCGCGAATAAGACTAGATATTTTGTGTTTATTAATACATCACGCATATACCTGTTCTTGAAAAACAGGTTTTGGTTGGTGAAGAACATGCTTATGTTGAAATGGTGGGAGAATACTGTAAATGTTTCGGCGAACTTTTTATTCATTTCTATCATGAGATTGTCAATTACAATAACCGTGTGCTCATCGCCATTTATTGAGCTAACATCATAAACACCTTTATGGAAGGAATAAAGTAATGCCTTGATAACCATTAAAGACGGTTTGGTATGTTGAATGACACCATATAACTTTCTGTACGGTTTTGAGAACAGCTCACCTTTTTCTGTAATAATTTTGAGCATAAACACAGTTTTAGCACATTCTGTTTGGTTTGATATAATGCAGTTTGAGGTATTGCTGGATATAATGCATGCAGAAGGACTTCAAAGCAGCACATTCTTAAACGCTACCTTCGCCAACTATAATAAAATTTCGAGTACCAGGTCTAATATTCGTTAACATTATTTTCTTCTTCAGAACCGTGAATGATGACACATCCGACCCTCAACAGATGCATGCAATGGATGTTGACGATGATGACGTTGTAATTATTGAGGCAACAGACTGCGCTCCGGAACCTCGCGTTCAGGATCCCTTAGCAGCAACGTTCCCCATGCCACCCAATAAAAAAAAACGGAGACATGGAGATGAAAGTCGCACAGCAGAAACAACCTCTACGAAACAACCTCTTGCGTAAGCGTGTAAAATTCTCCACGAACGCGCCGAGTGTTAAGCCCTTGGTAAGTTCTGAAAATGTAGCAGAGCCTCAACACACCGTATCTTACGCCACACTACCCGCAGTAGCACCAAACCGGAATAAAGTTGTTTCCACAACTCCACGATCAATAGCTAGCCCCTAACCCTGTACAACAAGCCTTGTCAGCAATACCTCAAACTGCAGACGGAGGCATATCAATCGAAGTGGTGCGCAACGTTACCTCCAACTCTGCACTGGCGAGAACCCGCTATAACATCAAGGTCGATGTTGAATATCGGTGTTGAATATCGGTGTTGAATATCGTAGAGATCGCCCTTCATTGCAGTGAGGGGTGCGAGTCCAGAGTAAGGTTGGCTCTCGGGTTCGAGGCAGATGACGGAGATAGAGACGACTTTTGGATAGTAATACCCAACAGGCGTCTGGTTGCGGAAGATATCGTTTATATTTTAGAACGTATTGTGCAAGCTTCCCAAAGCAGTACAGAGTTTAAATTGGAGAACTTCACAATCGATATTGTAGGGCACAATCGATATTTTATAGCAATAATCTTTGCTCACATGTTCACTGTATTAAATCCAGTTGCCAAAAACATTTATATGCTGATGGTTGTGGAGCGTGCACGTAAACTAGCCACAGATTCCGGGCTTGATTTTCACTGTGATATGGGCCCTGAAGAGCTTAGAAAAGTTTGGCGGGAGTTGTCTGTACGTATAGTTGTATTTGGGCTGGATGAGCGTGGCAGGACTGTGTATATTAATAAAAGCAGTGTGAGAGACCGTACAGATCCTTTACTTATTTTAGGTTTAACGGATACGACATACCTCCCCATCCGCTATATAAGAACACTTTACACGAGTTACGATAAAAGTCGCAAGTATGGCAGGCACCATAATTTGTGTAAGGGATATCTTGAGTTTACGAATGATCCAGTGAAACATTGTAAGGAATGTCAAATGATTTGCGATCAGTGTAAAAGCCCCAAAGGCGAAAGCCGGGTAGTTCAGGACGAAAGAAGAGACTGTAATGTATGTAGAAGTGTGTTTTTTAATAATACATGTTTTGATTTCCAAAAATCAAATGAAACGTGCAAAAAAATAAGAATTTGCAAGCAAGTGTGGTATGCGTCACACGATGGATAGCTGGGGAAAATTCGAGCATAAGTACGATGAAATTCACTGTACGACATGTCATGAGAAATATAAGGCAGATGGTGTAAAGCACGTATGTTATATGAAAGGTACAAAGCCTAAAAATAAACCTTGTGTAACTGTATACCATGATATACTGTAGAGACTTACACAAACCCTGAAACCAAAGACGTTATTCCTCATTTACTCGTAAGTCAAACTATCTAAGAGGCGTGCATGACGTTCAGTGTAATAAATGCCGTAAATGTGGCAAACGAACAAACATTTTTAAGACAACTGTAAGAGACTTACCGGTGAAACTCTTTATGAACTATATTGTCAAGTTAGAGGAACAGTTCAAAAAATTGACTGTGAATATTCTTGCTCATAACGCCGCAAAATTTGATACGCAGTTTCTTTACAAGGAGCTACTTGAACACGAAACACGAGATATTCACAGGATATCCTTTGCAAAGAGGTAACAAATTTATACAAATGTAAATAAGAGGAAATGTTCAGTTTAAAGTAACTCTGTTATTCACATCTTGTAAATTAGCTAAATTAGCCAAAGTAATGGGCGCGGACGCCAAAGTTTCAAAAGGGTATTTCCCTTATACTTTCCTCACTGGCAACACTTTAAATTATGGAGGACCACTACCCCCGAAACATTAGGAGATCTACTCTCTGAAAACAAGGAAATGGCTACCTTGCTAAACGAATTTTTTACGTCAGTTTTTACTATAGAAGATGTAACGAATATCCCTACGGTCATAGACATAATACCTTTTGATAATGCTAATATTTTGGATAATATTGTCGTTAGTGAAGGGGAAGTAATGCGCTATATTGATAAAATGAAAACGCGTAAATCACCGGGTCCGGATTCCATATATCCCATACAACTAAAAGAATTAAAAGATAGCATTGTTGTGCCGCTAACAAAGATTTTTAATGCGTCTATTTCTGAGGGGTGCGTACCAGATAATTTCAAGTTAGCAAACGTAACACCTATCTTTAAGAAAGGCGATAAAGGTGCAGCGGGAAATTATAGGCCAATCAGTTTAACGTCTGTTGTAGGTAAGCTACTGGAATCAATAATTAGGGATCGTATAGTCGAACACTTAGAAGTGCATAATCTGGTTAGAAATACGCAGCACGGTTTTAGGCGAAACAAATCTTGCTTAACTAATCTTTTAGAATTTTTCCAAAGCGTGGTTAACGTTTATGATAGACATCGGGCGGTTGATGTAGTGTATTTAGATTTTCACAAAGCGTTTGACACCGTGCCGCACAAAAGACTGATTGAAAAAACTAAGGCTCATGGAATCAGGGGTGTAGTAATAAATTGGCTAGAAGAATGGTTGCGAGGCAGGAAACAGAGGGTGGTCGTTGATGGAGCGGAGTCGTGTTGGGCTAATGTAGCGAGTGGCGTTCCTCAGGGTTCTGTATTGGGCCCCTTGCTTTTTCTTATATATATTAACGATTTAGATGTCGGCCTAGTCAGTACAGTTTCAAAGTTTGCGGATGACACGAAGCTGGGTGGTAGGGCGATTAATGACGAAGATAGAGGTAAAATTCAGGAAGATCTGAATAAAATCGTTGATTGGTCAGTCACATGGCAAATGAGATTTAACGTGGATAAGTGCAAAATTATGCATATAGGTTCGCGTAACGGTAATTTTGCGTATAATATGTCAGGGAAAGATTTAACAAGCGTAGAGCAGGAAAAAGATTTAGGAGTTATAGTCACTGGTGAATTAAAAGTAGCGAAACAAAGTACAGCGGCGGTCAATAAGGCGAACAAAGTGTTATGTTTTATAGCTCGAAATTTTGAGTACAAATCGCGCGATATTATAGTTCCTCTTTATAAATCATTAGTTAGACCCCATTTGGAGTACGCGGTCCAATTTTGGAATCCACATATGCGCAAAGATATAGACAAAATCGAAAGAGTTCAAAGACGAGCAACTTAGATGATTCCGTCTCTTAGGTCAAAGTCGTACGAGGATAGGCTTGAAGAGTTAAAATTGACTACACTCGAGACTAGGAGGTTAAGGGGTGACCTAATCCAGGTTTTCAAAATTATGAATGGGTTTGATAACGTAGATAGAGATAGCTTTTTCGAAATATCTCAATAAGCTTATAATAGGACTAGAAATAACGGGTGTAAGTTGACAAGTAGAAGGTTCGAGACAGCAGTTGCCAAAAACTTTTTTACGCATAGAATAGTAAATAGCTGGAATAGTTTGTCGGTAGAAGTAATTAGTAGCACGTCTATAAACATGTTTAAGAATCGATTGGACGCGCATGTTGATGGAAAGGGTATAGTTTAAGGTAGTAAAATTAAGGCTTTGTGGGGATAGATCCCACAGCTCAACACAAGTGTTGTGGGATATAGGGAGGCAGCGTCTTGGGTTAGGGGATACTCTCTGTCCTTACACACCCCATTTAAAGAGATTCCTCTGCCGAGCGGTGCCCCCATAGTACTGTGAGGTATTGAAAAACTCATGATCTTCACTTGCCCCACAAACACCTTTAAATGGGAGACCCATAATGGGTGCACACACATTTCTACATTACTGTACAGTCTTTACAGCCACACCTACACTTTTCCTCGTAAGTGTGTATATTGTAATGTATATGGTTGTAAATTTAACTTGGTCCGCAATCGATATGAACCGTGACTTGATGGATACCGTAATGAAATTGACTGGATTCTTTGGATCTGATATATTTGCATGTCCGTTATATAATAATAGATATAGAGTGTAACATATTTGTGGATAGTAGTCTATTATGACTTGATCCTCTGGATCGAGAGAGTCTATCTTTAGTTTTAAATCGATAATTAATTATTTTTAAATTGATAATGTATATGGTTGTAAATTTTGACTTGGTCCGCAATCGATATGGACCGTGACTTGATGGATACCGTAATGAAATTGACTGGATTCTTTGGATCTGATATATTTGCATGTCCGTTATAAATAGATATAGAATGTAACATATTTGTGGATAGTAGTCTATTATGACTTGCTCCTCTGGACCGAGAGTCTATCTTTAGTTTTAAATCGATAATTAATTATTTTTAAATTGATAATTATTTAGTTTCGTAAAAATTGGTCGTTGCCAATTTACCGGCAGTTTTTAAATAAGTTTCTTATGTTCTTGTGGTTCGGAACCCACGTAAAATTGTAGGTCCCCTCCGCCACCACGGAGGACATACACAATACACGATTACGAACACAGTTAGGTAGACCAGCCATGAGTGGATCCTAGGGTCTTTGTTGGTCTGAAACATTATAACATAACATTATAACACAATATAGCAGATGAGTGCTAGCGTTCTTGTGTGAACGATGTGCGCCTATTTAGAGTGTGTTTCCAAGCCTTCAAAAGTATGAACGGTTGCCCTCATTATTCACAGGACACTTATGAGAACAGATAGCGACACTTGGCATATATTTGTTATGTGTACTACAAACGGTTATAACATTTTATGAATGAATCTGGGATTTAGCGCTGATTGGTTGACTCATTGGCAAATGTCTTTAGAACATAATTATTTCCATTCATCACTCTGGCTTACATATTACTAAAGAAATGTAAATGAATAATTAAATATAAATTCGAGAAGGGGGATACATATTAATAATGAAGTGAATAAAAAAAGGTTTTGTAAAAACTAAAAAAACCTACGGACGTGATGACAGTGTTCATGGTATTGGCAAGGCTGTCATCCTGAACGAACAAAGCCGTTGGTAGGGATTATTGCGCCCTGAGCAAATTCCAGATCAATTAAATTATTTATTTACATTTAATATTGAACATAGATTCAGATATTATTTTGTGTTACAACAAAGACTGAGCAAAACTCTGATATATGTACTATAGTGGGCCTATTATTAGCCGAATGAGGTGATGCTGATTAATTTAGTGCTAATGACTGAATGATGAAATGACTGATTGTTAATGGCAGGCTGGGTCAACGATTTATGATGTTCTACAGTATTGCTTCGAGGTCACTAGCTCGGATTACACCCAAGCAAATATTGTTAAGGTTAGAAAAATTACATTATGGTTTTGAGTTTAATTAAGAAAATAAATCAGTTATTTGTTCACAGTGAATAACAAATGATTGACAGCAATTATAGTGAATAACAATTATTTAACAGCCTTTATATTATGCTAAGATGACATGAAGCTTAGCCAATAAGAGAAATGGTTAAGAGCTTAATTGTCAAGTAATGCATTTATTTATGGTAGGCTAATGGCATGCAAAAATGGAACACAACATGAAATCTAGTGATAACAGAAATTATGCACGTACGTTTTGGTACACTGAATAGAATACATAACACACTGACTATGTAAGCTAAATGTTATGCATAAATGAACATGGAATAAATGCTTCTGCCTAATAAATAATAGAAATTAAGCACGTACGTTTTGGTACACTGAATAGAATACGTAACACACTGATTATGTAGGCTAAAAGTTTGCATAGATGAACATGGAATAAATGATTGCAGCCAAATGCTAATGGAAATTATGCACGTTAAATTGGTACACTGTAAATGGATTAGGTAGGCTAAAGTTACGCATAAGGGGAACATTGAGTGGGCCTAGTAAATGATATAAAGAATGCACGTGCGTTTAGTACACGGGAAGTGGATTCGGCCGTCAAAAATGAATGCTTAAATAAATCACATGAATAAACGGATGGAAAGTATTTGTTGATTACATGATTGAACACAATAGCATGATGCTACACGATTACGGTTTTGGAATGACACTTGAATTAGGAAATAGGCCTACTGCGTTCTTTAACGAGAGTCAGTTAGAACGCTTAATTACACACTTTGGGAGTATAGCCTACCGTTTGGCGGTAGGCTGATGTAGGCTTTACGAGAGTTACTTAGAAAAGATGCACTTAGCTTACCGGGACGATGAAAACCTCTGGTGAAGAAGTGTTGAAGGTGGACCTATTACTGTAGGCTTGAGGTGTCGTTGACCGTCCTATTGAAGCTTGTTGAACGAGCGCTGGTCGTGTCGATTAGGCCTCTTGAGATGAAGGAGATGCTTGAAGGTTGATCTTGTAAAATGTAGGCCTGAGGTGATGCTGACCGTCCCATTGAAGTTTGTTCAACGGGCGCCGGTCGCCTCAAGTGTTGATTCGCTTCGTGTAGAGTTGAGATGATGCTTGAGGGACTGAAGCCGGCTGAAGTCGAAACGGCGCTGGGCTTCGAAGAAGTGTTTCTGCAGGCTGACAGCGGAAGGTCTTCCTTGACGATAGATCGAAAGCCTTGAAGGAACAGCAGGCCGCTCCTCCGGCGGGAAGCTGGAGGGCGGTTGACGTGACGAGTTTCTGCTGACGAAGGTGGAGACCAAAACGAGAAAATGACAAGCGACAAGTGAATGAGTGAGCGAGTGTGTGAGTGAGTAAGAAGTGTATCAGTGGAATCTCGCTTATATAACCTCTGTGACGCGGAACTTTCGCGGGCATTTCTTGAAACGCATCCTACGCGTCCTTTAGTTGATAAGGGCTTGCTTTCGCGGGCCTTTTGGGAAGAAACAGACGTCGTTTTCATTGTTTCTGATTCCTTGACCACGTGTGTCTTCTAAGAATGTTTGATGATCGCGTGGAAGAAAGAATTTGTTTGTCTACTTGTTAGTCTATTTCTTGTCGGTCCTCTACACATATATAGGCGGTTTAAGAATGAAAAAAAACAATGTTTTGATGGATATTAAATTTTAATAACATTATAGCATTACAAAATTGATGGGTATCTGTAGGTTTCATGCTTCACTGCTTAGAATATCTTCCAATTTGCAAATGGACGACAGCTGAATGGATACGACTGTTATATCCGGAGCAAATGCTGTTTCTAGATCAGCAACACTGATATAGTAATAAAGAGTCAGTGAGAGAAATATTATTTAAAAACGAAGAATGTTTTGTATTGAGGCAGCATCTTAAATGCATATAATTGTTTTGTATTAATAAGTTCCATGTTACAACTTAAGTGTTGAGCCACTGCAGCTGTGACTCTGGGCGGTCTGTCACCTCAAAGGAGAGAATTATGGAAAATGAAACTATTAAAGTGATTCGCATCAATAAACATAGAGCCACTTAAACAATGATATTTGACAATTTTGCAAAGGTGTTACACATTCATAATTATCATTGTATTTGAGAGATAGTTTATACATGAACACAATAAATTTAATATCTTGTCCAACCACCGTTGTTGTCTATGATTTCCTGCAGTCACTGTGGTACAGAAGCATATTTAATACGAAGCCATGCTATTAAAAAAAGAGGCTATTCACTTCCTGGCCAGAGGAATATGGGATGCTTTGAAACTTGCCCCTGGAGGCCTTCGCCTCCGTTATAAGGAGGCCCCCTTCCTTAAGTTCCTCATCCATTTAAAGGGCCTCACCGTCCTTAATGAAGGGCATTTAGGGGTTTGCCCATTGAAGGGCCCCTTGCGGGACCCCCTAAAAAAATTAAAAACGATTCATCCTCGCCTTCCTTCACGAGAAAAAAAATCCTCCTGTGGGGTTCTTTCATGGTCTTTCATGAGACAAAAACAAACAAAAACAAAAAAAAAAAAAACATTCGAGTACTTTTTACGCAGCGTCCCGGCGCGTTCCGTCGTGTTCGTGGTGCTCCGCTAGTTTTATCTTCCTGGAAGCGTTCATGCAGAAGATCCATTTCTGGAGCACCAGTCTTCTGCTGATTATAATATATATATATATGAGAAAATGTAACCAACATATATATTTTGTATATAAGAACTGTGGTGTAGGGCAAAGATTTCTTTAACGCCATCCAGGATCTCATCGTTTCGGCTTAATATATTAATAATGATACCACACCAAATAAAATTAGAATAAATACAGTTAACTCATACATTTTTTTTGCTTTGTTCTAATATTTGTATTACGAAGTAGATCCAGAAACAATTAACTAAATTAATTTTAATTTCATTTATCTAATCTAAGGGGAGGCTAATATATTTCAATCCATTGTTAAAGTAACGTGGTAATAATCATTATGACCAGCAAATATTATCATTATTATCATAGCTAATTTTATATATATATATATATATATATATATATATATACATATATATATATATATATATATATACACATATATATATATATATATATATATATATATATATATATATATATATATATCGGGTGGCCCAAAAACAACGCCTTGAGATTTGAACATCAATAACTTCAAAAATATGCAGTTCACACTTCCAAAATTTACATAACTTTTACCTCAATCTATTGATAAGCCATCATAAAATTTCAGACTTCTACATAAAATGCTTTTTCCACAGCTGAGGGAACAATGAGGTATGGTGAAAAAAACGAATGATTTACCAGGTACTATGTTGAAATGAACCCTAGAAGTATTTCATTATTAAGCTACTGTCAACAGAGGATGGTCGACTATAACAAAGCCTTCGGAAGCGGTCAGCCCAGTTAGACTTTGGACTAACCAATATTCAACTAAGCCATAGAGTTTTTTCCTGGGTTCCCTATTTTATTGGTCAAACATTTTAAGAAATACATACTTTCATTTGTTCTAGAGGTGTGGAGGCTGAGCTAGTGATATTTCTCGTAGAATGTTTGCCGAATTCAAATTTATTGTCAACGTCTGCTGCACTTGCTTTTGGTGTTTTTATTTTTATATTGTATGTTTATCTATCTATTAAATATACAACTCGACGTCATTTGTTCAGAGAATAGTTAAATCAACTCTGTATATATATATATATATATATATATATATATATATATATATATACAGAGAGAGAGAGAGAGAGGAAGAGAGAAAGAAGAGAGAAGAGAGGAGAGAGAGAAAGAGAGAGAGAGAGAGAGAGAGAGGCTATTGCTGGTATGACTTAAAACTCTTTGAAATATGCGCAATGATGAAGGGTCTAACCTTTTCTAGAAGAAAGTACTATCACTAGGTGCTTCCTGCCAGGTAGATGTACCTTCACTTCCTCGATTTAGAAGAGTTCCAGTTAGGCTAGAAGAGGGTTGTGTTCCATCAGAAGGCCACCAAGCTCCTGACGATCTTTACAGAAAGTTAGATTATGAAGCTCTGAACCTCATTATAGTGCCTATAACTGACAGGTTTGACCAAGCAGACTACAAAATGTATTTCCAGTGTAAAGAGTTGCTTCTCAGGGATGCAGAAGGATGGACGTTCACAGTAGAATTAGAGAGTGTAACCTCATTTTAGGGCTCAAACTTCCTTCCTGCAAGACTGCATACACATCTAGCAGCCTTCAGTACCAACTTTGCGCTCACGGGTACCGTTGAGCAGTTAATCCTACGTGATGTAGTTACATATATGCAATCACTGACACGTGGCTAGTAATCTCTTATCTCCTCTGCAATCACATAAGCAAAGTTAATTATAGTGATGCCAGCCACCATTACCTGTAGTGAGCGCTCGTTTAATAGTCTCGTGCGTATTTGAGCTGGTAAAAAAGAGGTTGAAAATTTAAAGCTCTTAATTGTCAATTATTAAGAACTCCAAGATTTATAAGGAATAAGGTACCTTTTGGGCTACTTGTATAATAGAAATGTTTGGTCGATGGGTCTACAGCTGAATGTGTAGTTAACAGATGTTTCAGTACAGTTATGATTAGGCGCTCACTTGTTACGTCATCTGTAATGTATGATTTCACTAAGGGTAGCTGGTGTCATTTTTGAGGAGAAACCTTGTAAGTAGAATGGGCTTTGCACAATTAAAATACTCATTAGCCTGCATATGTGTCTATTAAAGAGTTGTTTTGCACTCTTGATTGTAAAAGCCTGTAATGATAGAATATTAAAACATTTGATAATGTTAAGCTGATGGAGCGACTGAGAAAATGTAAAGACAACACAATTTATTATGTGAATTGAGAAAAGCCATTAATTTAGAGGGAAAAATAAAAATATTAACTTTGTGTACATTAAGGTTAGATTTGTTTCTTTGAGCAGACTTGAAAATTTGATGATTGGGATATATATATATATATATATATATATATATATATATATATATATATATATATATATATATATACAGGGTGTTTCAGGAGGAAAGGTCAATACTTCGGGAGGTGATAGTATCGGTCATTGTGAGAAAAAAAGTTCATATGAACATGTGTCTAATTCTGAATGGTTACGGAGATAGAGCTGTTTGAATCTGATGCGCGCGCAGCTCTTCCTCCCCCTTCCCTCCCCTATAACCTTGAAACATGTAAGCTGTAATGTAAGCATGTAACATAAGCCAATCGACACCTGACTGTTGTGAGTGACATTGTTTGGTGTTTGAAGCAGTGTTAAGAATGCCACACACCTTCACACATGCCGATATGCAGATATGGTGTATGTCTACGGTTTTTGCGATGGAAGTGCAACAACTGCTGTTGCAGAATACCGTCGACGGTTTCTGAACCGCAGAATTCCGGATCGAAGAGTGTTTACCAGGGTTTTCAACACATTGCATGAGATTGGTACACTTCCCAGCGCTCATGTTTCATTTGAATGTGAAGGTCAACAAGATGTGGATGAAGCGGAAAACATTCTTCAGTTGGTAGAGCGTAGTCCTACTACTAGCTCACGAAGGATTTCTACACGTCTCGGTGTACCACACACAAAAGTATGGCGAACATTACGTGAGGAAGGCTTGCATCCATATCATGGACAGCGTGTACACCTTCAACCAGGAGACGCTGCCATGCGACTGGAATTTTGTCATTGGGTAAATGCTAATCGCCGATTGCTTCCATTAATACTGTTCACCGATGAAGCTACTTTCACCTGTGACGGTATCAACAACACTTGTAACACTCATCGGTGGTCAGACGAAAATCCAAATGTCACTGTGGAAACAAATTTTCAACATCTCTTCTCTGCCAATGTGTGGTGCGGTATCATCGATGATCAGCTGGTTGGCCCTGTTACTTTAGAGAATCGTCTTACAGGACAAAGTTACCTAGAATTTCTGCCAAATGAATTGCCAGGACAATTGGAGGATGTTCCTTTGGCTACACGCGCTGGTATGTACTGTCAGCATGACGGAGCTCCTCCACATTCTACCCGTCTGGTGATGCAATGCCTAAACCAAACTTTCCATGGTCGATGGATCGGCCGCGGTGGTCCCATTCAATGGCCACCAAGGTCTCCAGACCTCTCTCCGTTAGATTGTTTGTGGGGGTGGATGAAAAGTCAAGTTTACAAAAGAAAGGTGGATACACGAGACGAATTGCTCGCGCGCATTTTGGATGCTGCTGCCCGCACAAAGGAACGTCAAGATCAACTCAGACGAACAGCACACGATCTTCGCACACGAGTTGCAAAGTGCATTGAGGTTGACGGTGGGATTTTCGAAAACGTATTGTAAACTGTAACAAATTTGTCATTTCTGTATCTGATACCATTCAAAATGCCAATGTTTAAACATTAAATGTTAGAAACAGTAATTGGTTTCTCTTTCTTGATTACCATTAACAATGCTTTTGTATTTGTAGATTCAAACAGCTCTATCTCCGTAACCATTCAGAATTAGACACATGTTCATATAAACTTTTTTTCTCACAATGACCGATACTATCACCTCCCGAAGTATTGACGTTTCCTCCTGAAACACCCTGTACACACATATATATATATATATATGTTAACAGGTTTGGTAAAAGGGTGTAATAAGTTTTTGTTCAAGGAAGTGAATCAGTTTTAACTAGCAAGCCCTCCACTTTGCTAGAAATATAAATACTTTTTTGTAAACATTTTTATTATAGGTTGGCTTTTGAAGTGTAGGAGCGAATAGGACAGGAAGTATGAATTGAAGAATCATTAACAAATAAAAGGAAGAGAATGGTTGAGCGGGCAGAACTCTGAGAAACACCTCTGTTAATAGCTTTAGGAGAAGAACAGTAGCCATCTACAACTGCAACTATAGTTCGGCCAGAAATGAAGGCACAGATAGAAGGGTAGAAGCCGTGGGAGAGACATTTTGACAATTAAAGATTTGTGCTCGAATCTATCAATAGCTTTTGATATGTCTAACGCAATAGCGAAAGTTTCGCCGAAATTCCGAAAGGAGGATGACCAACAGTCAGAGAGAAATGCAAAATGTTATAATGTTATAATGTTATAATGTTTCAGACCAACAAAGACCCTAGGATCCACTCATGGCTGGTCTACCTAATTGTGTTCGTAATCGTGTATTGTGTATGTCCTCCGTGGTGGCGGAGGGGACCTACAATTTTACGTGGGTTCCGAACCACAAGAACATAAGAAATTTATGTAAAAATTGCCGGTAAATTGGCAACGACCAATTTTTACGAAACTAAATAATTATCAATTTAAAACTAATTAATTATCGATTTAAAACTAAAGATAGAATCTCTGGATCCAGAGGATCAAGTCATAATAGACTACTATCCACAAATATGTTACACTCTATATCTATATATAACGGACATGCAAATATATCAGATCCAAAGAATCCAGTCAATTTCATTACGGTATCCATCAAGTCACGGTCCATATCGATTGCGGACCAAGTCAAAATTTACAATCATATACATTACAATATATACACTTACGAGAAAAAGTGTAGGTGTGGCTGTAAAGACTGTACAGTAATGTAGAAATGTGTGTGCACCCATTTTGGGTCTCCCATTTAAAGGTGTTTGTGGGGCAAGGGAAGATCATGAGTTTTTCAATACCTCACAGTACTATGGGGGGCACCGCTCGGCAGAGGAATCTCTTTAAATGGGATGTGTAAGGACAGAGAGTATCCCCTAACCCAAGACGCTGCCTCCCTATATCCCACAACACATGTGTTGAGCTGTGGGATCTATCCCCAGAAAGCCTTAATTTTACTACCTTAAACTATACCCTTTCTATCAACATATGCGTCTAATCGATTTTTAAACATGTTTATAGACGTGCTACTAATTACTTCTACCGGCAAACTATTCCAGGTATTTACTATTCTATGCGTAAAAAAGTTTTTGTCAACTGCTGTCTCGAACCTTCTGCTTATCAACTTACACCCGTTATTTCTAGTCCTGTTATATTGAGATATTTCGAAAAAGCTATCTCTATCTACGTTATCGAACCCATTCATAATTTTGAAAACCTGGATCAGATCACCCCTTAACCTCCTAGTCTCGAGTGTTGTCAATTTTAACTCCTTAAGCCTATCCTCGTACGACTTTGATCTAAGCGACGGAATCATCTTAGTTGCTCGTCTTTGAACTCTGTCGATTTTGTCTATATCTTTGCGCATATGCGGATTCCAAAATTGGACCGCGTACTCCAAATGGGGTCTAACTAATGATTTATAAAGTGGAACTATAATATCGCGCGATTTGTGCTCAAAATTTCGAGCTATAAAACCTAACACTTTGTTCGCCTTATTGACCGCTGCTGTACTTTGTTTCGCTACTTTTAAATCACCAGTGACTATAACTCCTAAATCTTTTTCCTGCTCTACGCTTGTTAAATCTTTCCCTGACATACTATACGCAAAATTACCGTTACGCGAACCTATAAGCAAAATTTTGCACTTATCAACGTTAAATCTCATTTGCCATGTGACTGACCAATCAACGATTTTATTCAGATCTTCCTGAATTTTACCTCTATCTTCGTCATTAATCGCCCTACCACCCAGCTTCGTGTCATCCGCAAACTTTGAAACTGTACTGACTAGGCCGACATCTAAATCGTTAATATATATAAGAAAAAGCAAGGGGCCCAATACAGAACCCTGAGGAACGCCACTCGCTACATTAGCCCAACACGACTCCGCTCCATCAACGACCACCCTCTGTTTCCTGCCTCGCAACCACTCTTCTAGCCAATTTATTACTACACCCATGATTCCATGAGCCTTAGTTTTTTCAATGAGTCTTTTGTGCGGAATGGTGTCAAACGCTTTTTGGAAATCTAAATACACTACATCAACCGCCCGATGTCTATCGTAAACGTCAACCACGCTTTGGAAAAATTCTAAAAGATTAGTTAAGCAAGATTTGTTTCGCCTAAATCCGTGCTGCGTATTTCTAACTAGCTTATGCACTTCTAAGTGTTCGACTATACGATCCCTAATTACACTGGTCAACAAAGATTTTTCATCAGAGTAACATTTGTGTTGGCTGGATAGCATTTTTCACGCTGATTCCAAAACTGCATTCAGAATTTTTCTAGCACGTATAGTTTTCAAGATGAAGGCATATATATAACTACACAGATTTAACCATTTTAAATAGGCAAAATACTAATATTTCAACATTTGATTGTGTTTATTTTATTGTTTTTCTTTAGTTTATTCATCTTATTTATTTCAATTATCTTAATTATACATCTTATGTATTTCAGGTGTGAGCTTTTACGTCTAGCAGCATTGTGATTCAGGCAACAACGCCGTGCTTTGTGTGTCAAAAGATCAGTCCAGTCCAAGAACTTGTTGTATCAAGTTGGTGTACATTTTTTTTTAATTTATAGTTTGCTCAGGTCAGTCAACATGCCTCGACAATGTAAGAATGACCCCGACAAGTTCTGTTTCGTATGCGGCCAGTTCACAACTAAAGCACAGCGACGAAATATTACAACCGACATTAAGAAAATATACAAGCTATACTTTGGTTGCCATCTAGGTGACCAAGATAAACCATGGGCGCCACATCAAATCTGTTCTGGCTGTTCAAATGGATTACGTGATTGGCTTAACAAAAAGAAAGCTTCAATGCCATTTGCCATACCCATGATATGGAGGGAGCCGAGAGATCATCATGAAGACTTATTTTTGTAGTGTGAACTTAATGGGGTTTTCTGCCAAGAACAAACACCAGATTGTATATCCAAACTTGGATTCAGCACGTAGACCAGTAAAACATGATGAAACATTGCCCATTCCAATTCCCCCAAGTGATAGGCTAGATTCTATCATAGATGACATGGAAAGTGATGAAGGTGCAACTGGCGTTTCCGGACCATCTACAGAACC
This sequence comes from Bathynomus jamesi, assembly GCA_023014485.1. NCBI lineage: Eukaryota > Metazoa > Arthropoda > Malacostraca > Isopoda > Cirolanidae > Bathynomus > Bathynomus jamesi. The sequence goes on along the minus strand of JAJOZX010000656.1, from coordinate 1,071,196 downwards.
AGAGTACACTTTTGAAGGTAGACATTTAGAGCCTAAAAAGTTAACCCAAGGACAGTTGAATGATCTTGTTAGAGACTTATCGCTGTCTAAAGAGAAATCAGAGCTTCTCGCCTCAAGACTAAAGGAGAACAATTTACTTGAGAACAATGTTCGTATTAGTTACTACCGAAAGCGGAATTTTGAATTAACAGCATTCTTTTCAGTAGACGGTCCTCTCTGTTATTGCCATGACATCAATGGACTATTTACAGCCATATCTCGGACGTATGTGGCATCTGAGTGGCGCCTCTTTATTGATTCGTCGCAGAGAAGCCTGAAAGCAGTTCTTTTGCATAATGGTAATATAATGCCATCCATCCCCATTGCCCATTCCGTCCATCTAAAAGAGACATATGACAATATGGATATACTACTTAAGGCAATCAAATACGACAGTCATCAATGGAATGTTTGTGGAGATCTAAAAGTTATAGGAATGCTTATGGGTATGCAGTCAGGATTCACAAATGGATATGTGAAAACTTTCTTGGAAGCAACAAGTCACCTGCGTATAAGGATGGAGTCAAGAACCTCCTTGATGCCTTCAAAGAAATGGAGTGTCGAATGTCGTTAAATATTCACTTCCTGCATTCCCACTTAGATTTCTTTCCTGAAAACCTTGGTGCAGTGAGTGACGAGCAAGGAGAGCGCTTCCATCAAGATATTCAGATGATGGAGAAGCGCTACCAAGGATATTGGAATGAAAGCATGATGGCGGACCATTGTTGGATGCTGTATCGTGACAATCCAGGCCAAATTTACAAAAGGAAATCACACTCACGCGCTTTTAATAAAATAATGTATATATTCTTTATTTATAAGTACATTGAATAAAGTATATGATGTATTTGTTGTTTAGCATTCCTAAGTGTGATCTATACATCCATAAATTTTCTTATAGCAATATCAAAAACTTAAAAATATCAAAACCAGTGTATCTATATAACTCTACGTGCTAGAAAAAATATAAAACCAGATTCGGAATCAGCGCGAAATATGCATTAAGAAAAGTGTGATCATGTTTGTGATGAGAAAAAAAAGTTTCATTTTGTTGGCCAGTGTTATTGATTCCAGTAGCTTACCTACAACAGACGTTAAACTGATTGGTCTATAATTTCCCGCCGCACCTTTATCGCCTTTCTTAAAGATAGATGTTACGTTTGCTAACTTGAAATTAACTGGTACGCACCCCTCAGAAATAGACGCATTAAAAATCTTTGTTAGCGGCACAACAATGCTATCTTTTATTATTTTAGTTGTATGGGATATATGGAATCCGGCCCCGGTGATTTACGCGTTTTCATTTTATCAATATAGCGCGTTACCTCCCCTTCACTAACCACTATATTATCCAAAATATTACCATTATCAAACGATAGTATGTCCGTGACCGTAGGGATATTTGTTACATCTTCTATAGTAAAAACTGACGTAAAAATTCGTTTAGCAAGGTAGCCATTTCCTTGTTTTCAGAAACTAGATCTCCGTTTATATTTTTCAAAGGCCCCAAGACGCTTTTTACTGGATTTCTATTATTGACGTATTGAAAGAATCGCTTGGGGTTTTCTTTACCGTCACGAGCTATCGAGATTTCAAATTCGCGCTTGGACTTTTTTATTACACTTTTCGCTTCACGCCTTAGAGATATGTAGTTGTTTCGTAACCACAAATTGTCTTTATCGCACTTATGTAGCCTATAAGCCCTATCTCTACTCTTTATAATGTCTCCTACTCTAGAAGTAAACCACAAGGGCTTGTTGTTTACTTTCGCACGCTTAATTTTGTACGGTACACATTCCTCATTTATAGTCCTAAATACTGTTTCGAACGATTCCCACATTAGTTTTGCGTTGGAGTTCCCCATCACGTTTTTCCAATTGACGTGTGACAATTTATTTCGAAATTTACTAAAGTCTGCGTGCTGGAAGTTAGGAATTTTCGTCGAGTTAGCTGGTTTCGAGTGACTTACTGAAAGGACAAACTCTACCATATTGTGATCGCTATTGCCCAACGGTTCTATTATTTGAAGATCAGTAATTAGCCTATCATCCGTAGTTATTACTAAATCTAAAATACTGTCCAACCTCGTAGGTTCTCCAACATTTTGAATGAGAAAGCTATCCTCGAGAAAATTAACTAAACGATTACCTTCCGCGTCTCCCTGCATTGTATCGTAATTTACGTTAGCGCAATTAAAGTCACCCATAACTAAAGCCTGCTCACTACCGATTATTCGCTTTAGTTCACGATATAACGCTTCGTCCGTATCAGTTGTTTGATTAGGGGGCCTATATATAACCGCAACAACGAGTTTGAAATCGTTCAATTTAAGTTCTGCTATAGTCGAATCTATCGGTTCTGCAATTGTGTGCTTTACTTCTATAACGTTCGCTATATTATCTTTGATATACAACATAACACCGCCTCCTCGCCTACCTATTCTGTTTTTAACAAAAAGTCTGTAACCTTTAATTTGATACTCCCCTACAAAGTCACGAGTTTCAGTGCTAAGCCACGATTCATTTATCGCAATTATGTCATAGTCTTTACAAGCAATTAAAGAAAAAAATTCGTTTATTTTATTTCGTAGGCTACGAGCATTTAAGGATAGAACCTTCAAATTGTTTGTAATTGCGACAACTTCGCGAGCGCAGTGGAAATTTATGGAATTTACGCTGGGACTGTTCGAGTTACGGCAGCCTAAAAAGAAGAGACAGTATTGTGAAATAGTCTTCCTAAACGCGCAGCTCCTACGTCATTAAGATGAAGTCCATCTCCGAAGAACAAGTCCCTCCTGCCGCAGAAACTGTTCCAAAAATTCTCAAAATGCACTCCTTCCTGTTGGCAAAGAGACTTTAGGTTATTGTTAATATAGGTCGCCTTGCTGTAGAAATCGTTACGATGGATAATTCGAGGAAGTATACCTGTTAAAACAATCTTATTAGTTTTTTCCTTTAATCGCTCTAGTAAGTCCCTGTACCTAGCCAGCAGTTCTTCCGATCTAGAATTTAAAACGTTATTAGTACCGACATGAATAACATACGTTGTGTCCTCGGAGGTACCATCTGTAAATTGGTCAACACTATTAGTTATATCCAGAGATGGGCAAGATCACCAACTTTGGTGATCTTGAAGAACAAGATCAGATCACCAGAAAAATGTGATCTTGAAGATCCAGATCAAGATCGTGATCTTGAAGATCACTTTTCAAGATCACTTTTTAAGATCACTTTTATATGAATTGAAAAAAGTTGTACTCTTGTAGAGTAAACAAAAACAAATTATTTTGTTAATCACTCCTGAAAAGTATCACTCCTAATACTCCCCTGAGGGCTGAGGCAATACAAGCATCGCATCCTACCCATGTCACCTGATCTAAACCACGGGGATTGACGATTCCCCTTTCAGTTTTTCAGGTGGTAAACTTAAAACTTAGTATCATCATAACTTATCAGCAAAGAAAAAACTATTAAATGACCTACATATAGTTTTTAGTTCTATTTTTCTCAATTCTCATTTCACCAGGTCCATAACCCATATCAATGAATGGTCAGCATATATAAGTAAACATTTTTTACATAGAATTTAATTTTACAGTTTTACTGCAGTACGCAATTACTGACAATATAAGGGTAAAAACCGCAAGTTAAGAGTGTTAATTTAATGTTCAACCGCTGTAAACATTTGCTTTCAGCAAAACCAATTGTTCAAAGTTACCATCCGAGAGACGACTTCGTTTGGGGCTATGAACCATGCCAGCAAACGAAAACAACCGTTCCACTGGTGCAGAGGAAGGTAGCGTGGTGTTATACCTCTTGAAGATCTTCTTTATAGCAGATACCTATCTAAAGAGTCGAGTGCCTTACTGGTGTCCTGCAAATAATTGAGGACTTCCAAGTCTTCCTTGTTGTTAGGAGCAGAGAATGAGCCGTCCATAGTTCTGAAGAAATCGTCTTCAGATGATGAGTCTGAGTTCACCGAACTATTACCACTGCTGTCAGAATTACAATTTCTTACAGCCATTTGCAGCTTGTCTTTTACTTGAGACTTGATTGCTTCATGATCGCCGAAATTAGGCCCTTGCAACAATGATATCCATCTAAGTTTGAAATACGGATGAGATACTGAGGCCAAAACGGCATCAGTTACCTCGGGGCTCAACGACAAAAAATGACCAAATCTGGCATTGAAGCCAGAGACGACTGCTGCCAGTAATGGCATGCAGTGTCTCAAGCGCAGGTCGTTTGGTTGGATAGGCTCCAATCTTGCGAGGGCATCTTGAGTCACTAGGACTGTTGGAAGAAGACAACCGTAGTAGCATTCTTTCTCTGCCTGTAATTTGTTGAGGGCTGCTGCAATTGGTTTTAGAACAGACAAATATTCTGAAATAAATTCCAATTCATTGTCTTTGAGGATGGGTAGATTCAGTTCTTCAAGAGCTACATTCACGTCGTTCTTATGTTTATATATTTGGCTTAATGAGTCGTACATTGAGTTCCATCGGGTGACGCATGGGTACCTAAATTGGACGCCAGTTATTTCCTGTATTTTTTCTGCTGACTTGGGTTTACCAGCAGCATTCCACAGCGCCGAACATTTTCCCATTGCAGAATGCTTTATCTTCTTTAGTCCAGGTGAATTCAGTCCTTTATCTGCATCAGTTGTTGCTACCAAGTTCAATGTGTGGGAGGCACATCGAATATGGGATGATAGTTTCACTGACTCCTCTCTATGCTCTCCTGAATGTTCAGGAAAGTTGCTGATGATAACCTCTTCATCTGAATCTTTTTCATCATCATCTTCATCTGCATCATCTTCATCAATATCGTCAGTACGATTCTGAACACGAACACCGAACTCTTTAAAGCATTTCACCATGTTCGATGCATTGTCGGTGACTGTAGATACAACTTTTCTATAAGATAAACCATGCTCCGAGTTGATCCTGTCCAATATTCCAGCAATTTTATCAAAGCTATGTGTTCCACGAAATCTTCGGCATGCCAGTGCAGCTGATCCTCGCGACAAGTCATCATTGATCTGTAATGTAAGAATATAAAATCAATGTTTGTATGAACATTTTTTTAAGCTTAATTTAATAATATTGGTTAGACACGCACCAGCTAAACTGCGCCACCAAACATTGAAGAGAAGAACTATGTGATATAAAGGAGGCAATTCAGCGATGAGTCGCCTACCATACCACCACATCAGTGACCCATCCCATAAGAGCAAAATGTGGAAGAGTCCATATTCACAGCCTGTGAATATGGATCTTCCACATTTTGCTGTGAATCAGACACAATGACAGATGACAGAATCAGTGAATTAGTGTGAAATTACTGTGAATCACAGCAAAATGAAGACTCACCAAATTAATGAATGAGGAACACATGTCGAATAATTGAAAAGATTATACTATAAGTCTATCAGACTATCAGTCTATCACCAATGGTCAATTTATCAATTATATAAAAATAATACACTAAATCAATAGCATACCCAATGCGCAGTGACTCCCATGAAACTGCGGTGATTAGTTGACCATATGTCGCATGTAACACACACATGGTCAACTGCTGCCAGTTTTGCTTGTATGTCTTCCTTCATTGTACTGGTTGTTGTTGCAAGAGATCTAGCCAGGGTGCGTCTAGATGGCACCTGAACAGCCGGGTTGACGTCTGAAAAAAATATTTAAAAATTAAAACAAATACAATAGATTAGCTATGGAAAAAATATCAAAATATTTAGCTAGGCTAGCGATAGTCTAATGTTCATACAAATAATATGATTAATTATTTTAATCAGATATTAGCTATGGAAAAAATAGCAAAATATTTGAGTTATACTAACATGAAAGAAGATCCTTAAATTCATGTAGTTCAACTAGGCTCAATGGTAGGAGCCCATTAGCCACAAGCGAGAGAATCTTCTTTTCAAGGATATCCTTGCATATTGGTGGTCCTGGTTTTTGCTTGGAAATGTGGAACATGCTTAGTGTTGACTGCTTGGCAATTTTGGCAGGGCCAGCATTGCTGCCGCTGGCATCTTCTTCTTTAGCTGGACGCTTGCGAGATTTCTTCTCCGATTCATATTCACCCAAAAGATCCGAATGTAGTTTCTGCACAAGAAAATAAATTATTATCATGCGGAGAGACTTCTTGAACACCCTGTATAATATTTATCAGAGTATCAAACTTCTAGTTGAAATTAATACTTAACAAGATTCTAAAATTTTGTTATCTTTAACTAAAATTATTTTCACCATGATCAGTGCATTTTTATCCTATGTTAAATTGAAAGCCGAATTTCGTCCTTCAGTAACTAAATAGGAGAAATTACAGACATGGATCAGACAGAGAGAAAGACAGATACACCTGGCGTTTTATTATAGTTGGATATCGGCAGTTTTTAATGTAGTTACTAGTCCATAATCTATTAATATCTGAAGTGCACAATATATTCAAATGGACGTCTATGTAAATATAGCATTAGTCTTGTATGGCACCAGTCACTTAAAATATGACTTGAACCATTATGTTAATGTTGCTACTACTACTACTTAGTTACTAAGTAGTACTAACCCTGAGGTGCCTCAGAAGATTGCTTGTTGAGTCGAGGCCAGCAGACAGAATTGTAGTTTTCTTTGTACACTGCATACAAATAACTTTGATACTGTTTCCAGTTTTTTCGACAATTTGAAAATATTTTCCGTTCAATAGCACAGATTGATCCTTATTACCAACATTGTTATCTAAATATATTGAATACTGTTCTGGTGACAACCTAGAATATTTGGTTCCCTTGGGAGCCTGTTGAAGTTGTAAAATTGCACTCATTATTAAAAAATTCAATCTGTAAATAAAATATGTTTAGAATTAATTTATTATGAATACGGACCTATAGGCTATATTTTATGCCTATATATAATAATATATTAATAGAACACTTTTCACATAATTGCACAGTAAATTACACTTTTTACGAGCCTAAATTCCACAGCAACTACACCTTCCATGAGCCCACGCATGACGCAAGTCACCCAACTAACAGAAAACATAAACAGTCGGTGTTGAACAAAGTTGCCACCAGATGTCGCTTGGACAAAAAACAAATGACATTCGCATAGCGGCATATTTAAGAATCTGAAATTAAAAGTGATCTTGAAGTCTAAAGTGATCTTCAAGATCAAGATCACAAGAAATAAAGTGATCTTAGATCAAGATCAAGATCACCATAATAAAAGTGATCTTCAAGATCAAGATCAGATCACGATCTTGATCTTCAAGATCACGATCTGATCTTGAAGATCAAGATCGTGCCCATCTCTGGTTATATCCTCCACCCTTGCACCAGGGTAGCAGTAACGGCGCCTACGACGAGGGTTTCTCCCACAGAATTCCTCGAGCTGTCCTCGAACAATGGAATCGGCAACGAGTCGTATTTCCGGTTCATCATCATCTTCAAAACCTAAAACAGAAAACTTATTGTTTGTTATTACTGGTAGACATGTCTTAGGTTTTCTCAATGGGGTTCCATTACGCACTCGAACGAAGGGTTGGGAACTAGGAGAAGAGAGAGGGCTATTAATACTATTTATATTATTAATAGAAACTGAGGCAGGAGGGGTCGCAACTGGAGTCTCAAGGGATTCTAATTTTGCCGTCAGGAGCATCACCCTTTCTTCAAGGCTTACTCTGGCCTCCTTCTCACGTTCTAACTCGTTCCTCAGCTCTTCTAAGTTTGAGCACCACCTGCAAACTAACTGTTCATTATTATTAGCCATTGTAAACGCGTAAGCGGCAAATTTCCCTTCAGAGCGACTGCAAGTACTTGACGGGGGTGCCATGCTTTTAATTAGTTGAACAAAAAAAAAAAAAAAAATACGAGCGTTTGGAAATTAATAAATTACAATGTAGGTCTACCGCGTTTTTGAAACGCAGAAACAGGTTCTTGTAACACAAATTTATACTAAATGCCTATAGAATTAAGCTACCGACAAAAGATCTGTAAAAGAAGAGTATTTATAACACTTATCTGTCCGCGATTTGACCCGACTTTTTTCCCTTTTCTTCACACGGTGCGGGACCACACTCTACCTGACCTCTCGAAGGAAGGAAAAATGAACCTTATGTCAGCACGTTTTTTGATAGATTTGAAAAACAACACGGCAAGCCACGTGCAGTAGCCTTGGTTTGATCAAATGATATAGTATTGAATAACGTCAATAAATGAAATATATTCGTTAATGAATGATTAGTAGCACGAAGTAATTTAGTTATGAATGCACCGAACACTATTTTTTTTTAAAACACTTCAACGAAAACCACTTATTCAATTGATAACAGGACACTCGATAAAACACGTCTGTTCACAAGGAAAGACTGATCACCAGTAGTGCTTCCCTTGTGGAATCCATACTGACGATCTGAAAGAAGATTGTGAGAAGAAAGGTGTTTAAGGATCTTCCTATTAAGGATAGATTAAAAAATTTGGAAGGGCAAGAGATCAAAGCATTTGGTCATTCGTTGGAGGATTGAGAGCGGTCTCCTTCTTTGGGACAGGCTGAGTGAAAGCGAACTTCCAGCAGGAAGGAAAAGTACCAGATGAGAGACAAAGACGAGGAAAAATACATTTTTAATGTGTTCGTTCCTCCATACCCAGAAATTTAACATCAAATGAAACTTATGTGAAAGATAAAGAGCTGCCAATTAAAGATAAGCGTCTTCAGACCTAATTATATATATGTATATATATATATATATATATATATATATATATATATATATATATATATATATATATATACATATATATATACACACACACATACATATATATATACAGGGTGTCCAATAAGTCCGGCATCATAGGAGAAATTCATATTTTTCCATTTCTACAAACCATAATTCATATTTTTTTTATGCTCGGATGCTAATTTCCCTTCCACCATTCTGTTCAGTGACGAGGCTGTTTTTTATGGAAATGGTGAGGTAAATCGACAGAACACCCGCTACTGGTTTCAAAAGAACCCTCACTGGTGTACCTCTTCAAAGGAACAAGGTGCATCTCGGGTGATGGTATGGTGTGGCATTTGGAAGGATCGCATCATAGGCCCCCTCTTTTTCGATGAAAATGTCACTGGAGGCACCTACCTACGTATGCTCAAGGAAGAAGCATTTCCCAGTGTCTTGAACGAAGAAGGAAATTTCCCAACATGGTTCCAGCAAGACGGCGCTCCTGCACATTACAGCACCCAAGTAAGGGAATACCTGTACCAACGATTCCCTGGTCATAGGATAGGACATCCAGGGCCTGTGGAATGGCCAGCTAGAAGCCCGAATCTCACGCCACTAGATTTTTATCTCTGGGGCCACTTGAAAGCGCTGGTATACGCAGAGAAAATTAGGAGTGTTGAACATTTGCGGCAGCGCATTATTGGGGCATGTAACACCATTACTCCTGACATCATTCACCGTGTGCTTGCTGACTGGGTATCACGTCTGAATTTGTGTATTGAAAACAATGGTGGACATATTGTGCACGTTCTGTAAATAAAAGCTTTTTTTTTTGCCTATTTTTATTATTTTTCCTATGATGCCGGACTTATGGGACACCCGGTATATTATATATATATAGGCTCACAGAATTCTAACTCGCAGTCTCCTCACATGATGATCAGATTTTCATTTCTAAAATCTGAATTTTTAGCGACTCAGCTTTGTAATCTGATTGTATCTATAGTAGGACATGGTTAATTAATCATTTTTAGGAAAAAGTGATGAATGGTGAAATTTTATAATTAATCAGTGATTAACTGATTGAAAATTATTAAAAATTAAATACTTCTGAAAAGAGTAAGAAAGAGATTTATTGTTTCTGTTGCGTGCGATAAGATTGAAGAAAACATTTTGCTCAAACATTTAGTTTGCTTTATAGTTCAAGAAATGAGGCATGGACGGATTAGACAGTTTATACATGCCAAAAGGTGCCAAATTCAAATAATACGTTACAAAATTTAAGGTAAAATGATGCTGAAATTAGGAGAAAAGTTAATGATTTCCCATCATTTTCAAAAAATATATTTTGATTAATTAATGATTAAATTCGAAACAATGATTAACTGATTAATCAGAACCATGCCCGAAATAGCTATAACGTCTTGCTGTTTACCTATCTAACTGTTTATCGATGGTCAGGTAGATAGATAAAATGAGGTTATTGGACGATAGTTAATATGTTTTAAGTGAAAATTTTCATTTGATACGCTGATATTTTTAGTGTTATCTAGTCGTAATGATGGTAATATCGTTGTTGGTTAATATGTGTAAGCCTGTACACGTTGTACGAACTACTTTGGTGTTTATTAAAGAGTAATCATGTTTGTATGCTCATACATCAGACAACCGTTGGGTACATTTGGCTGTTTCAAATATATTACATACCAACATCGGTGTAGTGAATGCTTACCTAGACAGCTATATAGAAATGAAAATAAATTTTAAACTACTGTTACTACTACTAATACTACTGATACTAATATTAATAATAATAATAATAATAATACAGTTTCTTCCTACCCCCAACTTCTAACTTGCAACAGATAAATGGTGTACATTCTGTTGAAGAATGGGTAGAAATCAACCACAGACATAAGTAGAAAGTCATATATACACTATACTATATATATATATATATATATATATATATATATATATATATATGTAATAACGCCTCTCCCCGAGTTCGGGCAAAGTCAGGATGTGACTCGAGAGAGGGTATTACTTTAGCACTCCTGGATGCAGAAATAGTTTACTCTTCGTATTCTTACAATTGCGGAGTACTGTGTGGGCCCGTGATTTTCTTTTTCCTATTTATCAAAGTCCAAAGAGTAGAAAATATACACAATGGCTTACACGATTTTTAATTTGAATATAGGCGAGATGAATATAATTGATTAGCGTGAATCAAATGTTTCTTTTATACAGAACAGAGAGTTAATAATATTAATTATAATAATAATAAAAGTTTCATAATTATAATAGTTACTTTTTCTTCATTGTAAGATATGAAATAAGCCAGAGACTCCTCTAAGACACCCTTGTCCGTTCTGAGTCTCCAAGCTTATATGAATCAATTGCTAATCTACTATTCTTTCTCTATACAGTCGAACTTAAATTGAAACCTTATGAATCTTCCAATTTCCAAAAGCAATTCCCGTTAACGGACCGAAAACACCATTTCAGCCTGCAGACCCGTCTCTCCTCGGAATCTACCTTAAGGGTGCTGATCCCCTTCTTATATAGTCAAAGGAACGGAACCTGGCTACGCCGTCACGCAAGCGGTTGACGTTACCTAAGAACATTGTAGAACCGAGCTTCTTAACAACTGTTTTTCCCAAGTGAAATCAAAGAAACCGTCTGCGTCACTGCGTGCGAATTCCGTTTGGAAGGAAACGAGTCATACATAGCTTGGGAATTATTGAATGAATGAAATTACATAAACGTAATGGTCATCAGGGTGCGGCTTTACTTCGATTATAAATTATAACATATATATATATATATATATATATATATATATATATAGATATAGTATGTATCACAGATAATACAAAAGTAAACTGTAAAGACTGGATTTAGAAAATAGAGTTAACTAGCAAAAGGTCGGCGCTACGCGCCGATTTTGCTAGATCTGCGGTGCTTGGACCTTCGACCCAAACCGAATTGTGGGCCTACGGCGTATTTTATTTTGAACATCAATAGCCCTTTATCTGGATATCGTTCCCATTCCTCAGTAATTCGGTTGCCTGTGGCCCTCCAATTACTGGCGAACCAATTATTCGGTCAATAAAACAACAGAAAAGAACGCAGCCATGAAAATCTAAAACTTCACAAATCTTGATACGATGAACTCGGATGTGAAGCTTAAGATTTTCATGACAGCGTTCTTTTCTATAGTTTTATTGACCAAATAATTGAACCGACCGTAATTGGGGGGTCGCAGGCCCCTAATTACTAGGGGTTCAATTATTTGGTCAATAAAACTATAGTCATGAAAATCTTAAGCTTCACAAATATTGACACAATGTGAAGCTCAAGATTTTCATTGCTGCGTTCTTTTCTATAGTTTTATCGCGGTGCTGGGGGCCCTCGGGCACAGTAATTGGTGGTGGTTGGGGGGGGCTGGTCAAACATATATTTCCGTTCATTACTCATCACCCCCATCCACCATACGAAGTTTGGTCGAAATCGGTTCAGAAACGTAAGTTTTTTCTGCGGACAGACAGGCAGACACATTTTTGCTAAATTATAATAGTAATGATGCTTGATTAGGTTAATTAAATGGCCGATTAGGTCAACTGAATGCCCGATTAGATTAATTGAATGCCCGGGTACGTTAATTGAATGCCCGGTTAGGTTAATTGTACACCCTTGACGATTGGTTAGGTTAAGTCACGATATTTTCGTTAAAGCCAACGAAAATATCACGACTTAACCTAACCAATCGTCAAGGGCGTACAGATGACCTAACCTGGCATTCAATGAACCTAACCGGGTATTCAATAATTTTACCATAGGTTTCGTAATGATCTTGATGACGTCATTTAATGTTTTAAAATTAATTATTTAATTTATTAACACTCACGTGCACAACTTCGGGACCTAATCAATGTGTGTGAAGTTTCATGTTTGTAACTGCTCCCATTTTAGAGTTATGGCTGATGGCTGGAACACACACACAAACACACACACACACACACACACATACACACACACACACACACACGTCTTTTTATTATTATTATTATTATTATAGATAAACAATAGACTGATACAAATTTATAACCCAAAGACTTCCGAAAATCAACAATTTTTAATAATGAAAAGGGAAAAATTGGTTTTGTAGGCCTAGGGGGTCCGAAATTTTCATAAAATGGAAAATAATTGCTATTTTCTTACTTAATCGACAGGCATAATGATATTAGGATACCTAATAGAAATTTTGTAATATTTTAAAGTGGGGAAAATAAATAATTTTCTAAAAATGATCTTCAACTATAAAAGCGCATCTAATCAGATAACTTAATTAACGTATTTCTATGGCAACTAAAAAATAGAATGATAAATCAATATCCTATCAAATTGTTTGTGTATACGTAAAATTATTTGTACAAAAGCCACAGTAATAAAACGCACAAAAGTCACGGTAAATAATTTCGAGTGTGGCTCGTTTAACTTTAAACTCGTGTTTATTTAAATTGCCCATATTAATTATGTAATTTTTTGTATTGAATCGATAAAGAAATCTTTTGTGAATCGAAAAATCTTTTGTGAATCGAATGATATTAAATGTTTAGTAAATATTGACTTATTTTGTGCCAAAATTATGATTAAAAATTAAAAATTAAAAAATGCGTGTACAGACATGGGAAGAACTGTACCCCTAAAAAGGGCGAAGGAATTATGTTAGGGAATTTTTTTTAGCATAGGCACTGCACAATAAAAAGACGCATCGGATGGTGAAAACCGCATTGTTCTACACCAATTGTAGCGACCTGTAGGTGTGCGCAAAAAAAAGTTACATATATATATATATATATATATATATATATATATATATATATATAAGGCTTCATTTCTGAAATAGTATATTAGATTCATCAACATATGCGTATTAAATTTTGGTGCCTCTCAATGATGCGATCTGTTACAGAAATGGCTGTCATGGGTCTGGAACATCGACCAAAATTTATGCGTTAGATTTGCTGAACCATGATATTCTTTTAATCACTAGCTGGTAACTAGCTAACTAATTTTAGGTAGTACCGATAGGAATGTGTGATACAAAGGCAATGATTAAATAACCAGTTGATAAAATTCGTATATTGTACTACCTTCATATATCTGCATACTGCAGGTGTTAGAAATCGTAAAATAGTTTGGTGTGACTCCCGCTTCAGAGGAAAGAATAGTGGATTTATGACTGCTTTGAAAGAAGTTGTAATAAACAGGTGTGGATTCGCCTGGCTTGTTGCACAAAGCGATTAGAATTTGCAGAGTATAAAACTTTCAGGTTTGATTAAATAATCGGAAGCGACCGTGTAATAAAAGATCCTTGCTGGAATTATTATTGAAGATACATATTCAATTACTTTAGTGGTATTGCTCCATGAAGGACTGGGCGATATTTTTTAGGCAGCAATCTTTGCTACGAGGTTAAATACCAGAGTATGCCCTGTAAAACCCACTAGTCGTTTTCTATTAGTTGGAAATATTAAGAAAGTTGTTTTTTGATACAAAACCTCCTAATATATACCACTAGAGTAAAAAATAAACCGAACTTTGCATACTGCGCAGTAAAGACGACAGCTGTGAAATGCGCATGCGCACTGGATGTTGGTAGACATGTCGAGACTTGTCTGCCAAACGGCAGTTTGTGTATCTGTCACGAATAAGACGCACGACCTCATTTAGTAGAACACTGTTAGTGTGTGCCGTCGGATCTCAGATATGACGCATCACGAGCAGCGGATAAACATTAAGTTTTGTGTCAAACTTCGTAAAACATTTACTGAGACTTTTAACTTGCTCCATGAAGCATATGGTGATGAAACCATTTCGTGGACACAGGTTTACGAGTGGCATAAGCGCTTCAAAGAAGGGCGTGTATCAACGGATGATGATCCCCATTCAGGCAGACCTGCTACAGCAAGAAATGAACATATGATCACTCGAGTACGGGAAGAGATCAGACAAGACCGCAGGCAAACGATAGACGACCTGGTTAACATTTTCTGAATCTCTCATGGTTCTGTACATGCCATTCTTCATAACGACTTGAAGATGCATCGCGTCTGCCAGCACATTGTTCCGAGGATGTTAACAGACGAGCAACGGGAAGGACGGGCCCTAGTTAGTGGAGAATTGATTGACAGGGTAGATTATGACCCCGATCTGTTGAAAAGAGTGATTACCGGCGACGAAACATGGTGTTTTCTCTACGACCCACAAACCAAACGCCAGTCATCGACATGGAAATCACCCTCTTCATCACGACAACAAAAGTTTCGTGCAGACAGATCAAAGGGGAAGGTGATGTTAGAGGTCTTTTTTGATATCCAGGGTTTATTATACTACGAATTCATTCTCGAAGGTCGGACTGTTAACAAGGAGGGGTACGTCGGCATTCTCAGCCGTCTTCGTGAGTCAGTAAGACGAAAACGGCCTCATCTGTGGCGAGCAAAGAATTGGGTTCTCCATCACAATAATGCCCCCCGCGCATCGGTCGCTCCTGATCAATGAATATCTTCCAAAGCACGAGATACCTGTGCTTCCCAGCCTCCTTACTCTCCTGATCTCGCCCCCGCAGATTTTTATATATACATATATATACATATCTATATATACAAATACATACATACATACATATATATACAATAAACAGAGAAGTAAAAATAATAAAAAATTATTAAAAATTAAACCTTAAAGGATTACCATGAGGCGTACAGATGTAAGGAAATTCGATTTTTAGCACAAGATCAAATGGATTATAAAATACAATTTATACTGGAACTCTGCCGGGTTTTAGCACAATGCTGCCTATGGTCAGGTTTCGATATATATAAAAAATAAAAAATAAAAATAAAATGCAAATTAAAAGTTAATCGATTTTTAGCACAAGATCAAATGGATTATAAAAATACAAATTTATACTAGAACTCTGTCCGGTTTAACATATTGCTGCTATGGTCAGGTTTCGATATATATAAAAAAATAAATGCAAATTAAAAGTTAATAAAGTAGAAGACAATTTACCAAAGATTTTAATGTTTTACACTTCTTACTAAGTCTGCTTTAAAGAATCAACATAACAGGATCGAGTTGAATATTTATATGGAGTTTTACGAAATTACCTATATTCCGGGAATCCTGGGGTTGGCATCCCTTGGTTGCGGTACGTCGACGATATTTTGTGTATCTGGCCCATGAATCGTGACCTGGATAGCTTCCTCCTTCAGTTAAATGATCAAGTCCCCTCCATTAAGTTTACTTTAGAAGTTTAGCAAAGACAATTCAATCCCATTTTTGGGATGTGCGGTACATAGGAAAGCCCAGGTTTTAAGTTTAGTATTTATCGGAAAACGACAAACAATTTGTCCTACGTACACTTTTACTCGGGACATGATACCCCCATTAAGAAGGCCATATTTTCATCAATGTTTCTCCGCGCCCTAGGATCGCCGTCCGGAATACATCGATGCCGAATTGGAAAAAATCAACGGTATTGGAAGTGATTTGTGTTATCCATCTGTGTTTATGGAATCTTGTCTCAACAAGGCAAAACGAACTTTCTATCGTGTCAATATTAACACTCGTACTTTGTCAAAAAATATTTTAGTACTTCCATTTTTCCCGGGCTTTTAGGCATTGCTAATGTACTTAAACTTTTGGATATTAATGTAGTATTTTCATATAACAATATTGTGAAAAATATCATAGTAAAAAATAGCCCTACCAATAATTCAGGCATTATCTATAAAATTGGTTGTAAACAATGTGATTCCTTTACATAGGTCAGACGGGAAAGGATTTGCACACACGTATAAAACAGCATCAATATTCCGTTAGAACAGGACAGTTGTCCAGTGCCCTTTTTGTCCATTTGTCAGAGTTAGCCCACTGTATTGATTGGAATAATGCTTCAGTTTTATTCCATTCAAGCAACATTGTTAATAGAAATATTCTTGAGTCTGCCATTATCCAACTTTCAAATAACTTCAACATAAGCAAAGGTCTTTTTCAACTCGATCCTGTTATGTTGAATTCCTTTAAAGCAGACTTAGATAAGAAGTGTAAAACATTAAATCTTTGGTAAACTTGTCTTCTACTTTATTAACTTTTAATTTGCATTTTATTTTTTTTATATATATCGAAACCTGACCATAGGCAGCAATATGTTAAAACCCGGACAGAGTTCTAGTATAAATTTGTATTTTATAATCCATTTGATCTTGTGCTAAAAATCGATTAACTTTTAATTTGCATTTTATTTTATTTTTTTTTTTTTTTTTATATATATCGAAACCTGACCATAGGCAGCATTGTGCTAAAACCCGGCAGAGTTCCAGTATAAATTTGTATTTTTATTATCCATTTGATCTTGTGCTAAAAATCGATATTTTTCCTTACAATCTGTACGCCTCATTGGTAATCCTTTAAGGTTTTAATTTTTAATAATTTTTTATTATTTTTACTTCTCTGTTTATTGTATATATATGTATGTATGTATGTATTTGTATATATAGATATGTATATATATATATGTATATGTGTGTTTGTGTGTATGTATGTTATTTATTTTTTCTTTTTTTCTTTCTGTAACCTATATATAGGCTTAACCTTTTTATATACTTCAGTGTTCCTGAGGATGTCATTAGACGAAAGCGCTTGAGCACCATTTTGTGTTTCCTTTCCTTCGTGGTTTTATTCATCATATATATATATATATATATATATATATATTTGTGTGTGTGTGTATTATATATTACTAATTGTATGATAATGTTGATAAACTTAATAGGACCAGAGAAATTGAAATAGGAGCATTAAACAATATAATGTTCACGTGATGCAACGTTAAAAGATTGAGTTGCCAACTGTTTTGACGAAAATCAAATGTTTAATTTAAATAATCTTGTACATAAATAATAATAATGATAATAATATTAATGTTTAAGTGGATGTTTAGGGACGGATTTGAAGATTCAGTATTTGAATCTATCTGAATATGCATGGCTTGGCTGAGTTATTGAAAATGTATTTTCATGGTTTTAAAGTTACATTACACAACTTGAAGTAACCAGTGATATAAATGGATGAGTTGGTGCTAGCATTTCTTTAAATTTATCTCACAGATACATAGTTTAGAACAGCAGTTATAGGTTAACTGGATGAACTATATGAATATGAAAGAAGATATTGATATTTGAGCTTATGTAATATAAATTGCGTGTATTCGCGTTCATCCTAGTTTTTTTTTAAATGGCTGATATATATATATATATATATATATATATATATATATATATATAATTAGCTATGATAAAATGATATTTTCTGTTCATGGTGATTATTACCACGTTACTACGAATGGATTGAAATATGTTAGCCTCCCCTTAGATTAGATAAATGAAATTAAAATTAATTTAGTTAATAGTTTCTGGATCTATTTCGTAATACAAATATTAGAACAAGGCAAAATTTTTTTAGGAGTCAACTGTATTTATTCTAATTTTATTTTGTGTGGTATCGTTATTAATATATTAAGCCGAAACGATGAGATCACAGATAGCATTAAAGAAATCTTTGCTATTTGCCCTACTCTACAGGTCTTATATACAAAATATATACTGTATGTTGTTTACATCTACTAGTATATATATATATATATATATGTATATATCAACGGAAGCCTGATGCTCCAGAAATGGATCTTCTGCACGAACGCTTCCAGAAAGATAAAACTAGTGGGGTCCCACGAACACGACGGAACGCGCCGGAACGCTGCGTAAAAAGTACTCGAATGTTTGTTTGTTTGTTTTTGTCTCATGAAAGACCATGAAAGAATCCCACAGGAGGAATTTTTTTCTCGTGAAGGAAGGCGAGGATGAATCCTTTTTAATTTTTTTTACGGGGCCCCGCAACGGGCGCTCAAGGGGTAAATGCACTTCATTAAGGACGATGAGACCCCTTAAATGGGTGAGGAACTTAAGGAAGGGGGGCCCCCTTATAACGGAGGCGAAAGCCTCCAGGGGCAAGTTTCAAAGCGGCGCCCAAAATTCCTGTGGCCAAACGCAGGCATACTACTGAGACTCACCTGAACTGGAAACAGAATTTCTGAAAATACGGCAAGATCTTATTCTGAAGTTTGTGTTTGCAGAGAAAAAATCGAGACATTTTGGGCAAAGGTGGATGGGGAGTATCCTTTGCTTGCTAAAGAAGCAAAAAAAGTACTGGTGCCTTTTGCGACAAGTTATCGATGTGAAGCAGGCTTCTCAACAATGATGGTGATAAAGAACAAGCTGCGAAATCGGCTGCACTTTGAAGGCGATTTACGCTTCGCCTTGAGAGAAACTGAATCCAGAATTCAGGCGCTAAATTTCGCAGAAACAGTTGCATCCCTCGCACTAGACTACTGTAGTACTGTCGTTGGTGGTGACGCGTTTTGCTTCCTCCCGATGTAATGTTGTAGCCATTCTCTGACCAATATCATGTGTTTAACTTATACGTAAGGCACTGTAGATATAGAAATATACGAGTATTATGTTTATAAAATTTTAATAATTATTTTCTTGCTCAGTAAAATGAAGTTTCCTGTTCTTTTTGCAGCGGGGGTAATTTCCAGTTGGCGACTAACCAAAAGGGGTGGTCACAAAAAACGTTTGGGAACCGCTGGTGTTGCAACTTAAAGACCATTTTCCAGGCTGTTTCCACATTCCAACAATTCCACATGACTTTTAACATATCATGTGACACCACATGACGTCATGACAGATGTTAACAGGTATGGTAACTGAGAATAAGCTCACACTATTCCTGAATCTCATCGAAGCAACTAATCTGCAGAATGGATTATCATCACCAGAAAATTGCTGAAAGGGGAAGAATCATTGCCATGAAGGAGAGCGGGCAATCTGTAACTCAAATTGCAAGAGAACTTGGAATTTCTAGGAACACTGTTTATATATGGTTGAAGAGGTGGCAAGAGGAAGGGAATCTACGAGATCACCGCAGAATGGGGAAACCTCGATTAACGACTGCTGCGGATGATCGAAGGATCAGCGATGTTGCCGAAGCCCATCTCTTTACCCATGGTGTTTCCATAAGGGAATAATTGCAACTTGATGTTTCGGCAATGACAGTAAGGCTGCGGCTACGTGAAGCTGGGTTACACGGTTCAGGGGCAACTGGGCGACGGGACAAATGGGCGACGATCAACTAGCCGACAGGACAACTGGGCGACAACCAACTAAGATAAAAGAATTATAAAACGTGATTTATATAATTGGGGCAGATTATATAATTGTTATGCAAATGAAACAAAATTGTACCCCACACCCTTTAGTTAGAGTAGAATCTGACCATTGTCCTTGAATTCTTGATAGCGTATGTTCCTTAGTTATTCGCACCTCCATTTTATCGTCATTGCCTACTGACACTGCTTTGCCATTACATATTTTCCTTTGATCGCATTTCCAATAGGTGTTATTCCCTCTTGTCCTGTCCCTTGTGTAAATAAATCCTGCGTGAACAAGTTTATCTTTGCTTCTTTGTGAGGTTACGAATTCAGCCATGGTTAGGGTTCAGAAAGTAAATTTCAATTGAGTTTAAACTAAACCCTACCAGTACACTCGACTGCTTGGTGGCAACTGGTCGACAGCCACCTTGGCGTCGCCTAGTTGGTTGTCGCCTAGTTTGTTGTCGCCTAGTTTGTTGTCGCCTAGTTGGTTGTTGCCCAGTTGTCCTGTCGCCTAGTTGGCTGTCGCCAGTTGCCACCGAACCGGGTACACCATCAGACCCCGGCTATCAAGGAGAAGTTAAGTCAGCAACATCGAGAAAATAGACTTTGATTTGCTCAGCAACATGTTGAGAAAGAACTTGACTTTTGTAGCCGAGTGATATTTACATCTATGAGAAAGCACGTAGCGGTCATTTCACCTGTAACATGTGAGGATGGATTTATCTGTATGGTGTAGGAGAGCTCACCAAAATAGAAGAGAGGTTCACTGCAGACCAATATATAGAAAGTTATGCTTCCTTCTGCGTGCATATGCTCTGCCCTTTCCTTAGCGAATCATTTTTATGCAAGACAGGTTCCAAATTCACACAGTACGGATCGTCACACGCTGGTTCTCTGAGCAAAAAAATATCGACCTTCCGGATTGGCCAAGTAAAGGTTATGATATGAATCCCATCCATCAATAATGTATTGCCCAATATTGTAAATGTGTGGGAACCAGCGGAGGAACGAACAACCAACGAACAACGGACCAGCTTTTACAACATACATTTAGCGAGTTGGAGGTGCTGAGGAGGAATCAACAACTGGTATATAATCATGGTGCTTCTGTACCACATGGACTGCAGGAAGTCATAGACACCAACGGTGGCTGGACAAGATATTAAATTTGTTGTGTTCATGTATAAAATATCTCAAATACAATAGTAATTATGAATGTGTAACACTGCAAAATTCTCAAATATCATCGTTTTAATGGCTCTCTGTTTATTGATATGAATCACTGTAATAGTTTTATTTTCTGTAATTCTCTCCTTTGAGGTGGTTCAACACTTAAGTTGTAGCATGAAACTTATTAATACAAAACAATTATATGCATTTATGATGCTGCCTCAATACAAAACATTCTTCGTTTCTAAATAATATTTATCTCACTGACTCTTTATTACTGTATCAGTGTTGCTGATCTAGAAATAGCATTTGCTCCGGATATAAGAGTAGTATCCATTCAGCTGTCGTCCATTTGCCAATTGGAAGATATTCTAAGTAGTGACGTATGAAACCTACAGATACCCATCAATCTGGTAATGCTATAATGTCATTAAAATTTAATATGCATCAAAACATTGTTTTTCATTCATAAACCGCCTATATATACCGTATGTCCCACAAAAAAGTACACCCAACTTTAGATTGTACTAACTCCTCCAAAAATTGAGATATTTTGGATCTGTTTGTTTGATTTAATATAGCAAATTATTCTTTGTTAACGTTCAAATTTATTCATGTTTAAACGATTTAGTGTTTAAGCATCTGCTTTTAACTGAAGGGTACAACAAAATGGATTGCGCAAAATTGGTCAATGAAAAAATAATGTGTGTGCTATCGATGTAATGAAAAGACAAATACATAATAATAGATACTTTAACATAATTTTAATAAGATACAAAGCAGATTTTTCTTTATTCCTTATTGCAAAAGTTATGCTTAGTTTCGTTTTCTTTCAACATGACCGCCATTCCTATCGATACAAATCTGGAGTCGAGCTCTCATCTTCCCCATCACTCTTTTGATAAGATCTGGATTGTCTTTTAACAAGTTGATTTCAGCTGTGATGCGAGTCCTCAAATCATCTAAATTGATAGGTTTTGATGCAAATACTCTATTTTTCAAATGACCCCATAAAAAGTAATCACACGGGGTCAAGTCAGGGCTTCTGGGAGGCCATTCAATGTCATGGCCTGTAGCAATTACTCTTTGGTGGAAGACTTCCTGCAAGCGTTCCTTCACAATAACTCTCCTGTGAGCAGCAGCTCCGTCTTGCACCCACCAAATACGATTAAATCGGTTTCCATAAGTAATACGTATTTGTGGAAGGATTTCTCGGTCTATCATTTCTAGGTAAGCTTCACCATTTAGATTACCATCGTAAAAGACCGGGCCAATTAACGCTCCATTACCGCACAGTCCTACCCAGAGAGACAGTTTTTGTCTAGAAATTTTGATCTGTTTGTTTGATTTAATATGGCAAATTATTCTTTGTTAACGTTCAAATTTATTCATGTTTAAACGATTTAGTGTTTAAGCATCTGCTTTTAACTGAAGGGTACAGCAAAATGGGTTGCGCGGAATGATCATTTCTCCCAGCCAGA
This sequence comes from Bathynomus jamesi, assembly GCA_023014485.1. Classification (NCBI taxonomy): domain Eukaryota; kingdom Metazoa; phylum Arthropoda; class Malacostraca; order Isopoda; family Cirolanidae; genus Bathynomus; species Bathynomus jamesi. The sequence continues at coordinate 1,048,484 of JAJOZX010000656.1, read as the reverse complement.
TAGCTCCTCTTGCTTTAACCAATGTACTACTTTTTACATCGAAGGATAATGCAAATATTTCTTTTAAATAATTCGAACTTTTGTATCTAAGATACGAGTGATACATATAAATGAAGAATCTGAATTACTAAATTTATAAATAACTTTGAAACCCTTATCATGCAGTTTATACGAAGGCAGCGCGTTCTCATGGTCACAACTTATCTGCAAACTAAAAGCTTAAAACAAGTTCAGAATACCTTCGAACTGCAATTTCCCGATAGAGCTTCTCCTACTAAACATACAATTTTGAAGAATGTTCGGAAATACAAAGAAGAAGGAACGGTCCTCAATTTGAACAAAGGACGTTCAGGCCATCCGAAGACGGCAAGAACAGACGAGAACATTCAGCATGTTCGGCATTTATTAGAGAGACATCCAAAAGTGTCTACCAGGCGAAATGATACAGAACTCTCACGCATGTCATTTCATCGAATAGTTCGTGAGGATTTGAATTTGTACCCATACAGAATGGAAATTCGACATCAACTCATTGAAGGAGATCTACCTCGCCGCCTAAGATTTGCCCAGTGGTTTCTTGAAAAACCAGAAAGATTCACGGAACAATTAGTGGTTGGAGATGAGGCGGCGTTTTTTATGAATGGTCTAGTGAACAGACAAATCTGCCGTCAGTATGCACCAAAAAATCATCCACCTGACAATCATATCTACGAAAAGAATAACTCTAGACAAAAACTGTCTCTCTGGGTAGGACTGTGCGGTAATGGAGCGTTAATTGGCCCGGTCTTTTACGATGGTAATCTAAATGGTGAAGCTTACCTAGAAATGATAGACCGAGAAATCCTTCCACAAATACGTATTACTTATGGAAACCGATTTAATCGAATTTGGTGGGTGCAAGACGGAGCTCCTGCTCACAGGAGAGTTATTGTGAAGGAACGCTTGCAAGAAGTCTTCCACCAAAGAGTAATTGCTACAGGCCATGACATTGAATGGCCTCCCAGAAGCCCTGACTTGACCCCGTGTGATTACTTTTTATGGGGTCATTTGAAAAATAACGGTAGAGTATTTGCATCACAACCTATCAATTTAGATGATTTGAGGACTCGCATCACAGCTGAAATCAACTTGTTAAAAGACAATCCAGATCTTATAAAAGAGTGATGGGGAAGATGAGAGCTCGACTCCAGATTTGTATCGATAGGAATGGCGGTCATGTTGAAATAAAACGAAACTAAGCATAACTTTTGCAATAAGGAATAAAGAAAAATCTGCTTTGTATCTTATTAAAATTATGTTAAAGTATCTATTATTATGTATTTCTCTTTTCATTACATCGATAGCGCACACATTATTTTTTCATTGACCAATTTTGCGCAATCCATTTTGTTGTACCCTTCAGCTTCAGTTAAAAGCAGATGCTTAAACACTAAATCGTTTAAACATGAATAAATTTGAACGTTAACAAAGAATAATTTGCTATATTAAATCAAACAAACAGATCCAAAATATCTCAATTTTTGGAGGAGTTAGTACAATCTAAAGTTGGGTGTACTTTTTTGTGGGACATGCGGTAGCGGAGTCGTCTTGGGCTAATGTAGCAAGCGGCGCTCCTCAGAGTTCTGCATTGGGCCCCTTGCTTTTTCTTATATATATATTAACGATTTAGATGTCGGCCTAGTCAGTACAGTTTCAAAGTTTGAGGATGACACGAAGTTGGGTGTTTAGGCGATTAATGACAAAGATAGAGGTAAAATCCAGGAAGATCTGAATAAAATCGTAGATTGGTCGGTCACATGGCAAATGAGATTTAACGTTGATGAGTGCAAAATTTTACATGTAGGTTCGTATCACGATAATTTTGCGTATAGTATGTCAAGGAAGGAGTTGACAAGCGTAGATCAGGAAGAGATTTAGAAATTATAGTCACTGGTGGTTTGAAAGTAGCGAAACAAAGTACAGCAACGGTCAATAAGGCGAACAAAGTGCTAGATTTTATAGCTAGGAATTTTTAGTACAAATCGCGCGATATTATTGTTCATTTTTATAAGTCATTAGTTAGACTACATTTGGAGTACGCGATCCAATTTTGGAATCCGCATATCCGCAAGGATATAGACAAAATCGAAAGAGTTCAAAGACGAACAACTAAGATGATTCCGTCGCTAAGGTCAAAGTCGTACGAGGATAGGCTTAAGGAATTAAAATTGACTACACTCGAGACTAGGAGGCTAAGGGGTGATCTATTCCAGGTTTTTAAAATCATGAATGGGTTCGATAACGTAAATAGAGATAGCTTTTTTGAAATATCACAATATAGTAGAACTAGAAATAACGGGTGTAAGCTGACAAGTAGAAGGTTCGAGACAGCAGTTGCCAAAAACCTTTATACGCATAGAATAGTAAATAGCTGGAATAGTTTGCCGGTAGAAGTAATTAGTAGCATGCAGTGGCGCAGCCATGGGGAAACCAGGGGGGGGCCATGGCCCCCCTCAAAATCTGTGGAATCTAAGTATGTTTTTTTAGTTTTATTATTCGACGTGCGTCGCTCTCCCTAAGAACTGCCCGCATTTTTTCAATTTATTAGAATATAGGCATCTTAAAAATTAACTTACTTTTTAGGAAATAAAAATGTGCATTCAGTTTTATACACTGTTATACATTTAACTACTTTCTTCACACAGTCAGAGAGATGTACAGTTAATTAACAGCAAATATATAAAGAATGTGATACTGAAAACTAATAAATTGTACTCAGCTTTTTTCAGCGGTTTTCTATATGAAGTCAGTGGTTTTCAGCTATTTTTTTCAAAGAAATCAGCTATTAACACTGAACATGAGTTGGCAACACTGCAGCAATCAGTTGCAGTTAGCGGGCACTTGTGGAGTTGTGGTAGACGGACGGTTGTTCTGACTTCCGAGTGGCTAGTGTACGCAATGAGACTTGGGGCGGGGCATCAGTTAGGCAAAGTTTGGCGTTTGCTGTGAAAATGAACTTGTGTTGTGGTGGCCTATTTTGGTTGACTTTATGTTGTTAATTTCAGATATACAAGACAATATATGATAATTGGTTTAATTTTCAAAAACAGTATCTTGTAGATACAAAGGAGGCAAAAGAAAGGAAGCCAAGAACTATAGACCCATATCTTTGACTTCCCATATCATTAAAATATTTGAGAAAGTCCTGAAAAGGCACATTGTAAGTTTTATAGAAAATGAACATCTCTTAGAAGACTTTCAACATGGCTTCAGACACAAGAGATCCTGCCTTACTGAACTTATAGACCATTGCAATACAATCCTACAATACTTGGGAGAAAACCACAATGTTGATGTCATCTATCTAGACTTTGCAAAAGCTTTTGACAAGGTTGACCATGGTATATTATTCCATAAACTAAAAGAACTTGGTATTTGTGGAAAAGTAGGAAAATGGATCCATGCCTTTCTCTCTGACAGAAAACAAATAACAACTGTAAATGGAGCAAGATCTATAGAAAAAGAAGTGATTAGTGGAGTGCCGCAAGGCACAGTACTAGGACCAATTCTATTCATTATAATGCTAAACAATATAAACTGTAACCTAGGAAGCTCTCTCCTGTCATTCGCAGATGATACCAGAATACTAAGACCAATTACAGAAAAAGAAGACTGTGTAGAGCTACAAAAAGATCTACAAACTATATATGCATGGGCAGATGCAAACAATATGGCCTTCAATGAAGACAAATTTGAACTAATTAAGTATGGACCAAATAAATACCTGAAAGAACAATTCAACTACACTGGACCCACAGGAAAAGATATTGCACAAACTGATCATGTCAGGGATCTAGGGATTATATTATCTGAAGATGCAACATTCAACAGGCACATTGACAAAGTAACCTCATCATGCAAACAACTAATTGGATATATACTGAGGACATTCAGAACTAGGGACAGTATGACCTGCTTACCCTGTGGAAATCACTTGTCCTTCCACGCATTGACTACTGCTCTCAATTATGGTTTCCCACAAACAGAATGAATTGCAAAAAATTGAGGACCTACAAAGAACCTTTACCTCGTATATTAAACAACCTGATGGGCAACAGGTGAGTAAAAACAAATTAAACTACTGGGATAGGCTTAGAGGCCTCAACCTTTATTCCATAGAGAGAAGGTTTGAGAGATACATCCTAATCTACACCTGGAAAATTCTAGAAGGGTTTTAGTTGCCCCCAATACTGAACCAATTGTGCCCACCTTAACAAGAACTGGCAGAATGTGTAAAAAATATCACCTCCCACCAAACAGTCTGAGAAGGATTCAAACCCTTCAATATAATAGTATCTCTAGGCAGGGTTCTCGCCTGTTTAACTCCTTGCCTCAGTACCTTAGAGATATAAGTGCAGTCCCAGTAGATACTTTTAAAAAACACTTGGACATGTTTTTAGCCAACATACCCGACCAACCCACAGTGTCAGGGTATTCCTCTGCCAGACCAGCCCCCACAAATTCAATAGGGGACCAAATCGTATGGCAGGAGCAAGAGAAAAGAAGGGTGGCGACCCGTCGTGGCCCCGCCTCAGGAGGCGCTGAGTGGACTTCGTGGGAGCAGCGCACCCTTGAGGCAGAAGCGCTTTAAGGTAAATTTAAGGTAAATCGTTAAACCCAGATTTAGAGTCCATGTGGTTACTGCCGACGATAATAAATCGGATATGAAACAGCAAAAACAGTCAAGCTTCTACTTACACTTCCAGTGACCACCGTGGCAAAGTGCCCAAAGCTGAGGATGTAATTGAAAAATGGCATCCAAACAACATTCGAGAAAATTGAATTTGCTTCTTTAATATGCTGCACAGTTCCTGCTTGATTTAGATGTGTATTTGCACAAGTACCTATTCTAAATACACACATTTATTTATATATATATATATATAGGCATATTTGTGCTTTACAAATTTCGCGCGTTTACTTAATGCGTACCAGTTGTTTTCTTCAATTTCTTGCATTCAAAAGGGTTTATATTTTATAAGCAGTGTATCTGTATCATCATGTGTGTGTATACTTATTTTTTTCGGCTTTTACAATATGCACATCACAGTATGACGTTATACATTATATAAACTGTATTTCTTGTATGTACTACCAATTAAGTAACAGGAAACAAATCTTTATTATAGGTTATAATGCATTTATTTACTCAACTTGTTTTGACGTATTATGCGTTTAGCCAATATCTTTTAATTCTATATATTAAAATGGCTTATAAAGCACTTGGCACCCCCTGAAATAAAAGTCTGGCTGCGCCCCTGGTAGCATGTCTATAAAGATGTTTAAAAATCGATTAGACGCATACGTTGATAGATTGGGTATAGTTTAAGGTAGTAAAATTAAGGTTTTTGTGGTTCGAAACCCACGTAAAATTGTCGGTCTCCTCCGCCACCACGGAGGACATGCGCAATACACAATTACAAACACGGTTAGGTAGACAATACATGAGTGGATCCTAGGGTTTTTGTTGCTCTGAGATATGATAACATGACATTATATATATATATAATATATATATATATATATACACCTTTTGGTTTGCTTCCGCCCGAATTGTTCATTCTGACGAAGGTCAAGCGTTTCACTCCACCTTAGACCTACAGTTTAACATGAAATCCGAACTACGCCCCACCAGCAGCCCAGCGTCTTAACCACTAGGCTACCCAGGGTACCCATTTATTTACCAACCAATTTCTTTATTGTGTGGAAGGATGAACAGCTGGGTTTACTGCGCGTCGGCTGCCGTCATCAGGTCTCGATCCCGGGGCAGATGGATTCTTAGTCAGCGACGCTAACCACTACATCACCGAGGCGCATTATATATATATATATATAAATGAAAATGAAAATGAAAAGGTTTATTGGCAGACTATAGTCCATATGACAAATATTATTAATACAGTTGATTAGAACTACAGACAGACTTTTCGTCCCAAGAATTCCAAAACTTAGAGAATAAAGGGCAGGACTCATGGATAGCTTGGATAATTGGGTTGGTTGATTTTTTAATTCTTTGCATTAGACTGTATTGAGCACGTCTTGTTACCTCCGGGAAGCTCAGGACATTATGGGTAGCAAACACTTGCGAAGCTGAGCATCTCGGTAATAATTTGTGTAAGAGTCTAAAAGACCTGTTGTACAGCAAATTTTGGGTTCTGCAGGAACCTTTTGTATAATTCACCCAGAATTGCTGCCCATATATATTACTGAAGAAAGTACGAAAGAGAGTGTCTTTAGCTTCACTTGTACAGAACCGAAAGTTCCTTATGGTCATATTCGCTTTAGCACAAAGGCTTCGAGATTGTTTTCTTATATCTGAGTCATCACTCAAGGAGCTGGTGATAGTTTGATCCAAATACTTAAACTCTTGTACTTTCTCAATTACTTCACCTTTCATTTTAAACCTAATATCAGCTGGCTGATTACAGCTTTTAGGATGAAATTGCATAACCTTAGTTTTTGTAACATTAAAAAGAATATCATGTTTCTGCGAATACACTTTTCAGACTTTTAGTAGCCGATCCAGACCTTCAATAGGGGGACTTATTAACACCATATCCTCAGAATAAACTAAGTTATTTATCCTTGTGTTATCTATCCAACATCCCACTGTTGCCTCATTAAGTGTAGCAATTAATCCATCAATATACATATTAAACAGCAAAGAAGCGAGCAAGGAGCCTTGTCTCACCCAACAAGACGAGCCAAAACATTCGGATAGTATTGCCCCACCTAACGGTAAAAGATTGGTGGAAATACTAAAATTTCAATAAATTTAATATGTACATGGGAACCTTCCTGTCTTCTAGTTTTTTAAATAAAATATTGTGGTTCACTCTATCATATGCCTTACTTATATCTAGGAAACAGCTATAAATAGTTAAATTAGTGTCAGTGTATTTAGACATTGTTTCTTTAAGTACATAGATACACAGGTCAGTTGAGTGGGACCTTTTAAAACCAAATTAATTAGATGTCCATAGGTAATCATTTAATCGCAGTAAAGCAGGAAGCGACAGCAATAGGCCTGTAATCAGTGGTGGTATTCAGCCGGTTCGCACCGGTTCGTGCGAACCGGTTCCTAAAATTTCTCGAGTTCGATTTGGAGGCGATTTGGAAATATTTAAAAGGAAATTAAATAAAGAATTTCAATAAAAACATTTTTTAGTTTTCATTTCTGACACGGAAGGGAGAGGTGAAGGGAGGAAGGGGAGGGGAGGGGAGGGCGAACCGGTTCTTAAAATTTTTGAATTCCACCACTGCCTGTAATTATTGCTGAACAGAATGTCTCCTTACTTATTTTTGACCAGGGCAAGATAATAATGCCCTCATGAACTCTGCAGTGATATAGCTGTGAGCAAGCATGGTTGATAAGAGCAATGATATATGCAGTCATACCACGTGAGTGGCATATTTTAAGTGCTCATTCGATAGGTCGTCTACCCCTAACGCAGAACCAGTCTTTAACTCTTTAATTAACCTCTTTACTTCAGGAACTGATATCAAAGTATTTTCCCTTGTCCCTCCCAAAGGCGTTTCGCTGCATTCTATCTTAAGATTATCCCTACTCAAATTGTTAAGAATGTTAGAGTAGTGGTTTTCCCAAAGCTTTGCAGTTTCATCCTCCCCCGACACCCCATCGATTGTCGAGGGGAGGACACTTTTGACACCCGTTTGATTCTTAACAAATTTCCAAAATTTATTATCGTTATTTATGTAAGCTTCACAGGCTTTTGATGCTCGAATAGAGTTTTTTCTGTTTACATAGCCTTATGGCCGCCTTATACTGACCCCTACTTCTACACATATTCATGTATACTGGTCCTAATCTGGGTCTACCATAAAAGCACCACAAATCGTAAGCGTCTTTCGATTCCCTCTTCAGTGGGGCAATAAAATTATTCCATCCAGGAATAATCTAGTATGATAGTTGTAAGATTTAATCAGGGGGCTTCCTGCTTCTCTCAACAGGGATGCTCTCTTACTATAATACCTATCTATGAGTTTACAGTGAGAATCATTTGAGCAAGGATTACTACAGGCAAGATGCAAAATTTCTAAATTATATTATTAAAGAGGTGACTTGTTCTGTCTTTGTATTCTATTCTCTGTTGCATGTTAACATTAAACCAATCGACGCGATTAGTCTTACCTATTGTGTTCTTTTTGTCATGTTGCGCCTAAATTGGTAAAATTAATTAATAATGCTAATGGTTTATGATCAAAAAGGAGGAAATCATGCAGAATATGAACTCTAATAATTCGATCCTTTAGATTAATTATTACTAGTGAGACAATGATCAATCCACCTGGTGGTACCACTCGTATCACTAACGTATGTAAAATTACCACTGGTTACCCCGAATACATCTACATCACTTATACTTAATTCGGCTGACTCGCACATGTTACCCATTTCTACACAAAATTCCGAGTTCACATGCGCGTTAAAATCACCCATTATTATACAGTGAGAATATTTGGGGCTATCTGATAATGACTTAATTTTGTACAGCAAATCAATGTATTCATCTAGATTACTGCCGTTGTTGTTTGGTAAATAGCAGTTGTTGTTGTTGTTTAGCTGATCAGCCCACCCTGATCGAGCAAGCCAGTGGCACGCAGGTAACCGATTGCCCTCTCCGGAGTGGACCAAAGGTTCAGCGTACTAGTGATGTTGTGTTGTGTTCTATGTTGTGATAGAGTGGTACAGTCTGTCATAATGTGTTCAATTGTTTGTGGTGCGTCCTGGCACAGGTGGCAGGTGCCGTCTGTGGAGTTGTCTAGTCTAGTCTTGTCTAGTCTGTGTTTATCTGTCTGCAAGTTGGGGTGATGTCCACATCGGAATCGTGCTAAGTTAACTCGATCCGATTTGCGCAGGCTGATCTCTGACCTGTTAATGGGTGGCGACTTCGCACCTAGGACCGCATTCGGACCGAGTCGTGTCAGTGCTTTGTGGGTTAGTTGTGTGTGTATGTGTTTTCTGTACTGTGTGATGTCTGTGGGGCATGGTATGGAATGGAGTATTTGGTTATAATGTCTCTCTGTGTTACCTTAATGGTGCGAGGTGTTGGTGCATGATTGTACATGTAGTGGCAAGGGTGTTTGGGTTAGTTGTCGCTGCTGCCATGAATTGTGTTCCCCTCATCTCTAAATGTTCCCTAACTTTCAGTATTTTTGTTTCTGTGTTCAGGTGTTCTATTGGTGTTGTTTGAGTACATCCTGTAATGATACGAAGTGCGTTGTTTTGTATTGTCTGTAAGGTGTTTATGTGTGTGTTTGAGATAATGGGTACCCAGCATGGGCTAGCATAATCCATAACTGAGCGAATATATTGTTTGTATATGAGTGATGTTGTTTCCTGCTGGTGTCCAAAGTTTGTGCCTGTTAGTACCCTAAGTGTGTTAAGTCTTGACGTACATTTGTTTTTAATGTCCTGAATGTGGTTTGCAAAAGATAATGATGTGTTGTATGTGACCTCAAATATTTTTGTCCTGTGAGTGTGTGGAATGTTGGTGTTGTTTAGTGTAAGCTGTGGAGTTACCTGGTGTTCTTTTACGTTGCTTGTAAGCAAGGTGATGGTTGATTTTGTGGGCGCTACTTTGAGTCTATTGTGTGTAAGCCAGTCTTGTATACTGTTTATGTATGTTTGTAGGTTATTTCTAGCTGTGTCGATGTTGTTGTGGGTGGATGTTAGACTGATGTCATCTGCATATGATGATAAGGTAAGCTTGTTATCTATGGGTGTTGGAATGTCATGCATGTATAAGCTGAACAGTGTTGGTGAGAGAACAGAGCCTTGAGGGACCCCGTTCGGAAAAAGCTTGTTTTTGGATGACTTGCCATTAACTGTGACATGTGAGTATCTTCCTGAAAGATAGTTGCTCAGCCACCTTTTGGTGTTATTGTGCATGTTTGTGTTGAGTATTTTGTTTATGAGAAGGAAGCGTGGGATAGCATCAAATGCTTTACTAATGTCTATTATTGCTAATAGTGTACGTTGAGCTGGTCGTCTGGAGTTGGTGCCATCCATGATGTGCTGTGTGAGGTTAGTGAGTAATGTCGTGGTTGAGTGGTGAGGTCTGAATCCATGTTGAGTAGGCGATAGTGGTATGTGTGGGTTGGTGATTTATAAGATTAGTCTTTCTGTTAGTTTGGAAGGAGTGCATAGTAAAGTAATGGGTCTATAGGAAGCTGGTTCTGTTGGATTTTTGTTTGGTTTGAGTAGTGTAATAATTTTACCTTGTTTTCATATGTCAGGAATAATACAGTGTTGGTATGAATATGTGCTGATATTTGTGAGAGCTAGTATTCCTGTGGGACCAAGTGTTTAAGGTGTCTGTTAGATATGTTGTCTGGTCCAGTAGCCTTCGAATTCTTAATGTTTGATGATCTTGGTGGTCTGGTCTGTATTGAAGGGCGTAATGGTCGTGTCGAGTCTGTAGGTTTTCTTGTGTCTGGCTGTTTGTCTGCGTGTTTCTGGTTGTTGTCTCTGTTTAAGTGACTTATCTTTGAGTAGTGATTAACTTGAATGTTAGCTTGTTGTGTATATGTTGGGATATTATTTTGGCTGCGACAGATAGCCGCGGAGCTGTGAATGCCGCTGTTAGAGTGGGTAATGCTGTTTATAGTCTTGTATAGCCTGGATGTATCTGTGGAGTGGTTTAGTGTTGTTATGAATTCCCTAAATGTTTCTGTTTGTTTTTCTTTGAGTTTATTGTTTATTTCTGTGTTGAGCTGTTGTATCTGCTGTTTTATGGCTTCTGTGTGTGGTGTTTGTGTGTTATGTTTGACGTTGTTACGTTGCCTTATGAGGTGGGCTATTTCTCTAGTGTAATTTGAGTTGTATTTCCTAATGTTGCCCTTGGGTATGTATTTGTTTGCATTATTGATGATCTGATTAAATGTCTTGAGTGTTGTAGTGATGCTTATGATGGGTGTGCTGTTTAATGTGGTGAATTGTTCCTCAGTCTGTATTTTGAACTGTTCCCAATCAGCTTCCTTGTAATTTCTGTAAGTGTGCCTAAGGCTGTTGGGCAGAGTGTAGAACGTGTTGTAATGATGATGGGAAGGTGATCTGATGACAGTTGTTTTTCTGTTCTCCAGTGTGTATGTGTTGCTAGTGAGGGGGAAGAGAACGTTATGTCTGAGGAAGAGTTTGAGTATCCTGCTTCATGTGGTATGTGTGTATGTTCTTGTGTATTGTTAAGAATGAAGAGGCTGCTTTGTTGTGTGGCTATGTTGTCCACCCTGGTGTTGCTTTGGTTGTGCAGGTACCAACTAGTGTCTTTGGCGTTGAAGTCTCCTCCTAAGATGACATTAGTGAGAGAGGCCAGATTGTGTAACTGTGGATTGTAATTGGCTGGCACCTGAGGTGAACTATCTGGTGGGATGTAAATGTTCATTAGTGTGGTGATGTGTTTTGCGCGTGTTTTAATGTTAACTGCCTGTATTTCTATCGTGTTATCTGCTTGGATTGTGTTTGTAATGTTTTGGGTGGCATCAGTGTAGCTAATGCTTTTACATATGTAAGTGATGACTCCACCCCCGTGACCCCTACCCAGTACGGTAAATAGCAGTTTACAATTAATATGCAATCATTGTTCGCTTGGAGTTCAATATATATATAAATATAAGTATTGTGGGTGCAAAAGGAGAGATGCAATGCAATTAGAAATGTTGATGAATGTTGCATAAGGTTATGCAACAAAGGGGGAAGGGGGAATGCTGCAAGATGTTATGCAACAAGGTGGAATGTTGCAAGAGGAATAAGGGGTTACGCAAATTGGAGGCGGAGTTATCCCCCAAGAGAAAGAGAGGAGAAGGAGAAAGAGGAAGAGAGGTGTTCGCCTGGCAGGACCCAAGCGCATATTAAGACTTCAGCCGAGCGGCTGTTGTCTTAATATGTTCCTAATCAGCTAGCTGGCTTAATCAGCCAGTTGGCTTATCTGGCTGAGCTGCCAGATTGCGCTATTTATTTAATTAAAGCATATATTCTCGCCAGTTGGCTTAACCAGCCAGTTGACTTAGAAGGCGTAAATGGCTTGTTCAGGTGTACATTATTGAGTTAACAGATCGCGCTATTTATTTAATTAAAGCATATATTCTAGCTTAAAAGGCCAGTTGACTTAGAAGGCGTAAATGGCTTGTTCAGGTGTACATTATTACGGTTGCCAGATTGCGCTATCTAGATATTTTTGACAGTTGGCTTAGAAATCCGTCAGCCGTTTTAGAAGGCAGCCATTTGATATAATTAAATGTCGTTTACAATCAAAATAATTAAATAAAACACCATTACATCATTCTGTTTATTTAGACGAATTAATGGATTCAATTTCACGAAATATATAGAAAATAAATATACAATGGAATATATATGATGAAAAATAATAATAGCATAAGAAATAGGAACGATGAATATATAATCAAAATAAAATATATACAATGGAATATATATGATCAAAATATAATAATAGCATAAGAAATACGAACGAGAAGTAGAGGAAAAAAAATATATATACACACAGTTATATTAAATAATTAAATATATTGAAAATAATAATATACAAAACGGAGTATAATCAGTTGTATATTAGTACAGGAAATATATATATATATATATATATATATATATATATATATATATATATATTATAATAAATTAAATATATTGAAAATAAATATACATCAAAATACTTTGTTCTACGGCGCAAAACGCTAAACTCACACGCAATCGAGTCTACATTCACAACGTTATTGCTTTGCACTACACGGTAAAACCGCCCAACCATGACTTCACCGCTCAAGTTATACGGATACCTATACTCGATATAAATGGCTTTCATATCGTTCAATACTATTTTTGTGCCCACTTTACATTCGGTTGGCAAGTTATCTTTAAACACGGCTAGAATACAATCAAAAGCACGCACAAAGAGGTCATCGTTAACCACAACATCATTATTAAATACAAGTTTATGAACACTCCTTTCCAATCGAGGGTTTTTTCTTACCGTCCCAAGCTTTTCAATCGTGAACTCTTCTTCACTCTGTATAGCAGCAAATGAAATAATCTTCCAAGTCGTAACGACAGCTATTCATTATATAGAGGTACAGCTCTTCAGGGTGAACAGTGTAGGCAAGCTCTTCCCTGTACCGCTCAAGTGCTTTGTACCAAAGTTCGGGATATTTCGAAGAGTCTAAACCTTTTAAATATGCATCCAGCTCTAGACCATTCTCGCCTTGTTCATTCCTACATTCGATAAATCCGTCGAGCAGAACGGTGTATGCGTATTCAAGAACCGTGTCAAAATGAATCATATCCGTAACACGAACGTCTAATATAGGCTTCAGCTTGCGGAACCCGACGATTTCGAACATTCTGTCGAGGATGAAACGGTTTCGCGTAGGGACAAGAACGTTATTATCAGATGCATTCTTCCACATCAGTCGTATATCAATGCATGGCTGATCGTTATTTATACACAACGTGTAAGCAACGGCATATGAGGGGGCATCACTAATCTGTTGTTTTCTTGTACCTACAACTGCAGGTATTTTATAACGGTCCTCACCCAACTTCTCAACTATCACGAGGACTCTATTCATCTCCTCAATACTTAAATGAATAACATTACGTTTGCTTGCTTGCCTGCAAATCGTTTCAAGTACATAGTTAATGGTGCCGGTTTCACGCCTGAACACGCGCAATGAGTTCGTCACGGACACATCGTACGCGGCATTGAGAATGTTTCTCAAAGGAAGTTCCATCGTATTCGCACGTCCGGTCGGTTCAAGCTCTGAGATGACTATGAGCCACAGGTGGGCGGATCGGCTCGACGGGTGGAGTGAGTCTCGCTGATGAAACGTGTACGGGTTTGTTCGAACTCGTGTGTTTAGGAGGGGTGAGGTACACGGGTGGGCGGCTCGATGGGGGGAGCGAGTCACACCATAAACTGCTGAAGCGTGTACAGGCTTGTTCAAATACTTGTGCCCATTATGCTGGGCAAAGAGAATTTTCCGCTACATGAAGCAATACCAGTTTTAATGTTTTATCACTCACCAGACGTTCATTTCCACAGACTAAACATCTTCACAATCCAGTGCACTATTTGACAGAAACATATGCCCATATTTATCCTTTTTGTTTAACAAGCGATACTCGTCTCTAAAGTCTGTTAAAAACTCACACAGGCCATTAGCCACAACCTCACTACAAACCTAGTCATGATACGTATTAATATAGTGGTAAAAATACTTAAGATTCTCCATGATGACAAGATTTACATTCTCAACCGTTGGGTACGAGTAGTCGGTATGATGTAACATGACATAATATCGTTTGTCATACCACTCATCAACAAGACTCACTATCCATAACCGTTGCTTATCTTCTGCACGTGTTGTTTCTTCTACTTCGCGATATATGTGAGCCTTTATAAAGGTTAGGTCTACAACATACTTCAATACATCGTTTGTACTACGAAATCCTACAATGCCCTCGCCAGAATACCCGTAGAGTATTTGAACATCTTGGTCCTTCGGACGGCTCAATGTAGCCTTAAAAGTATCAAAGGAGGGTGGAATAGGGAGTTTTTCAGTATCCACCACATCTTGGCACTTTGCCGAATACCACTTCATAAACGTTGAACACGCAATATTAAAGGTAGCCATTACTATTTTTCGTCTACGCGGGAGAATACACGTCTGAGCTCAATGGTATGTAGAGGTGAACTGAGCACGCAGGGATAGAGATATGCTCAGGTAGTGGCAGGAGTCACGTGACCGATCTTGCAGTGGGCGGAGCTTAGCTTTTTACTGTACACACACACACACACGCACGCACGCAAAGGAGAAAATGAAACCTTAATTGAAGCAAATATACGTGATAAATAAACATATTAACAATACACATATAATAAATAAATCAAGGATTAAGGTAGCCAAAGGGTACGGTATCATAGGTACCAGGCACCTGGTAACGCTTCCTATAGGTGTTACGGCATACCTTCGTGCCCCTAAGTTCCTTCACACACCCCAGTTTCTGCGCCCAAAATTGTGCGTCCCCACAGTCAGTTGGGTGGCTGGTCACCCTCATTTCCAAGCACACTAGATCCTTCAACGAGTCAAAGTTAACGACTCGACGGTTCGCATGGTTAAGCGTGATACCCTTAGCCTTCACGATATACTTCATATCATCCCCCACCCTCACCCGTACCCCATAGGTTTTTGGCCCTGTTGATACAAACGAGTCTGCGTATGCACCATCACCATACTCATCCTTGATCTCGTCAGTTAGCTCTCCGAGGAATTCCCCAATAGCAGGCATGTATTCACCCTCCCTCGCTGTGAATATCACGCTATCTGTGTCAGCGTACAGCACCCTCCGTCCAAGAGAGTGCAGTAGACCCCAAAGTTTGATGCGGGCGTAGGCCGTTGTGAAGCTGGCTACAGGTATGTTTGTAACCCGTGAGGTATCTGTGGCCAGTTCGGTGATGTTGTACTTTATTATGTAAGTATTACCTACATTCACGATCTCCATAACCTCTTTATCGGAGCGTTGGCATAATCCCAGACTTCACTATAACTTTGTGCCAAATGAACGTTCCCTTTGCCGGTATTCTGTGCAAATTTCCCCCAAAGACTGTTTAGACACAACTTTGCACTAAAGCGCTTGCCAGGATTCTTAACAATTTGGGACGGTCAAGCTGTATACCTTCATGGGCACGGTAACGCTGAATATAAGCCGTTTTTTCATCTTCGGTATCAACCCTCGCGGATATCCTGATGCTTCTGCTATCCTGCCGATATCCTGTATATATGTGTGAAAAGGTTGGGTAGCTTCTGAAACCTCCACACCTCATGTATCTTCAATATTCTGTACCCATGTGGAACGGCTATGGCCAGCTCAGGGCTTGTATATACACCTCTGATCTTACGCTCGTTGGTTATATGGTTACAATCACCGTTGTTCTCTGCGCACATCTCGCACAGGGGAAACATGAGCTTGTGATCTATAACGACGGGTAAGATCGGCATCCATAAATTGCGAGGGGGGAGCACGTCTACGAAAGAAAGTCCAAAGTAGCGCTCATTCAAGTTAGCTGAAAACTCCTCGATCGTTAGTATAGTGGGACCCACCATTTTTTGAGGCGCAACTACGGGGTACGGATTGCTCTTCATCACGTAGGGGTATAAAGAGCAGAAGTCGTAGTAGTGGAGTTTCACGCCCTCCGTCGGCGGAAAGTATAGCTTGAATGGGTTTGTACGTCCTCCAAACAAGCTGTCACCGCATTTGAGGGGTTCCAACACCAATGAACGTTTGATGGCCCTTATTTCTTCACGGTACCCGGCATCTGTTTCCATCCGTGCACCATACTCATGCTCCCACACGATTTTGTGAGTGAACTGGGAGCCTATAAGTTGATCACGGTTACGGGTCCATACGAAGTTGTCGGCGGGGTTTTTTCATAAAGGTCCCCTATGACGGCACATTCAGCTCGCGGGCATCCATGCCACCAGCAGCCGTTAAAGGAATACAGTCTTCTCACCAGTGGCTGGATCCTCACTTAGGCCATCAACCCAAAAAACACGACCATTGACCTTAACAGGTACTTCACCCGTGTTGCGGGCATGTTTTATGTATACCCCAGTCTGTTGCTGTAGGTGTATGAGCCAGTAAATAGCCTTGTGCCCATAACTGCGGGGGTTGTTTCTGTGAATAACTGCTAAGTTGTCTTCACGCATGAAGTTATTCTTGAACAATGTAAAAAATAATGAGGCGATCGTGGTCGCGACTTGCAGCGGATCGCATTTGAAACGGGCTATGTGCACCCTTCTAAACGCCTGGAAGCATACCCTAAGCACACGCACATCATTCACGCAATAACGTTCGCATTCATCGGCTATATTGTATGGAATAGCTTCATTAAAACTGTTGTAGTAGCGGTCAAAATCTTCACGCTCACTATCACTCATGTTGGTGTAGTTAAAGTAATTTTTGGGTGGAGGTAGTCCTACGTAATTCAAAGTTTCGTTAGTGAGGAATGTGTAAGGGAAATACCCATTTGAAACTTCACCGGCTACGCCCATCACCTTTGGTAGCTTTGCTAATTTACAAGGTGTGAACAGCAGGGTCTTTAAACTGTACATTACCTCTTATTTGCATCTGTATTAGTTTGTTGCCTCTTTTCAAGGGATCACCTGTAAATGTCGCAGACGACTCGTGTTCAAGCACTCCTATAAAGGAACTGTGTGTCAAATTTCGCCCCGTTATGGGCAAGAATATACACAGTCATTTTTTTAACTTGTCCGCTAATTTGACAATATAGGATACAAAGAGTTTCACAGGGCTGCCGTGTGCATTCGTTTTAAAAACGTTTGTCCGTTTTCCACATTTGTGGCACTCGCCACACTCGATCTCCATGCACTCATCACAGATAGTCTGACTTACGAGTAAATGTGGAATAACCTCTTTGGTTTCAGCGTTCGTGTAAGTTTCTATATCGTAGTACACGGTTATACAAGGGCTATTTTTAGGCTTAGCATCTTTCATATAACATACATGCTTCACTCCATCCGCCTTATATTTTTCATGACATGTAGAACAGTGAATTTCATCGCATTTATGTTTGAAATTCCCCCAATTATCCATCATGTGAAACATACCGCACTTACAAATCCTCATTTTCCTGCAAGTGCCATTGATTTATGGAGTTCAAAGCATTATTATTGAAAAATGTACGTCTACACACATTACATTCCCTCTTCTCGGTTTCAACTACACGACTTTCACATTTGGGCTTTTACACTGCTCACATACCATGTAGCAATCCTTACAATGTTTCACCATATCATCAGCAAACTCGAGACAACCCTTACACAAATCATGATGCCTTCCATATTTTCGACTTTTATCATAACTGGCGTAGAGAGCCCTTATGTTACGGATGGGGAGATACGATGTTCCTGACAATCCTAAAATAAGTAGAGGTCTTGTACGATCTCTCACGCTGCTTTTAAAAACATACACAGTCCTACGACGATCATCCATTCCAAATACGACTATACGTGCATTCATTTCCTGCTCGGCCCTTCTCAGTTCTTCAGGACCCATATTACACTCAAACTCAAGCTTACAATCTGAAGCCAGTTTACGGGCACGCTGCACAACCGTAGGCAGCCAAATTTTTTGCGTCCAAGTATTTAGCACAGTGAACATATGAGCTAAGATTATTGCTATAAAACCACAACCACGATCGACGTTTAAATGCTTTCTGTAAATAACCGGAGAATTGAAATTAAGAGTATAAGGTGTGGCACTATGACCCGCAACCCGGAATACTCTGTCAATATCTACCATGAAGTTGTCCATATTGAAGGCTGTACACTTTGAGAGGCTTGCATTATACGCCCAAGATATATTCTATGTCTACAGCCGCCAAACGTCTGAACGGTATTACTACCCAAAAATCATCTACGTCCCCTCATCTGACCCGAACCTGAAGGAACCTCGTCCGGACTTCACGTTCGTCGCGGTTCTGAAGGGCAAACTCCACAATACGTTCAACTACGCGCCGCAGTCCGTTGGTATACAGGGATCCAGGGTCAACCCTGACCACGTACCGATTTCTAGTCAGGCAGGGGTGGGGGTAGCGGTGCGCACCAACTCGAATGTTATACCATCCTCCACAGTATGAGAAGCTGCTGTGGAGGAAGTACCCGGAACTGAATAATGGGGCATATTTGAGGAAGGTACTATTGTGGGGGTTGTGTCGTAAGACGTAGAGGGTTGGGGCTCTATTACGGGGGTCTAACAACCGGAGCAATCCTGGCACGCTTTATACCTGACGTGGAGGGCTCTTCATCATGCTTCCGCTTTGAACTGTCGCATGCTACAGGTGTCGCTGGTGAGGTTCGTCAGCGGGGAAGGTTCTGTAGCTGCACGGTCATCGGGTTCGTCTGTGATATCGATGATGGGGTGCTGTACATCGTCGTCATTCACGGTTCTGTGGAAGAAGAAAAACAAAATATAAGGAACAGCACTCAAAATTTGTAATATTTTGTAAATGACCCACTTAGGGGTGTGACGTGTTAGAGATGGAATCTGTAGAAAAATTCAGGTTCACAAGCCCCTCCACATGTATTATATCTGGCCCTACAGGATGTGGAAAAACTGTATTTATGCTTAAAATCATTAAAGATAAGGGGAGATGTTCTCAAAATTTGTGCATAAAGTAATATGGTGCTATTCGACGTATCAGTCAGTGTTCAACGAGTACCAAGATGAAATTTTGTTCCACAAGGTGTATATGACGTTAATTCGTTAAAAGGTAATGAGCATACAGTTATTGTAATTGACGATCTCATGTTGGAAATGGATAAAACGTTTGCCGAGACATTTACAGTGTTCTCCACCATCTTAACATAAGCGTATTCTTCATCAACCAGAATCTATTTTTCAAAAATAGATACATGCGCGATGTGTCGCTAAATACACAATATCTAGTCTTATTCGCACAACGTAGAGATGTGTCACAAATTGGGGTATTAGCCAATCAAATGTTCCCGAATCAACGTAAGGAGTTTTTGGAGGTTTATAAAGAAGCCACAAGTCAGCGTTATGGATATTTGCTTTGTGACCTTCACCCGCGAAACACGTTTAGGGTGCTTCTAAGAACGAATATATTCCCAAACGAACCTGAAACGGTGTATATTCCAGAATGACAAATAGGCTGAAGAAATATCGTGAATTAATAAAAATCTATCAACGATTGCCCCGGGCACTGCAACAGATGTTTGTTAAAAATATCGACTCCGACTTTTTAAAATGCATCTGTGAAATCTTCTTAATGTTATAAAATGTAATGTGCCAATGAAACCCCTCAGAAGGCTCGCTTACGTCGTTAAAGAACATAATACGAGCTCGCTCATAAAGTCAAACTATGGGTAAGAAAAAGCGAATTATTGTACAAAGAGGAGGATCATTCCCAGCAGCAGCGTCTCTGAAGAAGAGAAACAAGAGCACAAATGGCCAACCTTATCCACTTGTCTCTAAAATATGCAAATAGCTAACATATTAATAAACGCTATTATGACATTTCTAACCCCGTCTCCTATGGCTGCGTTAATAGACTGTACAGTAGGGTGTCTCATTAATACATAGAAATTTTCTTTTTTCGATTTTCTCTTGCTCGCGAATGCTGCCCCGATTTCAATAGGCATAGAGGTTCTAAAAATCGAAAAATGATGGGAATCGAACAGTATTTAGAGGTCACTCAAGTTTAACACTTTCTTGTAGCTATTTAGGAAAAAAAAAGAATTTCTATCATTCTCTTATTCTCTTTATTTCTGAACAAAAATGAAAATAAACGAAATGCACCTTTCATTAATTGAAATAAGCGCGTATAAATGGATTGTTTTCATCATCAATCTGTCCTACACTACTTGATTTTACTCTTCAAGCTCTCCTTCGTCTTGACGGGGATCAACTTCTGGTGAGCCCGAACCACCTTGAGGACGAATTGCTTCTGCTTCTCATCACGCGTGATGGTGGAATTGAATCTTTTCATCAAAGCGATACCACGCTCGGCGGCGTCATTGACCACCTTCAGGGCTTTCACCCTCTTTTGCGCCGTGATCCAATCCTGGTCATTGATCCAATTCTCTGGATCTTTCATGAGGAAGGTGGGAGACTCAGATTCTGGAAGGATCGCGCGGAAGAAGACTTCTTTTGTTCTCCGGGTAACGAAGAGCTCGATGGATTGCTGTGGATTGAAGTTCTTCGGATCGATCCGCTTGAGTCCTTTCTTCTTGGCGGGGGATTGAAGTCGTTGGACCATCTTTAGCTTCGTGTCCTTTGGAATGCGGTCGTCAAAGAAACCAAGCCCCACGAGATCCTCTGAGAGGTACCACAGGTGCCTTTTCAAGGCCATGGATGCCGTGTGGCTGACTTCCTTGTCAGGGTAGGCCTCGAGCAGGCGAAGGAACTCTAGGTCGTTCAGTGGAGCTCGATTCGAGACCATTGCCTCATTCCACTGCTTCACGTACGCGAGGGAGATGAACAAACACAGCCGCCGAAGTCCTCCTTCTTCCCTGGCTGTCAGGTCCAGTTGGTGGCGGAACATGAAAATCTTGAGGGCATAGATGGCTTTGGCCATCCATCTGGCGTGGTGATAGGCCCCAGGCTGACGAAATCCCCCTGGACCTGACCGCCAAGGAAGCGGTAGGAAAGGATGAGGAGTTCACGGTAGTCTTCTCGGGGATGTGTGCCGTGGGAAAGCGTCTGCTGCAGGTATTTCTTCATGGAAGACGCTTGATTTGCCCAGTTGTCAGTTGTTGTGGGATTGCTTTCGTCACCGATGGAAAAGAATGACCCTTTGTCAATGGAGGCCCACCGCTGTTGAAATCTTTTGAAGAGGAGAATGTCAGGGGAAGAGGACGGCCCCAGACATCGCACGAAGACATCCTTGAGTAAGATCTCCAAGACGTGGTGACGGCAAGCCAACCACAACATGGGACGGCCAAACTCCTGCTCAATGCGAACGCAAGCACCTTGGATCATCCCAGCGTTCACAGCTGTGGTGTCGAATCCCAGTCCAATGATTTGCTCCGAAATGCCAAAAGCCTGGACTTCCTGGAGTACGGCTGCAGCCTGTTCTTTTCCAGTGCCGTCCACCGCAACGGGTACACCAAGAAGCTCCTCGACTCCATCGCCCGTCACCACAACAGCAATCCGGTCAACCTCCTTCTTCTCCTTTGCGATATCTTCCAACAGTTTCCCATCCCAGTGCAAGACTAAAGGACCAGAAGCTTCGAACTTTCGGGTCAACTCTTCTCCCATCTCCTTTCGGATCTTGTTCCGTGTTCGATGAACAGTTGCTGGCGAGATTACCAGGTCATCCAGGTCATGACCCAAACTCTGAGCTGCTGCTGCAAAGGACGACGTTGCTTGTCTCACGGACATGTTGTCGCGATCCCAAGCAGCGATGAGATTCGGGTCCGTGAGGGCATTCATTCGCCTTTTCTTTTGAGTCTGAGCCTTGCTGGTGCTGGGCGCTTGGTACGTCTCGTCGTCATCATCCTCGTCTTCCGTGTTCATTTCAGTGCTGCTACCATCCACCTCCAAGATCGCTACCTCCATGAGCTGTGTCACCCCAGCATCCCATTTACTCTTCCTAGCCGTGGCTGCAAGATCCCTCTTCCGCTTCACAGCTTTCTTCTTCGCTGTCTTCTGGTCCACCCCGCAAGACTTGACGACATCCTGTCTTCCCTCTGCGAGGTGAGAAAATCCTTGTCCTCCTGAGGGACCTTGGAGGAGGATAGCGCGGAGGAGTGAGCCACGTCAAACACGTCTTCCAAATCCGACTTGAACATCCCCTCCTTGTACCAGTAACCCTCTTGCGGCTTTGTCCTGTTCTTCTTGAGTGCGTCGTAGGTATCGATCAACTTCGCCAGCTTCTCCCCTGCGTAATTCTTGGTGGTAGTTGGTATGTTGGCCTTCTCCCAGATGGGCCAGATGGTTTCCACCACCAGGCGAATGCTCTCAGATTTGGTCTTCCTTCCCTCTTGGTCTTGGTGGTGGTGGAAGTAAAGGAGCAGGCATTGCTCCTTCGATGGAAGTCGTGGACAAACAATCGCTGCAATTGGGGCCTTGTCCAGCAACCACAACTGGTTTCCTGCTCTAGTAACCATCACCTGCGAAAGAGAAGAAAATCTTGTATAAGTGAAACAGAAGTGGCGAACTTGAGTGACCCCTAAAAATCCTCCTACAGCTGTCAAATTTTGTGATAACAATCCTTTATAAAGGTGTAATACGGGCAAGCGTCGCCCCAACCCGAAATCCTCCATTCGTATATTTGAGACACCCTACTGTACAGAGGTGTTTACGGAGTAGGGAAAAAAGATTTTGAGAGGTTTTTGCGGGAACAGGATGCTTATACACTTCATAAACCGGTGAGAAAAAGGTTTAAAACGGCCAAGACAACAACGGCTTCGATTGACTATTTAGCAAGCGGATTTAACAGACATGCAAAGATATTCAGTGTATAATGACGGATACCGCTACATCCTATTCATAATAGATTTATTCTCTAGAATCTATGGCTAATTTCACTGAAAAATAAATCGCCTAAAACAGTTGCTAAAGCGACCAAAACATTGATGTTAAAAGAAGAAAGGGTTCCTGGCTATTTTTGTACGGATATATGGAAATAATTTATAGGTCGCGCTTTTCAGAACATGCTGACAGAGTTTAATATCAGTTACTACACTAGCATTCTATACATAAGGCCTCTTTAGCTGAAAGAGTTCAACGTACCATAAAGGAACGCATGCATCGCTATTTTACGCATAAAAACAAATACAGATATATAAACATTCTCGGGTCATTAGCATCGTCATACAACTGTTCACACCACCGTACGATTGGCACAACACCTAACGAAGTTTTAGAAAGAGGTAAGGCTATGTAAGGCTATTACGTTCGGGAAATAAATTCGCGAAGGGATTTGAGCAAGGTTGGACACGTGAGATTTTTAAAGTTAGTGCTATGAGACCTAAAGGCGAGATAATGATGTATTACGTTGAAGATTTGAATGGGGAAGAGATCGCTGGAGGCTTTTACCGCGAGGAGTTGCAGAAAGTGACATTTAATTTACGAAAAAGTGTGTTTAAAATTGAAAAAATTTTAGGCAGCAAAGGTTCAGGAAAGAGAAAAATGTACCTGTGAAATGACTGGTTACCTAGAAAGCTTCAACACCTATATAAAAGCTGCTGCAATAATGAAGCTTAAATAGTATGCAACATGGCGCCTAGCCACTTCTATGTCACACTCCCGTCCCCTTCTTCTCTCTCTGTACATCCTAACAACACCCTCGCCAACTTTGTGACAGAACTCCACGGACCCATTGAATTGGAGCGTGATTCGTGTGAGGTGGGTTATGTGAAACCAGTTCGTCTCCAAATTTTTAACTCTTGAAAATGAGCAAATCATATTTCTGATCCTTAGAAGAATCGATGAATGCGAAAAGTTAGACAACCTTAGACAATACTATGCGATCAGTCCTATTCGGTGAGGTGCAGTACTATAGCACAAATGTATCGCTAGGAATCGGGCATTATGATACAGCCATGGACATTGTGACGGGGTTAAACAAGAGTCTTGAAAAGTCGTACCTGACAAACGATTTACTTTTTGAAGTCGTAAACATAGACACGCCTGCATGCACATTGAAGTTAAAGTCAACGCTTAGTAGAAATATTAAAGATAAAGAGTTGTTCACACTTGTGGCTGAGGGCCGATATAGCGCAACTCTCCAAAGAGATACCTTTCACGAGGGACAGCATGACTTGTCCAGCTTAATGTATCAGTTGAAGATGGAGAAATTGGGTGAAAGCTCTCCATCCCCCAGACATGTGCTATATTTACAGCAATATCGTAGAGCACCAATTTGTTGGGGACACCCAGGCGCGCCTGCTGCGCATTGCACACATCCCCAACCATAGGGGGAAAAGTTTGAGCATTACATATGACAAGCCCCATTATGTGAATGTTGCGACTAATCTATTAACCAACATCGCGATATATATAAGAACGATTGAGGGAAAAAATTTCCCACTCGGTGATGGGAGCTTAACAGTGAAGCTACACTTTCGTCGTTTATAATGACCCGAAGGCCATTCACAGTCTATCGAGGGGTGAGATATCAGCGTGGGAGCGGGCTTGGATCCATTTTCTCATCCATACTACGCACTGCTGTCCCACTGTTAAAGAGGGGTGCTAGATACCTAGGGAGGAAGGCGTTACAAACAGGTTTTAACGCGACAGAAGACATAAAGGGTGGAACTAAGCCTAAAGAAGCTCTACAAAAATATTTGAAACGTACACGGGACGAAATCATCAAAGACGCAAAGAGAAAAATGCGTGGTGGCGGAAAGGAGAGAGCTGCCAGGAAGAAGGGGTTACCATCACGTGGCGCTAAACGTAAAAGGAAATAAAAAAAGAAGAGCTCTAAGCGTATGAAGCTTATGGCCGATCATTTTTTTAACTGATATAAGCTGAGGACACTACTCTCACAAATCATAGGCTGATCACTAGTTGTCGAGAGAGGTGGTACTATTTGTGACTCGTCATGGCGCGTTTCATACATCCGTGTAGTTCACAATGCTGTAAATCGGAACTCTCCCTCTTTGATATAACTCCCACTCAGTCTCTCTTGAGCATAGCGACTTTATTTCAATTAACCCATTAAACACAATTAGTTCTCCGAGTGCCCCTATAGAATTCGTGATACCCAGCTCAGACCCTTACTTTTTTGACCCGAGCTGCATGCACATGTACGCTAAACTGCGTATAGCCCATTCTGATGGAACGGACTGGGATGATTGTTACTCAGCATTCCCTGAAACCAACTTTTTACACTCCATATTCAGCCAGTGTGAAGTGTATTTAAATCAGGTTAACATCTCGGCAGGAACGGGGTATTTTCACCTACGAGCCTATCTGAAAATGTCATCAACTTTTCAAAAGAAGCGAAGGACACCTTTTTAACCGCCGAGGGGTATTATCAGACTAAAGATGAAAATGGTATAATGGAAAAATTAAAAAATTCTAAAAAAAAGATATACGAGTGCTTTGGACGTCTTCATACAGATTTCACATTCCAGGAGAAACTGCTTATGAATGGAATCGATCTGAAACTAAAGCTTAACCGCACGAGTCCTGAGATCTGCATAAATCCTGGGTCTGATCAAGAAGAGGGCGCGAAACCCGTTGTGATTCACATCATGGAGACGTATTTGCGTGTACGCCGAGTGAAATTAAGTGCGCCAAAACAAATAGAAATTGAGAAAGACTTAATACACGCTAATTAACAGGGTACAGATCAAACTATACACGGTGTTCGCCGGGTTGGCCTCGAAGCAACTAGAAAACGTGGCCCTGGGAGTCCTACACAAAAGGATATTAATTGGGATGCAGGACTACGCCTCGACGAATGGAAAGTATAAAAAGAGTGCCTTTAAATTCGAGAATTTCGGCCTTAAAAATATAACTCTATACGTAAATGGCATCGCTTTGCGAGGGACTATGATTACGGACTACTCATCAGATGCTGTGTTCCAGCTGTGCGCGAGAGCTTATAGTAGTCTGGCTCATAATGCAGGGGCATGTGACGAGATTGGGTGTGGGGTAACGCAGAAAGAATTTGCCGAAGAATTTAACATTTATTCATTTGATATTACCCCTGACTTGTCTCCTGGCGTAAATACACACTTAAGTCCACAACTGAGTGGGAATATCTCAGTCAGGTTGGCATTTGCCAAGCCTATAGACGCTCCTATTAGTGTACTCGTGTACCTCGAAGCACAAGCACTAATAGAAGTTGACCGTTTCAGGAACGTGGTCACAGACTTAAAATGGACGCGAATACACTCCAGAGAGTAATGAAAAGTGATCGAATCAAACGCTCCAAATTTATCGGTGTGTTTGCGAAGAATGAATTATTGAAATTGCCAACTACGAGAAACTGGTACGGGATTATCGTGAACACCGACATTGTGGGGGGTGAGGGGATTCACTGGTTTGCAATCTATTTTTAAAATAGGGAAAGAATGTACTATTTTGATTCACTCGGCACTCAGCCCTGGAATGATCCTGCTATAGTAAATTTAATCGAGCAGATACATGTACCTGAGATTGTATGGAACCCATACCGCTTTCAAGGATATTATAGTTACACGTGTGGCATGTATTACATTTCATTTCTCATGCATATGCCACGTGGGAAGGACTTTATAATTTTTTTAAAATTATTCGATTTGTGCGACACTGAAATGAATGATAAAACGGTAGGCAGACAGAGATAAAAAAGGTTCCCATATGTTAGCTCCCTCTGTATTGTGTAAAGGTGTATATCTATATTGTGTAAAGGCCTATTTGTCGCCATTAAGACTTATTTAGTGGACACTGGTTCCGCTTTGTACATGTTTTCTACCATTTAATAAAGTAAATGAAAATACAATGTGTTTTGTTCTTAACCCCACAAATACTTACATTAGCTTCTCGATGACCTGGCATTCGTTGGACCGGATGTGAGCCAATTCCTCGACCTCTGTGTTCAGGTCGCTGGGTTAGCTGTGCGGAGAAGCATCCATAGCATTTTTTACCCTTCCATCAAAACGAAAAGTAGCTATAACACGATGAGGTTCCTCATCGGTCCTATAAGGAGACGTTAACATGATTAGTTCATGCTGAATCAAATAAAGTTAAGTAAAAATAAATTAGTTTGAAGAGATACAATAAGGGAAAATCCCGATTAGGACGCCTGGCAAATTGTAATCACAAAGCAGATATCCTGACAGTTTTCAAAAGTAAGCATCGGAATAATCTTAAAAGTTTTAATACTTCTAACATCCTACCTGTACAACTTTCTCTAAATTTTTAAATTATCAAGAAATGTACAAATAAAACAACACCATATATATATATATATATGCCGAAATAACCACGAAGGAAACACAATAATTAATAGCAAGTGCAAGTACAGCTCAAAAGGAAGATTAGCTGGCTGTGCTACGCTTCGTCTGCCTGCAACGGGTCTTGAACCCGCAGACAATTCTTAATAGTTTTTAATATTTTTATTGTATCTATATTGTGTAAAGGTGTGTATACACTTCCGCTTAAATCACAAACTAATTTTCAAAACATTGATTATGGCATTTATAAGTTAATCCACCATATATATATATATATATATATATATATATATATATATATGCCGAAATAACCGCAAAGGAGACAGAGAATGAGACAATAATTAAAAGAGATACAATAAGGGAAAACCCCGACTAGGACGCCTGGCAAATTGTAGTCACAAAGCAGATATCCTTTCACTTCGTTTTATTAAGAATTTTAAAAATTATAATACATGCAATGAATGAACCGCGGTGTGTGTATATATAATCCCAAATTAATTACATCTCTGCGAAGTCGTTAGCGGGAAAATCGTTCTCGCTGCCACAAATTTCTGTAACAACCTGCGTTGAGAGAAGTTCATTCTGGTCAACAGCGTTGAAAAGGTGGAGCGCAGGCCGCTGGGTAGAAATCTTCATCTTCAAACAATTCGGGAGAGTTATATAACTGACTCATGATTGGTATTTCAAAAGCACTAAGCGAGAAAACTACTGAAATGAGGTCCTGAGATGAAAGTGCCCCCTTTTATAAATGGGGCTTGTGATTGTCATCAACCTCCAACACACGAAACGCGAGCTTCCTATTGGCTATGTTCTGGGCTCCTCCCACAGGGCTGTGATTGGTTGCCCCGTGAAATCTGGGGCGTGTCAAATATATCTTGCCCGTTCCAGATCCGTGGAGAGAGAAACGCGTTGTTTTTTTATCTTGTATTCGGCCCAGAGAGAGAGAGCGCGCGCGAGAGAGAGGGAGATGAGGAACTTGACGAGGATGGTTTGTGAATTTATTTATGGCGCCCTGTCTAAAATAGGATCGGAAAAAATTTATTGCCTCTGAAATATAAAAGTCTCAAACTGGAAGGTAATTATCCATGAAGGAGAAAAATCATCAGTGCGCGAAGCTCGCTCTCCCATCTGTAAAAGTTTATTAGGCCCCAGAATTCACATACGATACAATAAATAAATTTTAAAACATAACAGAGATGTGTGATGGATGCGGATCATGAAGCGCCAAGGTTTATTTCGATATCATAAACTTCTGCGCCAAACACAATTTTCAGAATGGTGTTTAGCATAATTGTGTATATATATATATATATATATATATATATATATATATATATATATTAGTGGTGCACCGGATATCCGCATCATTTTTAACATCCGCATCCGCACTTCTGACTGCGGATGTTATCCGGATATTACCTCTAATAAATTATGCAATTTACAATTAAATTAGCTTATAAAGTAGCTTATAAGGCCCAGTCATGCACATTTCATGTAAAGTATTAATTATTAATGAACAAAGAAATATATAAACCTCAAAATATACATACCATTAAATCAACAAACACTGCCTGTGCCGCTGCGCCCACTCCACTGTGGTTGAAAATCTTGAGAAAGTTATTATTTTTATCATAATGAAAACATTAATATTAATTTTAATTCTTATGCACTGCCGGCCATAATAGTAATATCACGAAATTTGAAAAATTATGTCATATATTCATAATTTTATATTATATTGATAGATTAACTAAATATCCAAATCCGCATCCGCAGATTTTGAAAAACTGACATCCGGTCCACCACTAATATATATATATATAGCGAGAGAGAGAGAGAGAGAGAGAGAGAGAGAGAGAGAGAGAGAGAGAGAGAGAGCGATTTGTACATATATAGGATCACCTTTGCTTTCGATGGCTTCTGACCGAATTGTTCATTCTTTTTAACGTGGTATATAAAAGAGAGAGAGAGAGATTTGTACATATATAGGATCACCTTTGCTTTTGATGGCTTCAGCCCGAATTGTTCATTCTGGCAAAGGTAAAACTTTTTACCCAGCCATAGACCTACTTTTTAACGCGGTATATATAAGAGTGAGAGAGAGAGCGAGAGGGAGAGAGAACGAGAGAGAGAGGGAGAGCGAGAGAGGGAGAGAGTTGCAAGGAGTTACAAGGAAAAGAAATACCTCAAAAGTCCTTGCGGCACATACTGAGGAGGTACCAATGGCAACGGGTGCAGGGAAAATTTTCTACACACTAAAATAGTGCCCAAGATTTGGTCTAACCTTTTCTTGAACTGATCCACAGAGGAACTGTTCACAACTTCTGAAGGTAAACTGTTCCATGTGTCACAGATCTTATATGTAAAATAATTCCCACACACACTAGTCCAAAACCGTTTCAAATCCAACTTCCAACCATTGTTGCGAGTTGGGTTATCATTTAAACTAAACATGCTTCTAAAATCGACTTCGTTGAACCCGCGTAAGAGCTTGAAAACCTCTGTCAGTTGACCACGCAGCCTCCGAGTTTCCAGCGAAAACAAGTTCAGGGCGCGTAAACGTCGATTGTAGCCCATATGCCTAATGGAAGGGATTAACTTTGTGGCCCTCGCCTGCACTCGCTCCAGCCTCTCAATATCTTTCCTGAGGGTGGGCGACCAGAACTGCACAGCATACTCCAGGTGCGGCCGAACCAGGAAATTGTACAGAGAGAGCACAATGTCCTTGTTCCGAAACTGAAATTGCCTCCTGATATAACCCAACAGCTTCTGAGCTTTCTTTTCCACCTCTACACACTGTTTGGTAAACTTAAGGTCGCTGTTAATTAGCACACCCAAGTCCTTTTCCAAATCAGTCGCCTCGATATTACTCCCCAACATCGAGTAGTCCAACTTGGGATTGGCGTAGCCAATATGCATCACCTTGCATTTACCCAAGTTAAACGGCATTTGCCACTTTTCGGACCACTCTCCTATCCTACCTAGGTCCGCACGCAGTTGCTCGATCGCCTCCGGCGTCCCAACATTGGCCCCAAGCTTGGTGTCATCAGCGAATTTGGCGATCTGACTGACGATGCCACCTTCTATATCATTTATGTAAATGATAAACAACAGCGGCCCCAAAACGGAACCCTGAGGAACCCCGCTAGTGACCGAGGCCCAACCCGAACTAGCTTCTTTAATTACAACACTCTGCCGCCTATTCTTCAGCCAGTTTTCAATCCACCTACCTACTTCCCCACCGATACCCAGCGCGCACACTTTGGCCATTAGCCGGCGGTGAGGTACCTCATCAAAGGCTTTCTGAAAGTCGAGATAAAGTATATCAATCGCCCTACTCTTATCATACTCACTCAACATGACGTGGAAAAACTCGAGCAAGTTGGTGAGACACGACCTATGCCGTCTAAACCCATATTGGGAGTCCCCAAGCAGCTTGTAGGAATCCAAATGGTCAACGATCTTATCCGCTATTATCCCCTCTAATAATTTACCTACAACTGAAGTGGGACTAATGGGACGATAGTTCCCTGGACTTTCGTGATCCCATTTCACAGAAGATAGGGGTCACGTTGGCTTCCCTCCAGTCACCAGGCACCTGGCCCGTCTCCAACGATTTGTTGAAGACTGTAGCCAGGTGGGGAGCCACCTGTTCGCGCCACTCCCGCAACACTCTGGGGAGAAACTGATTTGGCCCAGGAGCCTTAAACGTGCTCAGTTTGTCTATTCTATCGGCAACGACTGTCGCGGTACATCGAACACTATCCAGGCCAGCACCTTCGTGCCTGACGCCTGGCTCGGGGATGATGCGGGTGTACTCCCTGGTGAACACCCCCGCAAAGTACTCATTAAGCACATTGGCGATGTCCTCGTCTAATGGGCTTTCTACTATTAACATAACTGAAGAACTACTTAGGGTTCCCCTTGCAGAGGCTTGCCACCCGTAGTTCTTCGTTACGTTTCGCTAGCCTAACCTTCGCCTTCAGTGTTCTCATGGGAACGATTGGCCTTCGCCCTCCTATACGCTACTTTCGTATTTCGGATAGCCGAAGCGATGTCACGATTGAACCACTTAGGCTGCGTTGAAGCAGGGGTGACCAGTTTTGAGGGTATGGCAGCAGACTGCAGCACCATAAACTCGTCCCGGAATGCACTCCACACTCCCTCAACATCGCCGCCGACCTCTAACCCCACCTCACCTACGCTATCCCGGAGGCTAACAAAGTCCGCCCGCCGGAGATCGAGCTTACTGCCTCTCGAGTTACTACGCTTCACCCGAGGGACGCACACACGAAACGTAATCAGACCGTGATCACTCCTGCCCAACGATTCGTCAACGGTGAGGCCAGTGACGAGGTTGTCTTCGGTCGTGAAAACTAAGTCTAGAACGCTTTCGCCTCATGCAGGCTCATTGACCCACTGAGAGAGAGAGAGAGAGAGAGAGAGAGCGAGAGGGAGAGAGAGAGAGAGATAGAGAGGGCGAGAGGGAGAGAGAGAGAAAGAGAGAGAGAGAGAGAGAGGGAGAGAGAGAGAACTGTACATATATAGGATAACCTTTGCTTTCGATGGCTTCGGACCGAATTGTTCATTCTGGCGAAGGCCAAACCTTTCGCCACGCCCTAGACCTACGGTTTAACGGGGTGTATATAAGAGAGAGCGCGAGAGAGAGATCCCTGCTAGGGCACCCTGGTTACCGATTTACCTACCAACCGTGGAAAGACACACCGCTACCGGGTCTCGACCGGGCGCATATAATCGTGGGTGTGTAATATTTTATCGGCGTATAGATGGGTGTGTACGTGCAAAAGCGATGTGTATATACTGAGCCAACTGGTTGATAGTGTCTGGAGGCACTGGCTGATTAAGCCAACTGGCTGATTAGGGGCCTATAAGGCATCGTGCGCTCGGATGAAGTCTTAATATGCGCTTGGCTCCTGTCAAGCGAACACCTCTCTTCCGCTCTCTCCTTCTCCTCTCTCTTTCTCTTGGGGGAAAACTCCGCCTCCAATTTGCATAAGCCTTGTTGCTCTTGCAACAACCCCTCCCCTTGGGGGGTGCCATGCAAAAAGGGAGGCTGGCACTGGCACTTGTGCTGGCACTTTTGCAACATTGGTCAACATTTGCAATTGCATTGCACTATCTCCTTTTTTGCCCGTACTACTTATATATATATATATATATATATATATATATACAGGGTGTACATAAAGTCAGGATCTATTTTTGTATAATAATTATTTTTTTTCTATTTTTCTTTTCAGAAGCCCTTAGAATGAATACAGAAGAGCGTGTGGCAATAGTAATTTGGCGAATCGAGGGAAAGAAATACAATGACATCAGAGAGAAGTTTAGAAGGAGATTTCATAAGCCGGGGTCAATAGACAAGACAATACGAAAATTGGTGAACAAATTTAAACGAACGGGATCTGTAAATGATGAAGCAAGATCAGTACGACCGTGTATGTCAGATCTTACCGTGAATGCAGTACGCGGAATTATCACTGAGGAGCACGTAAGTCCGTTCGTGCTGCATCACACAGACTCGGCCTCCCGACGTCATCTGTGCAAAAAATTCTGAAAGTTAATTTGCAGAAGAAAAGCTATCATTTGCAGGTTTTACATGATTTACATGAGGAAGATTTCCCACGACAGACACGGACCAATTTGAAAATCCCCCCTCCCCTCCCCGTCCTTCCTGAGGATCCCCAAAAACCCTGTTCCCTGTTGCGCGCTTGCGATTCTGATGATGATATACCATGAATCGGTGGTTAGCATCGCTGACTATGAATCCATCGGTTCCAGGTTCGAGACCCTGCGAACGCAGCCGGCGCTCGTTAAACGTTCAGTCTTCCGCACAATTGGTTGGTAGATAAATGGGAACCCTGAGTGACCTAGTGGTTAAGAATATTTTAAAAGTTTTTGCTTATGCCATAGAATTTGGGGTTACTCTAAGGTTTTCATTTTAATATTAATGTATAATTTAATGAGTCTAGTGTGTTTCTTGTGGGGCTCGTTTTGCGTCTAAATAAATTCTTAAACTGATTTAAAATGTATAGTGAGTTAATGGATCAGAGTACAATATAAAGAACCCTGTGTATTTAAGGAGCAAATTTAAGGAGAAAGTCGCTCTTGCCTTTAATAAGTAATTAAATTAAATGCCGCAACCTGACAACTCGCCCTAATAAGGTACACCTGAACATAATTCAAATAAAAAACATTATTTGGCAACTCATCTAAATAAAAATTAAAATAAATATATAGTGCTCTCTGGTAACCCCGCCATATATAAATAAGTGATATCTGGCAACTCACGACCCCCTATGTAACAGCTGCTTGGCCCCTGGACGCACATAATGCGACGGGCTCCGGTGGAATAAAGAATCTCTCTCTCTCCTTCTTAGGTTAAGGCTTTGGTTAGGTTTCCCTTTGGGGGGTGAGGACACCCCAGCTTCTCCCCCAAAGACCTCCTCCTTCTCCTTTCTCTTCCTCTCTTAGGTTAAGGCTACCCCTTTGGGGAAGGTCATCCTCCCCTCTCCCCGAAGATCCCTTCCCTTCCCCTTTGCAGCATTAACTTGTTGCATAACCCCTCCCCTTCATCGCATAACCCCTCCCCCTTCATTGCATAACCCTCTCCCCTTTCATCGCATAACCCCATTTGCAACATCTTGCAACATTGATCAACATCTGCAATTTTATTGCAACATTCTTGCACTCGTCCATTTTGCGCCCATGCTACTTATATCGATTAGGTTATGGTCGGAGAAATTTTTGTGCGTTACCTTTTTATTTATTATTATCTCATTGTTATTTGTCAAAATGAAATCCAAAACGTTCTCTTTCATAGTGGCTTCACAGATTTCCTGAGTAAGGGCGTAATGTTCCATCATATCTAATAGCATTATTGCTTGGGTTCTATCATCTTTTGTAAGGATGACATGAAACTTCTTAAGAAATATGACTTCGTCATTTTTCTTCCATGTTATGAAAGGGAAATTAAAATCCCCGCAAATTAGAATATTTGTTGCTGAAGTTTCAAGTAATTTTAACATGTTTTCCATTTCATTAGTGGCAAACTGGAATTCACTTTTTGTGGTGTTTGGTGGTCTGTAGATGTCCATACTGGTTAGGTTCAGTTCTTTTACTTCTAATATAATAACTTAGACTGTGCTGTTTGATTTGTTTACTTTCACCTCATATGTGTATTTTTCACGTAGATACAACACCCTCCCCCTCGTCTAGCCACTCTATCTGCTCTGTATATGTTGTAGTCCAGCAATGCTATTTCAGTATTCTCGATGCGGTTTTCACAGCTTTTTTCGCACTTATATAAATGTGTTTCCATTAGGCATATGATATCGATGCTGGTTTCCGTAGCTAAATTTTGCAAGTATTGTAATTTTGCAGTCTGCATGGTCAGTATAGAGGCCTTGTACATTTGTGTATAATACATTTACTGGTTTTCTAATCTTCGTTTTTCGATTTTCCTAAATGATGGTCGTTTCCTGGCCGATATCGGTTCCTGTTTGGTGTTATTGGCTGGGCCGCTGCATTTGGGAGTATTGGGTTGCGGCCCGTGATACCACTGTGGTTGTTGATTATTGGTGGGTGGTGTTATGCGTAATGTTGTGGTGCATATGTTTGCGGCGTTCTGTCTTTTCTTGTTAGGAGGGCAAGTTGTGCTTTTATTATCCTCATTTCTTCTAAAAAATATGTTTCATTACTCTTGTTTTTACTTTTATGTCGAATATAATCTGTTCTTTCCCGTTCTCTTCTTTGCTTACCCTTTATGTGAAAATACGGGCACTCTATGTTCTGGCATTTTTCGTCCGTAATTGACTATCTGCACATACGAGGCTGAAAAAAGTAGCAGTTTGGTCCGTACCTGCATTTCCCATGCCTTATCATGTAGAAGTATTTTTGGGGTGACTGTATATGGTTATATGCAGTTTGTGCTATATTTCCACGAACCTGTTTTATAATATTCGCATATGACCCGTCGCTTAAATTCCCTCTGAGTCTTATGTGTTTCAATTTCCTTCTGCTCCGCCACCACTTCCCTACTCAGTGGTTTTCTTTTTCCTTCGGCATGTATTTCGTATCACTCTTTTGCCGCTGGTATTTCTCTATCTGAGGTTGCTTTCGCCCCTCCCTGTAGTGTGTTGTCTATCTCATTTTCGTTTACAGCTGTACCGGCGTTTTCTGTTGTTTCCTGATTTTCTGTCGGTAAAACTGCTGTACATGATTCTTCTACTTCAACATTTTATATTCCCCTTTGCACTAATTTCTTATTGTTTTCCATGCACTTAACGCACAAGAAACCATAAAGGCCTATGATTTTGTTATTTATTCTCTTTATCATTTTCCTGTCTTCTATCTAAGTTCATGCATCCGTAGTGTTTAAAGGTATTGCACAGAATGCATTTTAAGCCCGAGGTCTCGTCTGCTTCATTTTTGCACTCACAGAGCTGATGTGCAGCGCATTCCATTAAACATAATCTAGGTCTATTCAGTTTTCTGATTTTACCGCAATTTATACATTTCTTCGTATTTTTGGCCATTCTTCTCAAATTTCTCTCGATGACTCAACATTCGTTTTATGGCTCTTCCAAATTGTGTCAGACCTTTTCCCTCTATAGTTGTTTTTCCGTTCGAAGTGTTTTTAATTTGTTTCAATTGATGTTTTTTCTTTGTGCAAGTTATATGCCACCGGCTTTCACTTAAAAAATTATTTTCGCGAATTTACTGATATTTAATACACACATTGGTATAAAATAGAATTTACCGCTGAACTTATAAACACAAGTTGTTTCGATATTACACAGAGCGGAAACAAAACGACCGTACACCACGAGGTAGAAACAGACTATATATATATATATATATAATATATATATCCAAGGCAGTCCACTTAATAACGTGCCAATTAGTGCTAAAAATTAAATTTTATATTGTTGTCTATACCTTATTAAAAATTATTATATTTAAAAATAAATAATTAAATTGATCTATATACATTACAGTCGCTCGTTTTACATTGTCTTGAATAATTATGAGGCTCTTGTCAACTCTATTCGTTGTATATATATATACAGTATATATATATATATATATATATATATATATATAATCTCTTAAGGCTCACATCTATATTTTATTCGCTATGGGATCCCAAAAAATTCCATTCGCAAATTGAATAATCTTTATTTAATTTGGGCCTTTAGGCTTTACTGGGCTCTTCTGCAAAATCAGAAGAACGGTATTAATTCTCTCCTTGTATTGATACCTCGTCAGGCAAATGAAGGCGAGGTTAATTTATACATTTCCACATGAAAGGATAAATGCACGATTGAAACTCCAAATTTATTTTCCAAACTATTAATTACAACGCTTTTAAATAATACTACTACTACTATCAATGATAATAATACACACAAACTCTCTCTCCCTCCCTCTCTCTCTCTCTCGTTCTATCTCTTATACAAAACATTTCTCTGTGGTGCTGTCTACTTTGGCATGTCATAAAATTTAAGTCCCATATCTATATTACGGCCAAGCAATCGCGGAACACCTGTTATTTGCCTTCTTTCCACTTATTAAAGATTTTCCTTTAACGAAGCAGCCACGATTTACAACTTCAAAAATAAAAAATAAAATTTAAACTTTTAAACTTAAAAAGAGTTTATTCCTTCAAAGGGCTTTAATATCTCGCGAATTTTAATAAAACTAATCAAGAGACTTTCGAATTACTTTTAAAACACTTAGCGTTCCAAAAGTCCTTCCTTAATACAATTTATGAAAAACTTTCAAATTTATTCAATGAAGATTTTCATTGATTTTACTTTCAAAATTTTTTAAAAAGTACATACTAATTGATGTTCAATTTTCATGTTGATATTCAGGCAAATAAATAAGTTTTTAATTACAAAATATTGGGTTATTCAACCACACGTCTAAATTATAATAATTATTACAATAATAATAAGCCGAATTAGATGGGACCACAAAAAACTTCCTCCACAAATTGAAACATTGAATAGCCCTGAATAATTGTGAAGGTTGACTATATATTTAATTTAATTTGGCACGTTAGGCTTTACTGGGCTCTTGTGCATAATCAGAAGAACTGTATTATTCCCTTCGTGTATTCATATCTTGTCAGGGAAATGAAGGCGAGGTTAATTTATATATTCCTGCATGAAAGGATAAATGGACGATTACTCCTTCCATTTATATCTGTGATTTAAACATCCGCTTTAGAAATAGCCACATGACCCTCATATAATATATATATATATATATATATATATATATATATATATAGTGGACCTAGTTTTAACCGTATAAGGTGATAATGATTTAATTGTATGCAATGATTAATTGATGCAATGACTGATTGCTTTTTAATGAAAGGCTGGGTTAATAATTTATGATGTCATATAGTATCACCGATTGGAATAAGTGGTTATTTGATTAGGCCTACCATATTATTGGAAGTGACCGAAATGGCTGCGAGGTCACCAGCTTCGTTTACGCCCAAGCAAATTAATGTTAAGGTTATGAAAGACACCTTATGGGTTTTGTGTTTTATTATGAAAATAAAGCCGTTATTTATTCACTGTGATATAACAAAGAATTGACAGTAATTAATTGATAGTTTTACATTATGCTTATGACATAGACTTAGCTAAGAAGATGAAATGTTAATAGCTTAATTGACACGTAATAAATAATGTACTCATTAATGGTATGTAAATGGCATGCGGCACGGAACATTGAATGGGCCTAGTAAATGATATAAAGAATGCACGTGCGTTTGGTACATTGAATGGAATACTTGACACTGATTAAGTAGGCTAAATGATTGCATGGATGCACATAGAATAATTGATGCGGCCTAATAATAATGGATTGAAATGCTTGCACAAATATCATTTATATATAAGAACAGTATGTGATGTTAAATGATTAATAAAGTCAAGAGAATATTTAGTTAACACACAAATATATGAATTGAACATAATGACGGATGATACGCGGAATTACGGTATTGAAATGACACTTGTATTGGATGACAGGCCTACTGCGTTCTTTCACGAGAGTCAGTTGGAATGCTTAATTACACACTTTGGGAGTACAGCCTACCGTTCGGCGGTAGGCTAATGTAGGCTTCACAAGAGTACTTAGAATAGGAGGTACTTAGCTTAGGACGATGTAAACACTTGAAGGCGGGTTGAAGAAAGATCTATTACCGAAAACTCGAGTTGTCGTTGTCCGTTAAGCTTCTTGAGATGATGGATGTAGGCTTCGTACGGAAGCCTGAGGTGATGTTACTTCTCGAGGTGCAGGACGGTTTTAAATGATCTTGCAGGCGCAGGCCCGTGGTGCTGAATATATCTCGAAGAATGTGGAGAAACTTGAAGGCCGACCCGGCAAACCGCAGGCCCGAAGCGATTCCGGTTGGGCCTCGAAGGATTGCTTCTGCAGGCGGTCTATAGATCTTACTTGATGATAAATTGTAGGCTTTGAAGAAAGTAGCGGCCGCGCCTCCGGCCGGAGCCGGAAGACGGTTGAAGAGATGATATCGTACAGAGTAGTCTAACGAAACGGAAGCGCTAACGAAGTGAGAAGGAGTGAGAGTGGGTGCGCGCTTTTATACGTAGTTCCTCTGACGTAGGACTTCGCACCAAATCTTAAGACGCTTTGTCCGCGCGTCCTTTAGTTGATAAGGGTTTGCGTTCGCGCCCTTTGGGAAGAAACAGACTCTCCATTGTTTGCCCACGTGTGTTTTCAACGACTGTTTGATGATAGCGTGGAAGTAAAGGATTTCTGTCTATGTGTTGGTCTATTTCTTGTCGATCTGCTATATATATATATATATATATATATATATATATATATATATAGAGAGAGAGAGAGAAGAGAGAGAGAGAGAGAGAGAGAGTTCTTCCCTAATTAATGACATGTAAATTCACTTTGTTTCGGGCTAATAGCGAACCGCGTCTAATCCTCAATTTTTTTATTGATTTGAGGTAAGTGCGAGAAACCAGCATGACTTTTATGAACGCAAAATTTACCTGTCTCTTCTCTCTCTCTATGTTGTACACATATATATGTATATTAAAAAAGTAGATAGACGGAAATGCATCTACAAAACTTAATAAGAGTTGAAACTCCGACCACAAAGTCTTCATAAGGAAACGGTGTTGCCAGATATTACTGAAAGTATGATACCACCTAGAATATTTACCAGAACCAGCGGTAGTCGAACCCCCGGCCACAAACCTTTTCAGCCAATATAATTAAGATTTGTTACTACCAATAGAATAATAAATCAACTATATCATTCTGTTTATTTAGTTGAATTATTGGAAATAAATTCATTTATTCGAAAATATATGGGAAATATTATATCTATAATTTAAACGTCCGCTTTAAAAATAGCCACATGACCGTAATATATATATATATATATATATATATATATATATCAGCACACAATATATCCTATTCGCTACATTCTCTAATATAACGATGGTTATTTACAATTAGGATGGTTTATTAATGAAGATGTTTGTGCGGCTTTAAATTGGAATTTCAATCGAGATCTGTGAATTCCCAATAAATTTCATGTTTTTTTCTTAATAGCATCACATCATCATCATCATCATAACCTCATTATTATATTATTCACCTCTACGACGGAAAGCAGCCTTAAAGTGTAATACGGTTTTGAGCTTTTTGTAAATTTTTTAATTACACATCTACAGATTATATACATCCCTCGCTCCCTTATTATATATTCCCTCGATAAAGTAATTCGAGGTAAAAATGAAAACATTTCCCTCCGTTATCAAGACACTCTCGGCCAGAGACGAGTACGGATATAAGTTGAAATGGGACGCGAAAAAAACTAAAAAGGACTAATTTGAGAATTTCATGTTTTGGAATTAGAAGGAGTGCATATATATATATATATATATATATTATAATATATATACACACACACATTAATGGAATAGATGTTAGTTCCAACAAAGAAAAAATAATCATTTTTTTCCCTCCTTGGGATCCTGTATATATAATTTTTCCATTTAAAGCCATATAAATTCAAATATTCGCTTGTAACCCACTCAACGATCTCCTTTTTGCTGGAATAGTGCGAGTGTGATATATAAGGAAATATAGCAGAACAAAAAATTAGGTTCGCTGCCACATTTATAGCTACTTATCCTATGCAGACATAATTCTTCTGTAACATTTAAAGTGAAGCCTGAATGTAAATACACTAAGCCAGTAGCCTAGAGCATGAATTAATAAATAGGCCTTTATCATATATGGGCTATAACAGTTTTTCTTTGTAGGCCTAAAGTCTTGCCCCTAAACATTGAACTTATGTGTGTATATATATATATATATATATTTATCTATTTATTCGGCACAACCATCGAAGTGCGGAGGAATTCCTAAACTAAAATCAACTCATTAAATTTATATAAATAAAAGCTTATAAAGCTATTCAACACACTTTTATGTTTTCAATCTCTTTTTCTGCCTTTTTGTAACAGAACTCATACAGTTCTATATTATTATCGTTAACATCATTATATACGTTTTAGTCATATAGGTCAAATAATTAATTATTTAATTAACTCCACAAATTGAAACATTGAATAGCCCAGAATAATTGTGAAGCTTGACTATTTATTTAATTTAATTTGACCTTCTAGGCTTTACCGGGCTCTTATATATTAATGGGCATTAGTGCACTATTTTTAATGTGATTTTTTGGATCATATTAAATCTTACTATTCATGGAATAAAGTAAATTTTCTTCAGTGCAATCTCGAATTAAACACTGCCTTGAGGATTTCATTCCCAATAGAGTGTATTGTCACAAACACATTTAAAAACGTAGAAGATTGTGGCATACTATCCATCAATAAAGAATTATGAAATGCTTCGCTATTATTTCCATTCAATTGTATATATTTCTATTATTAGTATGTAAACTGGCATTGTATTAATAATATTTGTCATATGGATTATAGTCTGCCAATAAACCTCTTAATTTTCATTCATTCTCTCTCTCTCTCTCTCTCTCTCTCTCTCTCTCTCTCTCTCTCTATATATATATATATATATATATATATATATATATATTCGTCTTGCGCATGCGCAGAGTCGACTATCGTAGAAATTTCTAAACGCCCACACAGGTACCACTACCCAATCAAGAAGTCGGCGAGCTTGTGGTTGGTGTACAGCTATTCGTCACTCGAAATGGGGCAGTGCAGTCACATATAAAATGGGGCATTTTCAGCTCGGCACCGTATTAGCTGATGTTTTGCTCCTGAATAACCACGCATTACTAGCCGTCATGGACACTGTCAGTCAGAACTCTATTGTTTACCAGACTTATATGAAGTTAGAACTCATGGGCAAACCATACACACACTCACACATATCTATATACAGTGTGTGTGTGTGTATATATATATATATATATATATATATATATATATAATATTGTTGCAATTACTCAAGTTACATTTTATTTATATATATATATATATATATATATATATATATATATATATATGTATATACACCCGTAAAACCACACAATACTTCGAATGCGTACAAACGGGAACCGATTTTTTATCTGAATGCATACCAGAACATCATTTCGCGCAGTGTCGCACAGATCGAATAATTTTACAAAATTTGTAAATTCGTTCCCATGCGCCAAATGCGAGAGAAATGAAAAGCAGTACATCCCGCAAGTATTGCTATAGTACCCCTGTAATTGGTAAGGACTCCAGACAATTTGGGGAAGGTGCATTTGCTCGAGAAATTTTACAATAATAGCGTCATTCCAAGAATGAACCCCCAGTGAGTTAAAACAGTACATTCGGTCCCTATTTTTAAAATAGACGGCGATCCGATGAAGCCGTTCACCTCCGCTAACATCCGTATTTAGAATAAGAGCGCCGCAATGTCTCGTACCTGGAAACTTCAGCGTTTCGTTCTTCGCAAATATACCGATAAATTTGGAGCGTGTGATTCGGTCACTATTCATTACTCTCTGGAGTGTATTCGCATCCATTTTAAAAGTCTGTAACTATAACTTTAAACTTATCGATCTCTATTAGGGCTTGTGATTTGAAGTATACTAATACACTAATAGGCGCGTCAATCGGGTTGGCGAATTCCAATCTGACTGAGATGTTTCCACTTTGCTGTGAACTTAAATGCGTGTTTACACTAGCAGATAAGTCCTGGGTGATGTCAAACGGGTAAAGGTTAACTTGCTCGATGAATTCCTTCTGTGTTATGCCAATTCCTAGCTCATTGCAAGTACCAGCAATATCTGCAAGATTAAATATAAACTCTCGAGCAAGCGGGAATACGGCATCTGTTGAAAAATCCGTCCCTCTGTTAAATGTCTGGATCGGCTACTAAAAGTCTGCGAAGTGTATTCGCAGAAATATGATATTCTTTTTAATGTTACAAAAACTAAGGTTATCAATTTCATCCTAAAAGCTGTAATTAGCCAGCTGATATAACGTTTAAAATGAATGGTGAAGTAATTGAGGAAGTACAAGAGTTTAAGTATTTGGGTCAAACTATTACTAGCTCCTTGAGTGATGACTCGGATATAAGAAAACAATCTCGAAGCCTGTGGGCTAAAGCGAATATGACCATAAGGAACTTTCGATTCTGTACAAGTGAAGCTAAAGACACTCTCTTTCGTACTTTCTGCAGTAATATATACGGACAGCAACTCTGGGTGAATTATAAAAAAGTTTCTGGCAGAACTCTAAATTTGCTATACAACAGGTCTTATAGACTCTTACATAAATTACCCCTGAGATGCTCAGCTTCGCAAATGTTTGCTATCCGCAATGTCCCGAGCTTCCCGGAGGTAACAAGACGTGCTCAACACAGTCTAATGCAAATAATTAAAAAATCAACCAACCCGATCATCCAAGCTATCCATGAGTCCTGCCATTTATCCGCTAAGCTTTGGACTTCTTGGTACGAAAACGTCTGTCTGTAGCTCCACTTAATTTCGACATTACAGTATTATTTCTAATCAATTGTATATATTTCTATCCTTAGTATATGAACTGTCATTGTATTAATAATATTTGTCATATGGACTATAGTTTGCCAATAAACCTTTTCATTTCATTTCATTTCATATTAAGGATAATAACGGTGGTCCTATTGCGATTAC
This sequence comes from Bathynomus jamesi, assembly GCA_023014485.1. NCBI lineage: Eukaryota > Metazoa > Arthropoda > Malacostraca > Isopoda > Cirolanidae > Bathynomus > Bathynomus jamesi. The sequence goes on along the minus strand of JAJOZX010000656.1, from coordinate 1,004,731 downwards.
CAAGAGATGGTTTTTTTTTTTGCGATTTAAGGAAGGAAATAGTTGATATAAAACGTAGTGTACGTGAGGTAACGGAAAGATTTGCAACGCTTGATGAGGGCAGGGGTAGGGCTACAGTTAACGAAAGCTGAACCAATACTAACGTTGAAGACGTTAGTAATTTGAAGGGTGAGGTGCGCAACCTAGTTTCTAGTTTAGGTAGCTTATCGGGAAGGTTGGATAGAGTTGAGGAAGGGGTTAAGGTTGGTCTGAGATTAGTAGATGGGGAGGGATTTAGAAAAGTTAAGGGTGGAGCTAGGCCGCGTACGTTAGGCGAGAGGAATCCCCACCCCCCGATCGAGGTTTAGAACCTTTTGGCCCATTTGGATAGGGACGTGAGCGAGGGGGGAAACTATTTTAATTGGGGACTCTTTAGTGCGCCATATGGACACAAAGTTCGTTGAACGGGATCCAACCAAGAGGAGGAGGGTCTAACTCCCAGGGGCCAGAATTGAAAGAATTAGAGACCAGGTGGATAGGATTGATGTTGCCTCTCGTCACTCGATATTGGTGACGATGGTAGGGGGCAACGACTCGTATAGGCCCGATACGAGAGTGCCTGACCTTTTGGAGAGGTATAGGGGGTTAATTAGGTCCCTGAAGGCGAGGTCAGCTAAGTCTTTAGTTCTAAGTATTACCCCTAGGCACGGTTTGGGTCTTAGGATTACGTCTAAAACGATATTTTTGAATACCTAATTAGAAGAGATTTGTGCTGAGGAAAATGTACCCTTAGTAAAACTGTGGTCCGAATTCAGTGATCCTAGCCTTTTTATAAAAGATGGGGGTGCATTTTATTGAAATAGGTAATGTTAGGCTAGGTAGGTTAATTGACGTAAACGTTCGAAAGTTGTAGAGGTCGAAGCCTTCTTTAAACGTTGTGGGTCCTGGAAATACGGGCCCGAAGTGAAAAATAGTTTAAAACGCCGACCCATGGTAAAAAATAACTCAAACGTCTTTTATTATAACGCGCCTAGTATTAGAAATAAATTAAACGAATTTAAGGCGATAATTTATTCCGGCAACTACGATATAGTTGCTATCACTGAAACGTGGTTAAATACCGTGACTCGGGACTTGTTGGGGGAACTTGATATACCGGGTTTTAAACTCTTTACTAATGATAGGTTACATAGGATTGGTGGCGGCGTTTTGCTGTACATATGTAATTCCCTTGGGGCTATCGAAGTTAAGATAGATTTTCCGGCATCAATTAATGCGATATGCGTTGAAGTTACGGCGCGTAGTATTAGTTTTAAATTTGTTGTTGTTTATAGACCTCCCGTTCAACCCCTCGATACCGATACTAGATTTTACTCACTTCTTGGTAACTTTATTGATAATCGGAATAGTATAATTGTCGGAGACTTTAACTGCTCTAATGTTAATTACGAGACTTTTACTGGTAATGAGGAGGGTTTGAGACTGGTTGAGTTCATGGAAGATAATTTTTTACGACAGATGGTGACCGAACCAACCCGCGGTGAAAAATGGTGATGACGAACGGCGAAAATATAGTCGAAGGTTTAGAAGTAGGGGAGAGTTTAGGATGTAGTGATCATCAAATTCTTTGGTTTAAGCTATTGATAGAAAACACTAAGGATAGTAACTTAATAGAAGTCCCTGATTTTCGTAGGGCCAATTTTGATAGTTTTGCGGATAGGATGAGAGTAGTGGAGTGGAATAACTTATTTATGGGTAATGATACAAATTTGCGTTGGGAGGCGTTTAAAGAAAGTTTTATGAATATCGAAATGGAGTTTATTCCTCGTAGACACAAGCACGCTAGAAATCATGGTAGGCCCAAGTGGTGGACTAGGGAAATAGCCGAGTTCATGAACGAGCGTAACCGAGCTTAACTGCAGAAAACTCACAGCCATATATATGAAAATATATGTATGCCGCTGAAATAGCGCAGTTAAGGGGTTAATAAGCGCAATTTAATAGATAAGTTTAATAGATATATCGAGCTTAGACGTCAGGTTAAAAGATCAGTTCGGAATGCTAAGCGTAATTTAGAGATACTTATAGCTGCGGATAGTAAACATAATCCAAAAACGTTTTTTGAATAAGTCAGTAATCGTAAGGCGATAAAAGATAACATAGGCCCTCTAGTGGACGTTAACGGCGTTTTGGCTTCCGACGCTCAGGCGATGTATTTTCAATAACATTTTTGCGACAGTTTTTACCGTAGAAGACGTAAATAATGTCCCCGATGTAGATGATATCGTTCCATTTAGTAGCGAGACTATTTTGGATATAATAACTGTTTACGAGGGTGAGATTGCGCAATATATCGATAGGCACAAGTTACCAAGGCTCCAGGCTCTGACGCGCTTTATCCCAGACATTTGAAAGATTTGAAAGACGTTATCATAGACCCTTTAACGAAGATTTTTAATCAGTCACTGGAAACGGGGATTATTCCTGAAGACTTCAAATTAGCTAACGTGACGCCCATTTTTAAAATAGGCGACCGCAACTTTTGGAATCCGTAGTTAGGGATCGTATCATCGATCACTTAGAAAGTCGTGATTTGATTAATAGTAGTCAGCATGGGTTTCGACGCCATAGATCTTGTTTAACTAATTTGTAGAATTTTATAACGAAATAGTGCGCGAATACGATAGGCATAGAGCGGCTGACGTTATTTATTTAGATTTTAAAAAGGCGTTCGATACAATTCCGCATAGAAGATTAATTGTGAAGGTTAAAGCGCACGGTATACACGGTCAGGCAGTTAACTGGTTAGAGGAATGGCTCCGTGCTAGGAGAAAGAGGGTCGTTGTTAATGGTAGTGAATCGGGGAGGTTGGATGTAGGTAGCAGTGTCCCACAGGGTTCAGTGTCAGGCCCATTGCTATTCGTAATTTACATTAACGACATAGATGTAGGATTGACTAGTAACGTGTCAAAATTCGCGGTCGATACTAAAATATGCAGTAAGGTTGTTAACGAGGACAATAGAAATAGGCTCCAAGACGATATAAATAGGATTATGGAGTGGACGAATAAGTGGCAGATGCAAATTTAACGTAGACAAATGTAAAGTTTTGCATATAGGTTCTCATAACAATAATTACACGTACACGATGGATGATAGAGAGTTAGCGAGCGGTGACGAGGAAGTAGATTTAGGCGTACGCGTATCAAGGATTTAAAAGTTAGGAACCAGTGCCTGTAGTCCTGCGCAAAAGCTAATAGGATGTTAGGCTTCATAGCGCGTAATTTCGAATTTAAATCGAAGAATATTATATTGCCCCTTTACAAGTCCCTAGTCAGGCCTCATTTAGAATATGCCGTTCAGTTTTGGTGCCCGTATTTGCGTGAGGATATTGATAGGTTAGAAAGGGTTCAGCTTGGTGCCACGAAACTAATTCCGTCACTGCGCAACAAGCCTTATGAAGATAGGATTAAAGAGTTCGATTTGCATTCACTCGAAACTAGGAGATTAAGGGGGGAGCTTATTGAAGTTTTCAAAATCGTTAATAAAATCGATAACGTAAATTTTGACAAACTCTTCACTTTCGATAACAGCAATACTCGTAATAACGGATTTAAGTTGCGTGGCAGACGTTTCATTACTAATATCGCTAAAAACTTATTTACGTTTAAAGTAATTGACAAATGGAATAATCTTCACGCGTCAGTCGTGAACTCTACCAGCGTTAATATGTTTGAGAACCATTTAGATAGGCACTTTAAAAATATTAACGTTGTTTAAAATAAAAAAAACATTTGGCAACATGAGCTCTGGGGTGGTAGTTGAAGATGAGTCTGTTGACGATTAATACCAGCTTGTGACATGCCAGCGCGTGATGCCAGCAATAAAATTATTATTAAAAAAAAAATTAGACTAACACGAACGTAGTTGTAGCTCGTAGCGTAAACTAACTCACTTTATGTTATACTTTAACTAATTTTTTTTTCTTATCCTCTCCTCACTTGCATGTCTGTAACTCTCTTTACTTGCATGTCTGTAGTTTGCATGGTATGACAGTGAGTTAAGATTGTGTTTGCGTGGTTTGTAAGCGTTTTTATTTTACTTCATTTCATCTTTCACCCCTTTCCTATTTTCTTCGACTATTTTTCCGACTTGTCGGCAGTGGCCGGTGGATGATGATGGGTGTCTTTCTTTCTCTTTTTCTGAATGAATTTTAACTTGCATGTCTGTAGTTTGCATGGTATGACTGAGTTAAGATTGTGTTTGCATGGTTTGTAAGCGTTTTTATTTTACTTCATTTCATCTTTCACCCCTTTCCTATTTTCTTCGACTATTTTTCCGACTTGTCGGCAGTGGCCGGTGGATGATGATGGGGTGTCTTTCTTTCTCTTTTTCTGAATGAATTTTAACCCACGAATGATAGGTTTTGCAACTTATTTAACCCCTATTCTCCTCTTTTAATCCCCTTCTCTTTCCTTTCTTTCGGGCTTACCTTAAAGTGGATCTTAGGGTCTTTGTTAGCCTTAGCTTCTGTAGATCTGTAGAACATGCTCTGAATAGCTCGGCCTATGAATTCTTTCCCCATGTCCGTACAAAAATAGCCTGGAATCCTGTTTTTTTTTAACATCAACGTTTTGGTGGCTTTAACAACTGTTTCAGGCGATTTATTTTTCAGCGGAATTAGCCACAGATATCTAGAGAATAAATCTATTATGAATAGGATGTTGCGGTAGCCACCATTATACACTGAGTATCTTTGCATGTCTGTTAAATCCGCTTGCCAAATAGAGTCAATCGAAGCAGCTGTTGTCTTGGCTGTTTTAAACCTTTTTCTCACCGGCTTATGTAGCGTATAAGCATCCTGCTCCTGCAAAAACCTCTCAACATCTTTTTTCCCTAGTCCTTCATTATAAAAACCTATGTACAGTCTATCAACGCCGCCGTAGGAGGTTGGGTTAGAAATGTCATAATAGCGTTTTCTTAATATGTTAACCATTTGCATATTTTAGAGGCACGCGGGGAGGGTTGTCCTTTGTTGTTTGATTTTTTCTTTCTCCTCTTCAGAGATGCCACCGCTGGGGGTGATGGCATGCTCAGTTGTGGCGCATGCGAGGCTTGCTCCAAGTCTTTTAACCTGTTCAGATTTCCTATCCATGTTTTGGGGGGCATTTATTTGTTGTAGTCTTGCTTTAATATGCTTCCATCATGAGGGTGAGGGCCTATCCCACTTTCTCACCAGGTCATGAACAATGTCAACGATATTCGAGCCCTGTACCTTTATTTCTTCAACAATGACCTCACGTGTATCGGTCCACTATATAATGGGGTCCTCACTCAATAGATTATAAAGACAAGCCTTTATTCCTCAAAATATATGGGAGACTGCTTTTTTATACATGCTCGATATGTTTTGCGGTCGATCCGTTTTTCGTTGACTGGTCATCTCTAGCCGCGACCCCTAGGCCTCCATGTTCAGCGTCGTCTACGCTGTGCCTAATAACTACAGTGACCTCTGTCGGATTCTTATAATTTTCATAATCATGAAGAAATTTCTACAGAGCTTCTTGGTATAAGATTCTTTTCTCATCAGGTGACTTTTCACTGTTTAATAGGTCTAATAATTCGTTTTCCATTCTTTTAAGCCTCTGGACTCTGAGCCTTGTAGTGAAGCATACACCTCGTGTGGAATCACGACTAATTTCTTCATTATATTAATCTAGTCAGTAAATGTCCCAAAACTGAAAATAAGATGGGGAGGAATGAACCCCCTCTTTGTACAATAATTCGCTTTTCTTCCCCACAGTTTGACTTTAACGAGCTAGTGTACGTATTATGTTCTTGTACGGCGTAGGCGAGCCTTCTACGGGGGTTTCATTGGTACATTCATTTTATAACGTTAAGACAGATTTCACAGATGCATTTTAAAAATCGGTGTCAATATTTTTAACAAACATCTGTTGCATTGCCCGGGGCAGTCGATGATAGATTTTTATTAATTCATTGTATTTCTTTAGCCTTTTTGTCATTCTGAAATATACAACGTTTCAGGTTCGTTTGGAAATATATTCGTTCTTAGAAGTACCCTAAACGTGTTTCCGGATGAAGGTCACAAAGCAAATATCCGTAACGTTAGCTTGTAGCTTCTTTATAAACTTCCAAAAAATCCTTACACTGAATCGGGAACATATGATTGGCTAATACCCCAATTTGTGACATCTCTACGTTGTGCGAATAAGACTAGATATTGTGTATTTAATGACACATCGCGCATGTATCTATTTTGAAAATAGATTCTGGTTGAGGAACAATACGCTTATGTTAAGATGGTGGGAAACACTGTAAATGTCTCGGCAAACGTTTTATCCATTTGTAACATGAGATCGTCAATTACAATGACCGTATGTTCTTTTCCCTTTAACGAATTAACGTCATATACACCTTTGTGGAACAAAATATCATCTTGGTACTCGTTGAATACTGACTGGTATGTCGAAGAGCACCATATGACTTTATGCACAAATTTTGAGAACATCTCCCCTATCTTTAATGATTTTAAGCATAAACACAGTTTTACCACATCCTGTAGGGCCAGATATAATACATGTGGATGGGCTCGAGAACCTGAATTTTTCTACAGAATCCATCTCTAACACGTCACACTCCTAAGTGTAACATTTACAAAATATAATAAAATTTTAAGTGCTGTTCCTTATATTCTACAGTCTTGTTTTCCCTCTTCTTCCTCAGAACTGTGAATGAGGATGAGGTACAGCATCATGTCCCCATCATCAATATTACAGATGATTCCGATGAGAGTGTAGTTGTGGCTACAGGCCCCACCCCCCGCGAGCGAACCCCAGCCAACGCCAGCTGTAGCTCCCCCACGCGATAATTCAAAGCGGAGGCATGATGATGAATCGCATTCTACGTCAGGTATAAAGCGTGTCATGAGTGCACCGGTTGTTAGACCCCCCAGTAGTAGAGCCCCAGCCCTCTACGTCTTACGATACACCCCCCACACTAGCTCCTTCCTCAAATAAAAATGTGACCCCTTATTCTTGTTCAATTCCGGTGGTACCCTCCACAGCAGCAAGCTTCTCGTTGTGAAAAGGATAGTATAACATTCGTGCTGGTGCGCACCGCCACCCCCCACCCTAGCCCTGACTGGAAATCGGTACGTAGTCAGGGTTGACCCTGGAGCCATGAATAGCAATGGTGTTGAACACGAACTGCGACGCGTAGTTGAACGTATTGTGGAGTTTGCCCTTCAAAACAGCGACGGATGTAAAGTCAGGACGGGGTTGCCCCTTCGGTTCGGGTCAGATGATGGGGATGTAGATGATTTTTTGGTAGTAATACCAAACAGGCGCTTGGCTGTTGTAGATATAGAATGTATTTTGGGCCGTATAATGCAGGCCTCTCAAAGTAGTACAACCTTCAACATGACAACTTCACGATAGATATTGACCGGATATTCCCTGTTGCGTGTCATACGGCCACACCTTATACTCTTAACTTCAATTCTCAGGCTATTTACAGACGGCATAAAAACTCCGAGCGTGGTTGCGGCCTTATAACAGTAGTCTTAGCTCATATGTATACTGTACTAAATGCACGGGCCCAAAAAATTTGGTTGCCTACGGTTGTGCAGCAAGCCCATAAACTGGCACAGATTACAAGATCGAGTTTCACTGTAATATGGGTGCTGAAGGGCTGAGAAGGGTAGAGCAGGAAATGAATGTTCTTATAGTTGTATTTGGAATGGATGATCGTCGTAGCACTGTGTATGTTTTTAAAAGCAGTGTGAGAGACCATACAAGACCCCTACTTATTTTAGGGCTGTCAGGAACAACGTATCGCCCCATCCGTAACATAAGGGACCTTTACGCGAGTTATGATAAAAGTCGAAAATATGGAAGCCATCATGATTTGTGTAAGGGCTGCCTCCATTTGCGGACGATATAGTGAAACATTGTAATGATTGCCACATGGTATGTATGCAGTGTAAAAGCCCCAAATGTGAAAGTAATGTAGTTGAAGCTGAGAAGAGGGACTGTTATGTTTGTAGACGCACATTTTTCAATAATAACTGTTTCGAGCTCCATAAGTCAATTGGTACTTGCAGGAAAATAAGAATATGTGAATGTGGTATGCTTCATATGATGGATAATTGGGGGAAATTCACGCATAAATGTGATGAAATTCACTGTTCTACATGCCATGAGAAATATAAGGCAGATGGTATAAAGCATGTATGCTATATGAAAGACTCTAAGCCTAAAAATAGACCTTGTATAACTGTGTACTACGATATAAAAACATATACAGCTGCTGAAACCAAAGAGGTTATCCCACATCTACTTGGAAGCCACACTATCTGCGATGAGTGCATGGAAGTCTAGTGTGATGATTGTCACAAATGTAGCAAACGAACAAACGTTTTTAAAACGATCGCACACGATAACCCCGTGAAAATCTTTGTAACCTATATTGCCAAGTTAGCGGACAGGTTAAAAAAAATGACTTATATTCTTGCCCATAACGGAGCCAAATTTGACACACAATTCCTTTATAAGGAACTGCTTGAACACGAGTCATCGGAGATATTTACAGGCGATCCCTTGAAAAGAGGAAATAAAGTTATACAGATGCCAATAAGAGGTAATGTTCAGTTTAGAGACACATTATTATTCACACCTTGTAAATTAGCCAAGCTACCCAAGGTGATGGGCGTAGCCGCCGAAGTTTCAAAAGGATATTTCCCATACACTTTCCTCACTAGCGACACTTTAAATTAGGTAGGACTACCTCCCCCCAAACATCACTTTATGCCAAAATGAGTGATAGTGAGCGTGAAGATTTTGACCGCTATACAACAGTTTTAATGAAGAAATTCCATAAATATAGCGGATGAATGTGAGCGTTATTGCTTGAATGATGTGCGCGTGCTTAGAGTATGTTTCCAGACCTTTAGAATAGACCGGCTCAACTGTGATCCGCTGCAAGTCACAACCACGATCGCCTCATTGTGCTTTACGGTGTTCAAGAACAATTTTACGCCTGAAGACACACTGGCCGTCATTCACAGATACAATCCTCGCAGTTATAGCCATAAGGCTATTTACTGGCTCATACACCTACAGCAACAGACCAGTGTATACATAAAACATGTTCGCAACACTGGGAAGTCCCCATCAAGGTCAATAGTCGTGTTTTTTGGGTGGGTGGTCTAAGCGAAGACCGTGTTACTGGTGATAAGACAGCGTACTCCTTTAACAGGTGCTGGTGGCATGGTTACCCACCTCCTGAGTGTGGAATCGTAGGAGATATCCATGGTAGATCTCCTGCCGACAGTCTTACATGAACCCACATCCACGATCAGCTTATAGGTTCCCAGTTCACTCACAAGGTCTTGTGGCAGCATGAATTTGATGTACGGATGGAAACAAATGGGCATTACCGCGAAGAAATAAGCACCATCAAACGTTCAATGTTTTTGGATCCTCTCAGATGTGGCGATAGCTTGTTCGGTGGGCATACAAATCCCTTCAAACTATACTTTCCACCTGCGGATGGCGTGAAACTCCCTTACTACGACGTGTGTCTCAAATAGAGCGCCAGAGTGTCAATAAAATGTGTGTAGTTCGAGAAAATACAATGTTGAATAACCCTGAACGAAGCTGTATGGTTTCGATAAAACATTAAAGCCGTTATTACTTCATGTATCAGAAAAATTCTGATTGCCCGACATAATGAGATACAAGTATTCACATGACTCTCATGTTCGAGCAACCCCGTACACGAATCACTAACGCTTGGTATGACGCGCTCATGTGACTCGCCCCCACACCTCCCGCCGAGCTAAACCGCGCACCGGTTGCTCATAGTCGCTTCAGAGATTGACCCGACTGGACATACACTCCTCACAATAGAAAACGATGGAGCTTCCGTTGAGCAGTATCCTCAATGCCATATACGATGTGTCCGTGACGAAGACAGTGCGTGTGTTCAGACGTAAAACCGGCGCTGTTAACTATGTACTGGAAATGCATTGTAGACAAACAAACTCTGGTAAACGGAGTGTTATTTATTTAAGTGTTGAGGAGGGGCGAAGATCGTTATAAAATACCTGCAGATGTAGGCACGAGAAGAGAGCAGATTAGTGATGCACCCTCATATGCCATTATTTTTACGTTGTGTATAACTCGCGACCAGCCATGCATTGATATACGATTGATGTGGAAGAATGCGTCTGATAATAACGTCCTTGTCCCGACGCGAAACCGTTTCATCCTCGACAGAATGTTTGAAATCGTCGGTTTCCGCAAGCTAAAGCCTATATTAGATGCACGTGTTACTGACATGCTTTATTTTGAAACGGTTCTTGAATACGCATACACCGCTCTGCTCGACGGGTTTACCAGTGTAGGACTGAACAAGGCGAGAATGGTTTGGAATTGGATGCGTATTTAAAAGGTATAGACTCTTCGAAATATCTTGAACTTTGGTACAAAGGACTTGAGCGGTACAGGGCTGAGCTCACCTACACTATTCACCCTGAAGAGCTATTTCTTTATATAACGAGCAGCTGTCGGCACGACTTAGAAGATTATTTCAACTGCGGATATGCGTTGTAAAGAAGAGTACACGGTTGAAAAGCTCGGATTGGAAATAATAATCTCCCTTTGGAAAGTTTTTATAAACTTGAATTTAATAACGATGTTTTAGCAAACGATGCCCTATTTGTGCATGCTTTTGATTGTATTCTATCCGTGTTTAAAGAGAGTGATAACTTGCCAACCAATTGTAAAGTGGGCACAAAAATAATGTTAGGCACCCGCGTACATTCAGTGTGAAATCATGTTAAATCTTATTTATTGCATAGTACAAAGCAACGATGATGTAAATGTAGACTCGATCACATGCGAGTTTAGTATTTTAATTAAGCGCAGTAGAACATAAAACACGTGTATTTTGTTGTGTGTATATATATGTTGCCTCTGTAATGGAATTCTTCTGTACTATTATTTTGAAGTCTATATATATAAGTGTGTATTTGCTAATACATATATTAAATGTGTATATAGATTTCTCCTGTACTATTATTATTTTTTATGCTTATATATAAGTGTGTATTTTCTCATACATAAGCACACCGGACAAAAAATTAGTCACCCCTCTCAGAATGTACCTAATAACGTGTGACGGCGCCTCTGGCCTTGATAACCGCACGAATCCGGCGAGGCAGAGACTCTACGAGGTTGTGCATGTACTGAACATCGATTTGCTGCCACTCGTTCATCAGCCGGTCCCGAAGTTCCGCCAGAGTCCGTGGGTGTCTATTCCTGCGCTTCACTTTCTGTTTCCAGCCTGAACAACACCTTCGACGCATTCAGGATTAAAGGCTTCATTGGACCTGCGATGTACTCGTCGCCTCCCATCATTGGAGAACAAACAAAAACGGGACTCATCGGACCAAATTACACGTTTCCAATCTGCCGCAGTCCAGTTTTTGTGCCTCTGAGCCCATTTATAACGTGCCAATTTGTGACTTGCTGTTAACAGCGGCCTCTTCCGTGGTACCCTGCTCCAGATGTCCATCGCATGCAGTTCTCGTCGCAATGTCCGTTCGGAAATTGGTCGCTGGAGAACCTCATTGGTTTCTTGGAGCAATTGTTCTCTGGTTTGAAAACGATTTGCAGTTACTAGACGAGAAACATGGCGGCGGCCCCTATTGTCGAGAATTGTTTTCCGGCCACAGTTACGCCGTCGATTGTCAGTTGATTGCGAACTACACCACTCTTTGTAAACTCGCTGGACAGTACTCGTTGACACACCAACAAATTGGGCTACTTCAGACATTTTGTGTCCGTGGGCTCTGCCAAACACGATGGCTCCTTTTTGCCACTGAGTAACGTCTGCCTCACGACCCATTTTGCAGACTATATTCAACACACACTTTGTTCTTCACCACCTCACGAAACAGATCTGATCCTGTGTGCTACGTCACCGCTACTTGTCACTTACCAATGCTACATCAGCGCCCTCTGTGTGACCTTGAACTTCCTACTATCGGTGCTATTAGGGGTGACTAATTTTTTGTCCGGTGTGCTTATATTAAACATGTATATAGATTTCTACTGTACTAATGTTATTATTTAAGAATATATATATATCCTTCGTTTAAACTGTGTAATTTTCCTCTATAGAATTCTTCTGAAGTATTTTTATTGTATATTTATTTCCTATATATTCCATGTATGTTAAATTAATTATTTCCAATAATTCGACTAAATAAACAGAATGATATAGTTGTGTTTTATTATTCATAGAAACAAGTGCTTTCCGGAGTGTATATATATAATATATAAACGATATTAAACCATAACTGGGTTGATGGGAATATATAAACGATGCATGTGTGAGTCAGTAAATATTATATATATATATATATATATATATATATATATACACGCGAAATGGCTGGTTACGCCTTCTAAGCCAACTGATGCTGTCATGAACATCTCCATTAACATATACACTAATTAAATAAATAGCACAATCTGCCACTACAAAAGTTATTAATATACTGTATTTATACATATACACTCCTTTCTAAAAAAGCCATTTATACCTTCCAAGCCAACTGGCGGAGTAAGACTTCTATGCCAAATGTGAGGTCAAGAGCGATCATTATGCGCCTGGGTTTCCATGCGAAAAGATGCTCTCTCTCTCTCTCTCTCTCTCTCTCTCTCTCTCTCTCTCTCTCTCTCTTCTTCTTCTTCTCCGCTCTCTTAGGTTAGGTTTGGGTGGCAGCTTGGGGGATATACCACTCCCCATTGCTTGCATACCATCTTCCCTTTTTTTGGCACTGGCATCATGGGGAGGGGGTTAGCACCTTGCAACAATGGGGGAAGGGGGTTGACACCTTGCAACATTTGATCAACATTGCAATTGCATTGCACTCGTTCATTTTGCGGTCAAACTACTGTGGGAAATGGGCTGCCATGAACATTTATGAACATTTTAAAAGTTCTTACGTAGTTCTAAGCAAATTCGTTATAATTGGTCGAGTTTATATCGGTACTTCTGTCCCTTTTGGGAAGTATTGGAAGAAATATTTTATATAAACAAACCCTTTCATCTATATACTACATTAATATAATGTTTGCACTACTTTAATTTCTAGTTATTAATAAATTTATCAGGATTTTCAGAAAATTGCGTTCCAAAGCCGCTTTCCAGATGAAGAGAGAACTGAGAAGTTGTATGTTCATGTTATTTTAAACTAGCGGGGTATTTTATGCTCGCGCCATTTAATGCTTTGGTTTTAATTTCTTCGAGGTCATAAACAATACGTCTGAGAGTAACTTTATTTACCTGAAAATTATACAGACAAAAAAATTTGCCAGAAATTTAATGCAACATCAAGTGTTATATGAACTACCCTTAATTAATTATAGTTACTCCAACAAAAAAAATGTATCCTTTGAAAATGAAGTAAAATTAAGATTATGTAACCTTTGTGAAAAATAAATTAGTGTATTTACATGGGAACGTTATTCAAAATAACGATACAGGGATGTCTTGAATAATATTATCTTTGCGCTGGATGCTTCCTTTTGGGCAGGAAGAACAAAGTTAAGACTTCTTTGCGCAGGAGAGGGAAAATAGATCAAGGAATTAATATAATGAATAAAATTGAAACGGCAAATAATAAACATTTTAAATGTTTAACGTAAGGTCGAAATTTATTATACAGGGTGGGCCGTAAGTTTCCATACATAGGAAAAATAAACATTTTTTTATGGACAACCATTTTTATTTATATAATATGCTCTACATGGTTGCCATTGTTTTGAAAACACATTTCAATACGTGTTCCCCTCTGTTGATGAACACGCATTAGCACAGTTGACGTTATGCTTGTAATGGCGTTGGTGATACGTTCCTTTAGATGATTTATGTCTCGTATCTTTTCCTGATACACCATGGCCTTCAAGTGCCCCAAAGATAGAAATCAAGGGGGTGAGATCTGGGGATCTGGGAGGCCACTCCACAGGACCACGCCGACCAATCCAAGCATCCGGAAACTGCTGCTGATCCAAATACCGACGCACGTGAAGACCATAATGAGGTGGACCTCCATCTTCCTGGAAGTAAACTGGGAAGTTACCTTCCTCGTTTAGCAGGGATGGGAAAATCTCTTCTTGCAACATGTTAAGATACCTTTCGGCATTAAGATTTCCACTGACAAAAATTGGTCCAATAATTCTGTCACCCCATATCCCGGCCCACACCATCACTTTACCGGCACCTTGCATCTTCGTCGGACTCAGCCAGTTAGGGTTAGCATTACTCCAATAACGTATGTTTTGCCGATTAACCTCTCCATTGACGTAAAAATTTGCTTCATCAGTAAACAAGATCTTACGTCAAACGCATATTCTTAGGGTATCTGAAACATAAAAACAAACGTTTAATTTTTCCTATGTATGGAAACTTACGGCCCACCCTGTAGTATAATTGTATAACTTTTTCATGTAGGAAGGAGGAGCCAAAGGCGAATGTCCGCAAAAATGCACCTCGCCCATAGAAGAGAAAGCAAAGAGCAGAAATAAAAGTCTTTAAGGCTCTTAAAATTTAAGGTTGCCTTTCTTTTAAATATTGAAAAGAAAGATTATGTAGTGTGCAAGATGCATGTATGTGTAGTGAAGAATAGGGAGAGAAGTGTGTGCTCGAGACCATGCTCAACTGCTCGTAGGGTAGATAAGACACGGAAAAAAAATCAGCTAAGGAGGACAATGAAAGGAGAAACAAGAGTTTCAGTACTCCCTGTCTTCTGTCTAACGTCCCCCACCTGGAGTACTTCCCTAGTCGACTGATGTCTAGTTGGAGGGCTGAGAGCGGTCACCCTTCTTTGGAACAGGCTGAATGAAGGCAAACTTCAAACAGGAAGGAAACGTACAAAATGAAAGACAAAGACAAAAGAGTTTAGCTCGGCAAGGTATCAGCACAGAAACACAGTTCTTGAGAACAACAGGAGTTACAAGGAGTTACAAGGAAAAGAAGTACCTCAAAAGGCCTTGCGGCCCATACCGAGGAGGTACCAATGGCAACGGGTGCCAGGGAAAATTTTGTCTTTCAAACTATGCTAGCAGTAGTAGAAAACTGGATAGAAAAGTAGAAGGCTCTCTCCCCACCCTCCGCTCCCTCCCTGCCAGAGGCAGGTACGGAAAAAGGTTGAAGAAAATACCTTGACCCTGGAAAAGTAGCCAAGGAAATTTTACAGGAAAGTGGAGAATATATAAATAGCTCTATATTTAGCTTGCTCACAGAGACACCGAGCAAGCGAACTCCTGCAGAGTTTTTCTGAGGTTTTAATCTTAAACTATGAGTGTGTTCTGTACTTTGTCTAGCCTATTTTTAAAACAGATTTACACTTTGACTGGAAACATCCTCTGAGGGAAGTTGGTTCCAGATATCAACTATTTTACAGGAAAAGAAATTTCCGCAGACTGAGGTCCTAAATGTCTTTACACACTCAAATAGTGTGCAAGATTTCGTCTAACCTTTTCTTGAACTGATCCACAGAAACTGTTCACAACTTCCGAAGGTAACCTGTTCCATGTGTCACAGATCTTATACGTAACGTAATTCCCACACACACTAGTCCTAAACCGTTTCAAATCCAACTTCCAACCATTGTTGCGAGTTGGGTTATCATTTAAACTAAACATACTTCTAAAATCGACATCGTTGAACCCTCGTAAGAGCTTGAAAACCTCGATCAGTTGACCGCGCAGCCTCCGAGTTTCAAGCGAAAACAAGTTCAGGGCGCGTAACCGTCGATTGTAGCCCATATGCCTAACGGAAGGGATCAACTTTGTGGCCCTCGCCTGCACTCGCTCCAGCCTCTCAATATCTTTCCTGAGGGTGGGCGACCAGAACTGCACAGCATACTCCAGGTACGGCCGAACAAGGGAATTGTACAGTGAGAGCACAATCTCCTTGTTCCGAAACTGAAATTGCCTCCTGATATAACCCAATAGTTTCTGGGCTTTCTTTTCCATCTCTACACACTGTTTCGAAACTTAAGGTCGCTGCTAATTAGCACACCCAAGTCCTTTTCTAAATCAGTCACCTCGATATTACTGCCCAACATCGAGTAGTCCGACTTGGGATTGGCGTAGCCAATGTGCATCACTTTGCATTTACCCAAGTTAAACGGCATTTGCCATTTTTCGGACCACTCTCCTATCCTACCTAGGTCCGCACGCAGTTCCTCGATCGCTTCGGGCGTCCCAACATTGGCCCCAAGCTTGGTGTCATCAGCGAATTTGGCGATCCGACTGACGATGCCACCGTCGATATCATTTATGTAAATGGTAAACAACAGTGGCCCCAAAACGGAACCCTGAGGAACCCCACTAGTGACCGAGGCCCAACCCGAACTAGCCCCTTTAATTACCACCCTCTGCCGCCTATTCCTTAGCCAGTTTTCAATCCACCTACCTATTTCCCCACCGATACCCAGCGCGCGCACTTTCGCCATTAGCCGGCGGTGAGGTACCTTATCAAAGGCTTTCTGAAAGTCGAGATAAAGTATATCAATCGCCCTACTCTTATCGTACTCACTCAACATGACGTGGAAAAACTCGAGCAAGTTGGTGAGACACGACCTATGCCGTCTAAACCCATGTTGGGAGTCCCCAAGCAGCTTGTAGGAATCCAAATGGTCAACGATTCTATCAGCTATTATCCTTTCTAATAATTTACCTACAACTGAAGTGAGACTAATAGGACGATAGTTCCCTGGACTTTCGTGATCCCCTTTCTTAAAGATAGGGGTCACGTTGGCCTCTCTCCAGTCACCAGGCACCTGGCCCATCTCCAACGATTTGTTGAAGACTGTAGCCAGGTGGGGAGCCACCTGGTCGCGCACTTCTCGCAAAACACTGGGGAGAAACTGGTCTGGCCCAGGAGCCTTAAACGCGCTCAGTTTGTCTATTCTATGAGCAACGACTGTCGCGGTACATCTAACACTATCCAGGTCAGCACCTTCGTGCCTCACAGCTGGCTCGGGGATGACGCGGGTATCCTCCCTGGTGAACACTCCCGCAAAGTACTCATTAAGCACCTTAGCGATGTCCGCGTCGGAGGTCCGCAGAACGCCGCTTCCGTCCTTTAAAGGACCTATCATGCTTCTAATAGGCTTTCTACTATTAACATAACTGAAGAACTCCTTAGGGTTCCTCTTGCAGAGGCTTGCCACCCGTAGTTCGTTACGTTTCGCTAGCCTAACCTTCGCCTTCACTTCCCTACACAGGCGGACATACGCTTCAGTGTTCTCGTGGGAACGATTGGCCTTCGCCCTCCTATACACTACTTTCCTATTTCGGATAGCCGAAGCGATGCCACGATTGAACCACTTAGGCTGCGTTGAAGCAGGGGTGACCAGTTTTGAGGGTATGGCAGCAGACTGCAGCACCATAAACTCATCCCGGAATGCACTCCACACTCCCTCAACATCGCCGCCAACCTCTAACCCCATCTCTGCTACGCTATCCCTGAGGCTAACAAAGTTCGCCCGCCGGAGATCGAGCTTACTGCCTCTCGAGTTACTACGCTTCACCCGAGGGACACCATCAGGACTGGACCGGATTGTGTCTTAGAGTTGAGCCCAAAGAGTGTAGAAGAAACATCTTCAGAAGAGATTGTAATTTCAAACATAATTAAGCCAAACCTTAAAATTAAGCGAATAAGCCGATTACACCTATTACAAAGGTTAATAAAACGCACATTCAGTATACATTTTTGTTTGTTAATATTTTTTTAAGCAGTCATTTATAATATAATTCCATATTACATAGTTATACAAATAAGATTCAACGCAATACTTTTTTTCAGTATACTTAGAATATGCGAAGGACAAATCATAAAAAAAATAATTACATTAATATCTACACTGAATATAATATTATAAGCCCTAAAACCCGTTTAATATTACCTTCGAGCCTACCTTACAACTGGCTGTAACACTCTCATGCGCTTTAAGCATGGATAGAATAGCGTCAAAGCATGCTCGAGCACGCAGTCGTTTATGACAACATCGTCATCATTAAATTCGAGTTTATAAACTACCTTTGCTAAACGATTGCTTAGTCATAGCACTGACAGCTCCTATTCCTCCCCTATCCCCCTAATTCCTCCAGTCTACATAATGGTCATTCAGAACCCAACGAGAGCATTCTAGTTCCTTCCAAATCCTCGAACTATCTCCACTTGCATGGAAAGATTGAAAAAATTCTGCATATGTTTTTTTGTATTTTATAAAGTGATCAACTATCTCTAAAACTGATCCGTATAATGTGTTTTTTTTTGTGTGTACAATTAGTAGTATACTCGCAAAATGTCGAGTGCAACTCAATTGAATGCAGCATGATCAATATTTGGAACAGTACCATTCAATAGTGCCATGTATTAGTGCCATGCAACACTTCAAGAAGGGGAGGGAGTTTTCCGTGTATGGGGGCCCGGAGTAGACCCTCCCAAAGTGGAGTGGGGGAACCTAACCTCATATGTAAGTATATAAATGTTTGTGTTTGCATGTTTTTTGATTCTATGTATGTATTTGTTTAAAAGGACAATAAAATACTTGGTTTTATTGAAAGCATAACTGGAGGGAGCCACTTCTCACTGGAGCATTTTGGAGCATAATGACGGCTTCCCTGAACTCTCTGTGTGGCTCACCCCACTTTTCAACCAGCATGAAGATTCTGTCAATCTCATCAACACTTAAATAAATAACATTGCGTTTACCAGAACTTGATTGTCTACATTTTGTTTCAAGTACATAATTAATAGCAGAGTATTACGCCTGAATATACGCAAGACTTCAAAACGGACACGTCGTATACTGCATCTTGGATACTGCTTAACGGAAGCTTCATCTTTTAATAATTTTCTATCGAGTCTGCGAGGAGAGAACGTCCAGTCGGGTCAATCTCTGAGACTGTTGTGAGATGGGCGGCGCATGGATTGAATCAGTTAGTGAGTTGTGCGGGGTTGGAACATGTATTGCGTCTGTTGCCATGCGCCGACGAATTCGTGTACGGTAATGTTCCAACCTGAAAACTTCGACACACCAAAGCCATATAAATGAGTGATTAAAACTGGGCTCCATTATAAAGGGTAAATGTTTAGAAAAATTTTGAATCTGCGATACATAACAATACTGGCTTCATATCAAAGTTTTATATCCACTACCATGGATGCACACTAATGTGGATTTACAATGTTTAGGAATAAGAGGATTCACCATATTTCTTTCACGAACAACAGTTATGTACACATAATATATTAAATGAAGATAAAAACTTATTGACAATGAGGGGCCCAATTCGAGAAAAATGCATGCGCATACTGTTCCACTTTGGGGGATAACAATATGCATCACCAAAATCTATTAAAAATTCCCATAAACCTTTAGTTATAATTTCAATGGCCACGTTGTCGTGGTATGCATGAATGTAGTGGTAGAAATATTTTAAACTGTCCATAATTACAAGATTCGCATTTAGTGACACATTTGTGTACTCGATGAAGTGTAAAATGATGTAATAGGTCTTGTGCCATTCGTCAACGAGCTTCACTATCCACAATCTGCTTCTCTTCAGCGAACGTAAGCTCCTTCACTCCACATTGGACGTACTCTTTTACACACATCAAGCTCACAACATATTCCATCAGGTCTTTATCATTGCGAAAGCTTGTAATGCTCTCGTCAGAAAATCGATAAAGTATTTGTGCATCCTGTTCATAGCGTTTCACTCGGTTTAGACTGGTCTTAAATGGCTCAAAAGACGGCTGACTAGAGGTTCCTTCAGTGTTCACCACATATGTAGACTTTCCCAAGTACCACTTCAGGAATGTAGAGCAAGCAATATCAGCGGCAGCTGTCGTTATTTATTCGGCAAATTGAAAAAGCTTCAACAGGCAAAAGATACGTCTGAACACAAACGTCTGTTGCGGTCAACTGAATATGGTAGGGAGGAATTGCGTCTTACCAAAGGGGGTAGCAGGCGAGTCACGCGACGATCTTTTTATTGACATGTACCATACAATGGGCGGTGCTTAGATTTTCTTGTACACACACACACACACACACAAATGAAAAATGAAACGCTAACTGAAATATAAATTTATTTAAATCATACGTACCTTTTGAGGTACTTCTTTTCCTTGTAACTCTCTCTCTCTCTCTCTCTCTCTCTCTCTCTCTCTCTCTCTCTCTCTCTCTCTCTCTCTCTCTCTATATATATATATATATATATATATATATATATATATACCATATGTCCCACAAAAAAGTACACCCAACTTTAGATTGTACTAACTCCTCCAAAAATTGAGATATTTTGGATCTGTTTGTTTGATTTAATATAGCAAATTATTCTTTGTTAACGTTCAAATTTATTCATGTTTAAACGATTTAGTGTTTAAGCATCTGCTTTTAACTGAAGGGTACAGCAAAATGGGTTGCGCGGAATGATCATTTCTCCCAGCCAGATAGCTCCTCTTGCTTTAACCAATGTGCTACTTTTTACGTCGAAGGATATTGCAAATATTTTTTTTAAATAATTCGAACTTTTGTATCTAAAATACGAGTCATACATATAAATAAAGAATCTGAATTACTAAATTTATAAATAACTTTGAAACCCTTATCATGCAGTTTACACGAAGGCAGCGCGTTCTCATGATCACAACTTATCTGCAAACTAAAAGCTTAAAACAAGTTCAGAATACCTTCGAACTGCAATTTCCCGATAGAGCTTCTCCAACTAAACATACAATTTTGAAGAATGTTCGGAAATACAAAGAAGAAGGAACGGTCCTCAATTTGAACAAAGGACGTTCAGGCCATCCGAAGACGGCAAGAACAGACGAGAACATTCAGCATGTTCGGCATTTATTAGAGAGACATCCAAAAGTGTCCACCAGGCGAAATGGTACAGAACTCTCACGCATGTCCTATCATCGAATAGTTCGTGAGGATTTGAATTTGTACCCATACAGAATGGAAATTCGACATCAACTCATTGAAGGAGATCTACCTCGCCGCCTAAGATTTGCCCAGCGGTTTCTTGAAAAACCAGAAAGATTCACGGAACAATTAGTGGTTGGAGATGAGGCGGCCTTTTTTATGAATGGTCTAGTGAACAGACAAATCTGCCTTCAGTATGCACCAAAAAATCATCCACATGACAATCATATCTACGAAAAGAATAACTCTAGAAAAAAACTGTCTCTCTGGGTAGGACTGTGCGGTAATGGAGCGGTAATTGGCCCGGTCTTTTACGATGGTAATCTAAATGGTGAAGCTTACCTAGACATGATAGACCGAGAAATCCTTCCACAAATACGTATTACTTATGGAAACCGATTTAATCGTATTTGGTGGGTGCAAGACGGAGCTCCTACTCACAGGAGAGTTATTGTGAAGGAACGCTTGCAGGAAGTCTTCCACCAAAGAGTAATTGCTACAGGCCATGGCATTGAATGGCCTCCCAGAAGCCCTGACTTGACCCTGTGTGATTACTTTTTATGGGGTCATTTGAAAAATAGAGTATTTGCATCACGACCTATCAATTTAGATGATTTGAGGACTCGCATCACAGCTGAAATCAACTTGTTAAAAGACAATCCAGATCTTATCAAAAGAGTGATGGGGAAGATGAGAGCTCGACTCCAGATTTGTATCGATAGGAATGGCGGTCATGTTGAAAGAAAACGAAACTAAGCATAACTTTTGCAATAAGGAATAAAGAAAAATCTGCTTTGTATCTTATTAAAATTATGTTAAAGTATCTATTATTATGTATTTGTCTTTTCATTACATCGATAGCACACACATTATTTTTTCATTGACCAATTTTGCGCAATCCATTTTGTTGTACCCTTCAGTTAAAAGCAGATGCTTAAACACTAAATCGTTTAAACATGAATAAATTTGAACGTTAACAAAGAATAATTTGCTATATTAAATCAAACAAACAGATCCAAAATATCTCAATTTTTGGAGGAGTTAGTACAATTTAAAGTTGGGTGTACTTTTTTGTGGGACATATGGTATATCAACAACCACCCTCTGTTTCCTACCACTCTTCTATCCAATTTATTACTACACTCCTGATTCCATCCTTAGTTTTTTCAACGAGTCTTTTGTGTGGTACGGTGTCAAACGCTTTTTGAAAATCTAAATACACTACATCTACCGCCCGCAGACTATCGTAAACTTAAACGATAGTGCACAACCTGGGGACCTAATCAATATGTGTGTGAAGGTTCATGTTTGTAACTGCTTCCATTTTGGAGTTATGGCTGGAACACACACACACGTCCTTTTTCTCAATTACTTTATTTCTTACTTTCTAAATTTTTACATATTTTTGTCACTGGCAATTTTCCGCCTGGCAATATTCCGACTGGGAATTTTCCGTACACGTTTCTTAATCAATTATACAATTCTGAGTGTTCGACTATACGATTCCTAATTATTGATTCCAGTAGTTTACCTACAACAGACGTTAAACTGATTGGCTTATAATTTCCCGCCGCACCTTTATCGCCTTCCTTAAAAATAGGTGTTACATTTGAGAACTTGAAATTATCTGGTACGCACCCCTCAGAAATAGACGCAATAAAAATCTTTGATAGCGGCACAACAATGCTTTTGTTTAATTCTTTTGGTTGCATGGGATATATGGAATCCGGCTCCGGTGATTCAAGCATTTTCATTTTACAAATATAATGCAGTACCTCCCTTTCACTCACCACAATATTATCTAAAGTATTATCATTGTTAAAAGGTATTATGTCTATGACTGCAGTGAGATTCGTTACATCTTCTATTGTAAAAACTGACATAAAAATTTCGTTTAGCAGAGTAGCCATTTGCGTGTTTTCAGAAACTAGCTCATCGTCAGAATTTTTCAACGGTCCCAAGACGCTCTTTACTGGGTTCCTATTATTGACATTTTTAAAAAATAGCTTGGGGTTTTCTTTGCCGTCACGCGCTATGGAAATTTCAATCGCGCTTGGACTCTTTTATTACGCTTTTCTCTTCACGCCTTAGAGATATGTAGTTGTTTCGTAACCATAAAATGTCTTTATCGCACTTGTGTAGCCTATAAGCCCTATCTCTACTCTTTATAATATCCCCTACTCTAGAAGTAAGCCACAAGGGCTTGTTATTTACTTTCGCACGCTTAATCTTGTATGGTACACAGTCCTCATTTATAGTCCTAAATACTGTTTCAAACGATTCCCACATTATTTTTGCGTTGGAGATCCCCATTACGTTTTCCCAATTGACGTGTGACAATTCATTTCTAAATTTACAAGAGTCTGCGCGCTGAAAGTTAGGAATTTTAGTCGAGTTAGCTGGTTTCGAGTCACTTACTGAGAGGACAAACTCCACCATATTGTGATCGCTATTGCTTAACGGTTCTATTACTTGAAGATCAGTGATAAGCCATAGTTATTACTAAATCTAAAATACTGTCCAACCTCGTAGGTTTCCCAACATTTTGAATAAGAAAGCTATCCTCGAGAAAATTAACTAAACGATTACCTTCCGCGTCTCCCTGCATTGTATCGTAATTCGCGTTAGTGAAGTTAAAGTCACAAATATTAAGGCCTGCTCACTACCTATTATTCTCTTTAGTTCACGATATAACGCTTCGTCCGTATCAGCTGTTTGATTAGGGGACCTATATATAACGGCAACAAGAAGTTTGAAATCGTTAAATTTAAGTTCTGCTATAGTTAAATCTATCGATTCTGGAATTCTGTGCTTTAATTCTATAACGTTCGCAATATTGTCTTTGATATACGACATACCACCTCATTCTCGCCTACCTATTCTGTTAAAAGGTTTATTGGCAGACTATAGTCCATATGACAAATATTATTAAAACAGTTGATTAGAACGACAGACAGACTTTTCGTCCCAAGAATTCCAAAACTTAGAGAATAAAGGGCAGGACTCATGGATAGCTTGGATAATTGGGTTGGTTGATTTTTTAATTCTTTGCATTAGACTGTATTGAGCACGTCTTGTTACCTCCGGGAAGCTCAGGACATTATGGGTAGCAAACATTTGCGAAGCTGAGCATCTCGGTGATAATTTGTGTAAGAGTCTAAAAGACCTGTTGTACAGCAAATTTCGGGTTCTGCAAGAACCTTTTGTATAATTCACCCAGAATTGCTGCCCATATATATTACTGAAGAAAGTACGAAAGAGAGTGTCTTTAGCTTCGCTTGTACAGAACCGAAAGTTCCTTATGGTCATATTCGCTTTAGCACAAAGGCTTCGAGATTGTTTTCTTATATCTGAGTCATCACTCAAGGAGCTGGTGATAGTTTGATCCAAATACTTAAACTCTTGTACTTTCTCAATTACTTCACCTTTCATTTTAAACCTAATATCAGCTGGCTGATTACAGCTTTTAGGATGAAATTGCATAACCTTAGTTTTTGTAACATTAAAAAGAATATCATGTTTCTGCGAATACACTTTTCAGACTTTTAGTAGCCGATCCAGACCTTCAATAGGGGGACTTATTAACACCATATCCTCAGAATAAACTAAGTTATTTATCCTTGTGTTATCTATCCAACATCCCACTGTTGCCTCATTAAGTGTAGCAATTAATCCATCAATATACATATTAAACAGCAAAGAAGCGAGCAAGGAGCCTTGTCTCACCCAACAAGACGAGCCAAAACATTCGGATAGTACATTGCCCCACCTAACGGTAAAAGATTGGTGGAAATACTAAAATTTCAATAAATTTAATATGTACATGGGAACCTTCCTGTCTTCTAGTTTTTTAAATAAAATATTGTGGTTCACTCTATCATATGCCTTACTTATATCTAGGAAACAGCTATAAATAGTTAAATTAGTGTCAGTGTATTTAGACATTGTTTCTTTAAGTACATAGATACACAGGTCAGTTGAGTGGGACCTTTTAAAACCAAATTAATTAGATGTCCATAGGTAATCATTTAATCGCAGTAAAGCAGGAAGCGACAGCAATAGGCCTGTAATCAGTGATGGCATTCAGCCGGTTCGCACCGGTTCGTGCGAACCGGTTCCTAAAATTTCTCGAGTTCGATTTGGAGGCGATTTGGAAATATTTAAAAGGAAATTAAATAAAGAATTTCAATAAAAACATTTTTTAGTTTTCATTTCTGACACGGAAGGGAGAGGAGAAGGGAGGAAGGGGAGGGGAGGGGAGGGCGAACCGGTTCTTAAAATTTTTGAATTCCACCACTGCCTGTAATTATTGCTGAACAGAATGTCTCCTTACTTATTTTTGACCAGGGGCAAGATAATAATGCCCTCATGAACTCTGCAGTGATATAGCTGTGAGCAAGCATGGTTGATAAGAGCAATGATATATGCAGTCATACCACGTGAGTGGCATATTTTAAGTGCTCATTCGATAGGTCGTCTACCTCTAACGCAGAACCAGTCTTTAACTCTTTAATTAACCTCTTTACTTCAGGAACTGATATCAAAGTATTTTCCCTTGTCCCTCCCAAAGGCGTTTCGCTGCATTCTATCTTAAGATTATCCCTACTCAAATTGTTAATAATGTTAGAGTAGTGGTTTTCCCAAAGCTTTGCAGTTTCATCCTCCCCCGACACCCCATCGATTGTCGAAGGGAGGAAACTTTTGACACCCGTTTGATTCTTAACAAATTTCCAAAATTTATTATCGTTATTTATGTAAGCTTCACAGGCTTTTGATGCTCGAATAGAGTTTTTTCTGTTTACATAGCCTTATGGCCGCCTTATACTGACCCCTACTTCTACACATATTCATGTATACTGGTCCTAATCTGGGTCTACCATAAAAGCACCACAAATCGTAAGCGTCTTTCGATTCCCTCTTCAGTGGGGCAATAAAATTATTCCATCCAGGAATAATCTAGTATGATAGTTGTAAGATTTAATCAGGGGGCTTCCTGCTTCTCTCAACAGGGATGCTCTCTTACTATAATACCTATATGAGTTTACAGTGAGAATCATTTGAGCAAGGATTACTACAGGCAAGATGCAAAATTTCTAAATTATATTATTAAAGAGGTGACTTGTTCTGTCTTTGTATTCTATTCTCTGTTGCATGTTAACATTAAACCAATCGACGCGATTAGTCTTACCTATTGTGTTCTTTTTGTCATGTTGCGCCTAAATTGGTAAAATTAATTAATAATGCTAATGGTTTATGATCAAAAAGGAGGAAATCATGCAGAATATGAACTCTAATAATTCGATCCTTTAGATTAATTATTACTAGTGAGACAATGATCAATCCACCTGGTGGTACCACTCGTATCACTAACGTATGTAAAATTACCACTGGTTACCCCGAATACATCTACATCACTTATACTTAATTCGGCTGACTCGCACATGTTACCCATTTCTACACAAAATTCCGAGTTCACATGCGCGTTAAAATCACCCATTATTATACAGTGAGAATATTTGGGGCTATCTGATAATGACTTAATTTTGTACAGCAAATCAATGTATTCATCTAGATTACTGCCGTTGTTGTTTGGTAAATAGCAGTTGTTGTTGTTGTTTAGCTGATCAGCCCACCCTGATCGAGCAAGCCAGTGGCACGCAGGTAACCGATTGCCCTCTCCGGAGTGGACCAAAGGTTCAGCGTACTAGTGATGTTGTGTTGTGTTCTATGTTGTGATAGAGTGGTACAGTCTGTCATAATGTGTTCAATTGTTTGTGGTGCGTCCTGGCACAGGTGGCAGGTGTCGTCTGTGGAGTTGTCTAGTCTAGTCTTGTCTAGTCTGTGTTTATCTGTCTGTAAGTTGGGGTGATGTCCACATCGGAATCGTGCTAAGTTAACTCGATCCGATTTGCGCAGGCTGATCTCTGACCTGTTAATGGGTGGCGACTTCGCACCTAGGACCGCATTCGGACCGAGTCGTGTCAGTGCTTTGTGGGTTAGTTGTGTGTGTATGTGTTTTCTGTACTGTGTGATGTCTGTGGGGCATGGTATGGAATGGAGTATATGGTTATAATGTCTCTCTGTGTTACCTTAATGGTGCGAGGTGTTGGTGCATGATTGTACATGTAGTGGCAAGGGTGTTGTGGGTTAGTTGTCGCTGCTGCCATGAATTGTGTTCCCCTCATCTCTAAATGTTCCCTAACTTTCAGTAATTTTGTTTCTGTGTTCAGGTGTTCTATTGGTGTTGTTTGAGTACATCCTGTAATGATACGAAGTGCGTTGTTTTGTATTGTCTGTAAGGTGTTTATGTGTGTGTTTGAGATAATGGGTACCCAGCATGGGCTAGCATAATCCATAACTGAGCGAATATATTGTTTGTATATGAGTGATGTTGTTTCCTGCTGGTGTCCAAAGTTTGTGCCTGTTAGTACCCTAAGTGTGTTAAGTCTTGACGTACATTTGTTTTTAATGTCCTGAATGTGGTTTGCAAAAGATAATGATGTGTTGTATGTGACCTCAAATATTTTTGTCCTGTGAGTGTGTGGAATGTTGGTGTTGTTTAGTGTAAGCTGTGGAGTTACCTGGTGTTCTTTTGCGTTGCTTGTAAGCAAGGTGATGGTTGATTTTGTGGCGCTACTTTGAGTCTATTGTGTGTGAGCCAGTCTTGTATACTGTTTATGTATGTTTGTAGGTTATTTCTAGCTGTGTCGATGTTGTTGTGGGTGGATGTTAGACTGATGTCATCTGCATATGATGATAAGGTAAGCTTGTTATCTATGGGTGTTGGAATGTCATGCATGTATAAGCTGAACAGTGTTGGTGAGAGAACAGAGCCTTGAGGGACCCCGTTCGGAAAAAGCTTGTTTTTGGATGACTTGCCATTAACTGTGACATGTGAGTATCTTCCTGAAAGATAGTTGCTCAGCCACCTTTTGGTGTTATTGTGCATGTTTGTGTTGAGTATTTTGTTTATGAGAAGGAAGCGTGGGATAGCATCAAATGCTTTACTAATGTCTATTATTGCTAATAGTGTACGTTGAGCTGGTCGTCTGGAGTTGGTGCCATCCATGATGTGCTGTGTGAGGTTAGTGAGTAATGTCGTGGTTGAGTGGTGAGGTCTGAATCCATGTTGAGTAGGCGATAGTGGTATGTGTGGGTTGGTGATTTATAAGATTAGTCTTTCTGTTAGTTTGGAAGGAGTGCATAGTAAAGTAATGGGTCTATAGGAAGCTGGTTCTGTTGGATTTTTGTTTGGTTTGAGTAGTGTAATAATTTTACCTTGTTTTCATATGTCAGGAATAATACAGTGTTGGTATGAATATGTGCTGATATTTGTGAGAGCTAGTATTCGCTGTGGGACCAAGTGTTTAAGGTGTCTGTTAGATATGTTGTCTGGTCCAGTAGCCTTCGAATTCTTAATGTTTGATGATCTTGGTGGTCTGGTCTGTATTGAAGGGCGTAATGGTCGTGTCGAGTCTGTAGGTTTTCTTGTGTCTGGCTGTTTGTCTGCGTGTTTCTGGTTGTTGTCTCTGTTTAAGTGACTTATCTTTGCGTAGTGATTAACTTGAATGTTAGCTTGTTGTGTATATGTTGGGATATTATTTTGGCTGCGACAGATAGCCGCGGAGCTGTGAATGCCGCTGTTAGAGTGGGTAATGCTGTTTATAGTCTTGTATAGCCTGGATGTATCTGTGGAGTGGTTTAGTGTTGTTATGAATTCCCTAAATGTTTCTGTTTGTTTTTCTTTGAGTTTATTGTTTATTTCTGTGTTGAGCTGTTGTATCTGCTGTTTTATGGCTTCTGTGTGTGGTGTTTGTGTGTTATGTTTGACGTTGTTACGTTGCCTTATGAGGTGGGCTATTTCTCTAGTGTAATTTGAGTTGTATTTCCTAATGTTGCCCTTGGGTATGTATTTGTTTGCATTATTGATGATCTGATTAAATGTCTTGAGTGTTGTAGTGATGCTTATGATGGGTGTGCTGTTTAATGTGGTGAATTGTTCCTCAGTCTGTATTTTGAACTGTTCCCAATCAGCTTCCTTGTAATTTCTGTAAGTGTGCCTAAGGCTGTTGGGCAGAGTGTAGAACGTGTTGTAATGATGATGGGAAGGTGATCTGATGACAGTTGTTTTTCTGTTCTCCAGTGTGTATGTGTTGCTAGTGAGGGGGAAGAGAACGTTATGTCTGAGGAAGAGTTTGAGTATCCTGCTTCATGTGGTATGTGTGTATGTTCTTGTGTATTGTTAAGAATGAAGAGGCTGCTTTGTTGTGTGGCTATGTTGTCCACCCTGGTGTTGCTTTGGTTGTGCAGGTACCAACTAGTGTCTTTGGCGTTGAAGTCTCCTCCTAAGATGACATTAGTGAGAGAGGCCAGATTGTGTAACTGTGGATTGTAATTGGCTGGCACCTGAGGTGAACTATCTGGTGGGATGTAAATGTTCATTAGTGTGGTGATGTGTTTTGCGCGTGTTTTAATGTTAACTGCCTGTATTTCTATCGTGTTATCTGCTTGGATTGTGTTTGTAATGTTTTGGGTGGCATCAGTGTAGCTAATGCTTTTACATATGTAAGTGATGACTCCACCCCGTGACCCCTACCCAGTACGGTAAATAGCAGTTTACAATTAATATGCAATCATTGTTCGCTTGGAGTTCAATATATATATATATAAGTATTGTGGGTGCAAAAGGAGAGATGCAATGCAATTAGAAATGTTGATGAATGTTGCATAAGGTTATGCAACAAAGGGGGAAGGGGGAATGCTGCAAGATGTTATGCAACAAGGTGGAATGTGCAAGAGGAATAAGGGGTTACGCAAATTGGAGGCGGAGTTATCCCCAAGAGAAAGAGAGGAGAAGGAGAGAGGAAGAGAGGTGTTCGCCTGGCAGGACCCAAGCGCATATTAAGACTTCAGCCGAGCGGCTGTTGTCTTAATATGTTCCTAATCAGCTAGCTGGCTTAATCAGCCAGTTGGCTTATCTGGCTGAGCTGCCAGATTGCGCTATTTATTTAATTAAAGCATATATTCTCGCCAGTTGGCTTAACCAGCCAGTTGACTTAGAAGGCGTAAATGGCTTGTTCAGGTGTACATTATTGAGTTAACAGATCGCGCTATTTATTTAATTAAAGCATATATTCTAGCTTAAAAGGCCAGTTGACTTAGAAGGCGTAAATGGCTTGTTCAGGTGTACATTATTACGGTTGCCAGATTGCGCTATCTAGATATTTTTGACAGTTGGCTTAGAAATCCGTCAGCCGTTTTAGAAGGCAGCCATTTGATATAATTAAATGTCGTTTACAATCAAAATAATTAAATAAAACACCATTACATCATTCTGTTTATTTAGACGAATTAATGGATTCAATTTCACGAAATATATAGAAAATAAATATACAATGGAATATATATGATGAAAAATAATAATAGCATAAGAAATAGGAACGATGAATATATAATCAAAATAAAATATATACAATGGAATATATATGATCAAAATATAATAATAGCATAAGAAATACGAACGAGAAGTAGAGGAAAAAAAATATATATACACACAGTTATATTAAATAATTAAATATATTGAAAATAATAATATACAAAACGGAGTATAATCAGTTGTATATTAGTACAGGAAAAAAATATATATTATTATATAATATATTATAATATAATTAAATATATATAAAAAAAATTAAAATAAATATACATCAAAATACTTTGTTCTACGGCGCAAAACGCTAAACTCACACGTAATCGAGTCTACATTCACATCGTTATTACTTTGCACTACACGGTAAAACCGTCCAAGCATACTTCACCGCTCAAGTTATACGGATACCTATACTCGATATAAATGGCTTTCATATCGTTCAATACTATTTTGTGCCCACTTTACATTCGGTTGGCAAGTTATCTTTAAACACGGCTAGAATACAATCAAAAGCACGCACAAAGAGGTCATCGTTAACCACAACATCATTATTAAATACAAGTTTATAAACACTCCTTTCCAATCGAGGTTTTTTCTTACCGTCCCGAGCTTTTCAATCGTGAACTCTTCTTCACTCTGCATAGCGGCAATTGAAATAATCTTCCAAGTCGTAACGACAGCTATTCATTATATAGAGTACAGCTCTTCAGGGTGAACAGTGTAGGCAAGCTCTGCCCTGTACCGCTCAAGTGCTTTGTACCAAAGTTCGGGATATTTCGAAGATCTAAACCTTTTAAATATGCATCCAGCTCTAGACCATTCTCGCCTTGTTCATTCCTACATTCGATAAATCCGTCGAGCAGAGCGGTGTATGCGTATTCAAGAACCGTGTCAAAATAAATCATATCCGTAACACGAGCGTCTAATATAGGCTTCAGCTTGCGGAATCCGACGATTTCAAACATTCTGTCGAGGATGAAACGGTTTCGCGTAGGGACAAGAACGTTATTATCAGATGCATTCTTCCACATCAGTCGTATATCAATGCATGGCTGATCGTTATTTATACACAACGTGCAAACAACGGCATATGGGGGCACTAATCTGTGCTCTCTTCTTGTACCTACACCTGCAGGTATTTTATAACGGTCCTCCCCACTTCTCAACTATCACGAAGACTCTATTCATCTCCTCAACACTTAAATAAATAACATTACGTTTGCTTGCTTGCCTGCAAATCGTTTCAAGTACATAG
Source organism: Bathynomus jamesi (assembly GCA_023014485.1). Taxonomy (NCBI): domain Eukaryota; kingdom Metazoa; phylum Arthropoda; class Malacostraca; order Isopoda; family Cirolanidae; genus Bathynomus; species Bathynomus jamesi. Next base: position 973,018 of record JAJOZX010000656.1, on the reverse strand, counting down.
TTAATGGTGCCGGTTTCACGCCTGAACACGCGCAATGACTTCGTCACGGACATCGTACGCGGCGTTGAGAATGCTTCTCAAAGGAAGTTCCATCGTATTCGCACGTCCAGTCGGTTCAAGCTCTGAGATGACTATGAGCCACAGGTGGACGGATCGGCTCGACGGGCGGAGTGAGTCACGCTGATGAAACGTGTACGGGTTTGTTCGAACTCGTGTGTTTCGGAGGGGTGAGGTACACGGGTGGGCGGCTCGCTGGGGGAGCGAGTCACACCATAAACTGCTGAAGCGTGTACAGGCTTGTTCGAACACTTGTGCCCTCTGGAAACAGAATTTTCCGCTACATGAAGCAATACCGGCTTTAATGTTTTATCACTCACCAGACGTTCATTTCCACAAACTAAACATCTTCACAATCCGGTGCACTATTTGAGAGAAACATATGCCCATATTTATCCTTTTTGTTTAACAAGCGATACTCGTCTCTAAAGTCTGTTAAAAACTCACACAGCCATTAGCCACAACCTCACTACAAACCTCGTCATGATATATTAATATAGTGGTAAAAATACTTAAGATTCTCCATGATGACAAGATTTACATTCTCAACCGTAGGGTACGAGTAGTCGGTATGATGTAACATGACATAATATCGCTTGTCAACCACTCATCAACAAGACTCACTATCCATAACCGTTGCTTATCTTCTGAACGTGTTGCTTCTTCTACTTCGCGGTATATGTGAGCTTTATAAAGGTTAGGTCTACAACATACTTCAATACATCGTTTGTACTACGAAATCCTACAATGCCCTCGCCAGAATACCCGTAGAGTATTTGAACATCTTGGTCCTTCGCACGGCTCAATGTAGCCTTAAAAGTATCAAAGGAGGGTGGAATAGGGAGTTTTTCAGTATCCACCACATCTTGGCACTTTGCCGAATACCACTTCATAAACGTTGAACACGCAATATTAAAGGTAGCCATTACTATTTTTCGTCTACGCGGGAGAATACACGTCTGAGCTCAAGGGTATGCAGAGGTCAACTGAGCACGCAGGGATAGAGATATGCTCAGGTAGTGGCAGGAGTCACGTGACCGATCTTACAGTGGGCGGAGCTTAGCTTTTTACTGTACACACACACACGCACGCACGCAAAGGAGAAAATGAAACCTTAATTGAAGCAAATATACGTGATAAATAAACATATCGTTAACAATACACATATATATAAATACAATCAAGGATTAAGGTACCAAAGGGTACGGTATCATAGGTACCAGGCACCTGGTAACGCTTCCTATAGGTGTTACGGCATACCTTCGTGCCCCTAAGTTCCTTCACACACCCCAGTTTCTGCGCCCGAAAATTGTGCGTCCCCACAGTCAGTTGGGTGGCTGGTCACCCTCATCTTCCAAGCACACTAGATCCTTCAACGAGTCAAAGTTAACGACTCGACGGTTCGCATGGTTAAGCGTGATACCCTTAGCCTTCACGATATACTTCATATCATCCCCTACCCTCACCCGTACCCCATAGGTTTTTGGCCCTGTTGATACAAACGAGTCTGCGTATGCACCATCACCATACTCATCCTTGATCTCGTCAGTTAGCTCTCCGAGGAATTCCCCAATAGCAGGCATGTATTCACCCTCCCTCGCTGTGAATATCACGCTATCTGTGTCAGCGTACAGCACCCTCCGTCCAAGAGAGTGCAGTAGACCCCAAAGTTTGATGCGGGCGTAGGCCGTTGTGAAGCTGGCTACAGGTATGTTTGTAACCCGTGAGGTATCTGTGGCCAGTTCGGTGATGTTGTACTTTATTATGTAAGTATTACCTACATTCACGATCTCCATAACCTCTTTATCGGGAGCGTTGGCATAATCCCAGACTTCACTATAACTTTGTGCCAAATGAACGTTCCCTTTGCCGGTATTCTGTGCAAATTTCCCCAAAGACTGTTTAGACACAACTTTGCACTAAAGCGCTTGCCAGGATTCTTAACAATTTGGGATCGGTCAAGCTGTATACCTTCATGGGCACGGTAACGCTGAATATAAGCCGTTTTTTCATCTTCGGTATCAACCCTCGCGGATATCCTGATGCTTTCTTATCCTTCAAAAAGCGATATATGGTGTGAAAAGGTTGGGTAGCTTCTGAAACCTCCACACCTCATGTATCTTCAATATTCTATACCCATGGCGAACGGCTAGGGCCAGCTCAGGGCTTGTATATACACCTCTGATCTTACGCTGGTTGGTTGTATGGTTACAATCACCGTTGTTCTTCTGCGCACTTCACGCACAGGGGAAACATGAGCTTGTGATCTATAACGACGGGTAAGATCGGCATCCATAAATCGCGAGGGGGGAGCACGTCTACGAAAGAGAGTCCAAAGTAGCGCTCATTCAAGTTAGCTGAAAACTCCTCGATGGTTGGTATGGTGGGACCCACCATTTTTTCAGGCGCACCTACGGGGTACGGATTGTTCTTCATCACGTAGGGGTATAAAGAGCAGAAGTCGTAGTAGTGGAGTTTCACGCCCTCCGTAGGCGGAAAGTATAGCTTGAATGGGTTTGTACGCCCTCCAAACAAGCTGTCACCGCATTTGAGGGGTCCAACACCATTGAACGTTTGATGGCCCTTATTTCTTCACGGTACGGCATCTGTTTCCATCCGTGCATCATACTCATGCTCCCACACGATTTTGTGAGTGAACTGGGAGCCTATAAGTTGATCACGGTTACGGGTCCATGCGAGGCTGTCGGCGGGGATCTTCCATAAAGGTCCCCTGTGACGGCACATTCAGCGCGCGGGCATCCATGCCACCAGCAGCCGTTAAAGGAATACACAGTCTTCTCACCAGTGGCTGGATCCTCACTTAGGCCGTCAACCCAAAAAACACGACCATTGACCTTAACGGGTACTTCACCCGTGTTGCGGGCATGTTTTATGTATACCCCGGTCTGTTGCTGTAGGTGTATGAGCCAGTAAATAGCCTTGTGCCCATAACTGCGGGGTTGTTTCTGTGAATGACTGCTAAGGTGTCTTTAGGCATGAAGTTATTCTTGAACACTGTAAAACATAATGAGGCGATCGTGGTCGCGACTTGCAGCGGATCGCATTTGAAACGGGTTATGTACATCCTTCTAAAGGCTTGAAAGCATACTCTAAGTACACGTACGTCATTCACGCAATAACGTTCACATTCATCGGCTATATTGTATGGATAGCTTCATTAAAACTGTTGTAGTAGCGGTCAAAATCTTCACGCTCACTATCACTCATGTTGGTGTAGTTAAAGTAATGTTTGGGTGGAGGTAGTCCTACGTAATTCAAAGTTTCGTTAGTGAGGAATGTGTAAGGGAAATACCCTTTTGAAACTTCAGCGGCTACGCCCATGACCTTGGGTAGCTTTGCTAATTTACAAGGTGTGAACAGCAGGGTGTCTTTAAACTGTACATTACCTCTTATCTGCATCTGTATTAGTTTGTTGCCTCTTTTCAAGGGATCACCTGTAAATATCGCAGACGACTCGTGTTCAAGCACTCCTTATAAAGGAACTGTGTGTCAAATTTCGCCCCGTTATGGGCAAGAATATACACAGTCATTTTTTTAACTTGTCCGCTAATTTGACAATATAGGATACAAAGAGTTTCACAGGGCTGCCGTGTGCATTCGTTTTAAAAACGTTTGTCCGTTTTCCTCATTTGTGGCACTCGCCACACTCGATCTCCATGCACTCATCACATATAGTCTGACTTACGAGTAAATGTAGAATAACTCTTTAGTTTCAGCGTTCGTGTAAGTTTCTATATCGTAGTACCCGATTATGCAAGTGCTATTTTTAGGCTTAGCATCTTTCATATAACATACATGCCTCACTCCATCCGCCTTATATTTTTCATGACATGTAGAACAGTGAATTTCATCGCATTTATGTTTGAAATTCCCCCAATTATCCATCATGTGAAACATACCGCACTTATAAATCCTAATTTTCCTGCAAGTGCCAATTGACTTATGGAGCTCAAAGCATTATTTTTGAAAAATGTACGTCTACACACATTATATTCCCTCTTCTCGGTTTCAAAAACACGACTTTCACATTTGAGGCGTTTACACTGCTCACATACCATGTAGCAATCCTTACAATGTTTCACCATATCATCAGCAAACTCGAGACAACCCTTACACAAATCATGATGCCTTCCATATTTTCGACTTTTATCATAACTGGCATAGAGAGCCATTATGTTACGGATGGGGAGATACGATGTTCCTGACAATCCTAAAATAAGTAGAGGTCTTGTACGATCTCTCACGCTGCTTTTAAAAACATACACAGTCCTACGACGATCATCCATTCCAAATACGACAATACGTGCATTAATTTCCTGCTCGGCCCTTCTCAGTTCTTCAGGACCCATATTACACTCAAACTCAAGCTTACAATCTGAAGCCAGTTTACGGGCACGCTGCACAACCGTAGGCAGCCAAATTTTTTGCGTCCAAGTATTTAGCACAGTGAACATATGAGCTAAGATTATTGCTATAAAACCACAACCACGATCGACGTTTAAATGCTTTCTGTAAATAACCGGAGAATTGAAATTAAGAGTATAAGGTGTGGCACTATGACCCGCAACCCGGAATACTCTGTCAATATCTACCATGAAGTTGTCCATATTGAAGGATGTACCACTTTGAGAGGCTTGCATTATACGCCCAAGATATATTCTATGTCTACAGCCGCCAAACGTCTGAACGGTATTACTACCCAAAAAATCTCGTCCCCTCATCTGACCCGAACCTGAAGGATAACCTCGTCCGGACTTCACGTTCGTCGCGGTTCTGAAGGGCAAACTCCACAATACGTTCAACTACGCGCCGCAGTCCGTTGGTATACAGGGATCCAGGGTCAACCCTGACCACGTACCGATTTCTAGTCAGGGCAGGGGTGGGGGTAGCGGTGCGCACCAACTCGAATGTTATACCATCCTCCACAGTATGAGAAGCTGCTGTGGAGGAAGTACCCGGAACTGAATAATGGGGCATATTTGAGGAAGGTACTATTGTGGGGGTTGTGTCGTAAGACGTAGAGGGTTGGGGCTCTATTACGGGGTCTAACAACCGGAGCAATCCTGGCACGCTTTATACCTGACGTGGAGGGCTCTTCATCATGCTTCCGCTTTGAACTGTCGCATGCTACAGGTGTCGCTGGTGAGGTTCGTCAGCGGGGAAGGGTTCTGTAGCTGCACGGTCATCGGGTTCGTCTGTGATATCGATGATGGGGTGCTGTACATCGTCGTCATTCACGGTTCTGTGGAAGAAGAAAAACAAAATATAAGGAACAGCACTCAAAATTTGTAATATTTTGTAAATGACCCACTTAGGGGTGTGACGTGTTAGAGATGGAATCTGTAGAAAAATTCAGGTTCACAAGCCCCTCCACATTATATCTGGCCCTACAGGATGTGGAAAAACTGTATTTATGCTTAAAATCATTAAAGATAAGGGGAGATGTTCTCAAAATTTGTGCATAAAGTAATATGGTGCTATTCGACGTATCAGTCAGTGTTCAACGAGTACCAAGATGAAATTTTGTTCCACAAGGGTGTATATGACGTTAATTCGTTAAAAGGTAATGAGCATACAGTTATTGTAATTGACGATCTCATGTTGGAAATGGATAAAACGTTTGCCGAGACATTTACAGTGTTCTCCTACCATCTTAACATAAGCGTATTCTTCATCAACCAGAATCTATTTTTCAAAAATAGATACATGCGCGATGTGTCGCTAAATACACAATATCTAGTCTTATTCGCACAACGTAGAGATGTGTCACAAATTGGGGTATTAGCCAATCAAATGTTCCCGAATCAACGTAAGGAGTTTTTGGAGGTTTATAAAGAAGCCACAAGTCAGCGTTATGGATATTTGCTTTGTGACCTTCACCCGCGAAACACGTTTATGGTGCTTCTAAGAACGAATATATTCCCAAACGAACCTGAAGCGGTGTATATTCCAGAATGACAAATAGGCTGAAGAAATATCGTGAATTAATAAAAATCTATCAACGATTGCCCCGGGCTCTGCAACAGATGTTTGTTAAAAATATCGACTCCGACTTTTTAAAATGCATCTGTGAAATCTTTCTTAATGTTAGAAAATTTAATGTGCCAATGAAACCCACTCAGAAGGCTCGCTTACGTCGTTAAAAGAACATAATACGAGCACTCGCTCATAAATGTCAAACTATGGGTAAGAAAAAGCGAATTATTGTACAAAGAGGAGGATCATTCCAGCAGCAGCGTCTCTGAAGAAGAGAAACAAGAGCACAAATGGCCAACCTTATCCACTTGTCTCTAAAATATGCAAATAGCTAACATATTAAATAAACGCTATTATGACATTTCTAACCCCGTCTCCTATAGCTGCGTTAATAGACTGTACAGAGGTGTTTACGGAGTAGGGAAAAAAGATTTTGAGAGGTTTTTGCGGGAACAGGATGCTTATACACTTCATAAACCGGTGAGAAAAAGGTTTAAAACGGCCAAGACAACAACGGCTTCGATTGACTATTTAGCAAGCGGATTTAACAGACATGCAAAGATATTCAGTGTATAATGACGGATACCGCTACATCCTATTCATAATAGATGTATTCTCTAGATATCTGTGGCTAATTTCACTGAAAAATAAATCGCCTAAAACAGTTGCTAAAGCGACCAAAACATTGATGTTAAAAGAAGAAAGGGTTCCTGGCTATTTTTGTACGGATATATGGAAAGAATTTATAGGTCGCGCTTTTCAGAACATGCTGACAGAGTTTAATATCAGTTACTACACTAGCATTCTATACATAAGGCCTCTTTAGCTGAAAGAGTTCAACGTACCATAAAGGAACGCATGCATCGCTATTTTACGCATAAAAACACATACAGATATATAAACATTCTCGGGTCATTGGCATCGTCATACAACTGTTCACACCACCGTACGATTGGCACAACACCTAACGAAGTTTTAGAAAGAGGTAAGGCTATGTAAGGCTATTACGTTCGGGAAATAAATTCGCGAAGGGATTTGAGCAAGGTTGGACACGTGAGATTTTTAAAGTTAGTGCTATGGGACCTAAAGGCGAGATAATGATGTATTACGTTGAAGATTTGAATGGGGAAGAGATCGCTGGAGGCTTTTACCGCGAGGAGTTGCAGAAAGTGACATTTAATTTACGAAAAAGTCTGTTTAAAATTGAAAAAATTTTAGGCAGCAAAGGTTCAGGAAAGAGAAAAATGTACCTGTGAAATGACTGGGTTACCTAGAAAGCTTCAACACCTATATAAAAGCTGCTGCAATAATGAAGCTTAAATAGTATGCAACATGGCGCCTAGCCACTTCTATGTCACACTCCCGTCCCCTTCTTCTCTCTCTGTACATCCTAACAACACCCTCGCCAACTTTGTGACAGAACTCCACGGACCCATTGAATTGGAGCGTGATTCGTGTGAGGTGGGTTTATGTGAAATCCAGTTCGTCTCCAAATTTTTAACTCTTGAAAATGAGCAAATCATATTTCTGATCCTTAGAAGAATCGATGAATGCGAAAAGTTAGACAACCTTAGACAATACTATGCGATCAGTCCTATTCGGTGAGGTGCAGTACTATAGCACAAATGTATCGCTAGGAATCGGGCATTATGATACAGCCATGGACATTGTGACGGGGTTAAACAAGAGTCTTGAAAAGTCGTACCTGACAAACGATTTACTTTTTGAAGTCGTAAACATAGACACGCCTGCATGCACATTGAAGTTAAAGTCAACGCTTAGTAGAAATATTAAAGATAAAGAGTTGTTCACACTTGTGGCTAAGGGCCGATATAGCGCAACTCTCCAAAGAGATACCTTTCACGAAGGACAGCATGACTTGTCAAGCTTAATGTATCAGTTGAAGATGGAGAAATTGGGAGAAAGCTCTCCATCCCCCAGACATGTGCTATATTTACAGCAATATCGTAGAGCACCAATTTGTTGGGGACACCCAGGCGCGCCTGCTGCGCATTGCACACATCCCCAACCATAGGGGGAAAAGTTTGAGCATTACATATGACAAGCCCCATTATGTGAATGTTGCGACTAATCTATTAACCAACATCGCGATATATATAAGAACGATTGAGGGAAAAAATTTCCCACTCGGTGATGGGAGCTTAACAGTGAAGCTACACTTTCGTCGTTTATAATGACCCGAAGGCCATTCACAGTCTATCGAGGGGTGAGATATCAGCGTGGGAGCGGGCTTGGATCCATTTTCTCATCCATACTACGCATTGCTGTCCCACTGTTAAAGAGGGGTGCTAGATACCTAGGGAGGAAGGCGTTACAAACAGGTTTTAACGCGACAGAAGACATAAAGGGTGGAACTAAGCCTAAAGAAGCTCTACAAAAATATTTGAAACGTACACGGGACGAAATCATCAAAGACGCAAAGAGAAAAATGCGTGGTGGCGGAAAGGAGAGAGCTGCCAGGAAGAAGGGGTTACCATCACGTGGCGCTAAACGTAAAAGGAAATAAAAAAAGAAGAGCTCTAAGCGTATGAAGCTTATGGCCGATCATTTTTTTAACTGATATAAGCTGAGGACACTACTCTCACAAATCATAGGCTGATCACTAGTTGTCGAGAGAGGTGGTACTATTTGTGACTCGTCATGGCGCGTTTCATACATCCGTGTAGTTCACAATGCTGTAAATCGGAACTCTCCCTCTTTGATATAACTCCCACTCAGTCTCTCTTGAGCATAGCGACTTTATTACAATTAACCCATTAAACACAATTAGTTCTCCGAGTGCCCCTATAGAATTCGTGATACCCAGCTCAGACCCTTACTTTTTTGACCCGAGCTGCATGCACATGTACGCTAAACTGCGTATAGCCCATTCTGATGGAACGGACTGGGATGATTGTTACTCAGCATTCCCTGAAACCAACTTTTTACACTCCATATTCAGCCAGTGTGAAGTGTATTTAAATCAGGTTAACATCTCGGCAGGAACGGGGTATTTCACCTACGAGCCTATCTGAAAATGTCATCAACTTTTCAAAAGAAGCGAAGGACACCTTTTAACGCCGAGGGGTATTATCAGACTAAAGATGAAAATGGTATAATGGAAAAATTAAAAAATTCTAAAAAAAAGATATACGAGTGCTTTGGACGTCTTCATACAGATTTCACATTCCAGGAGAAACTGCTTATGAATGGAATCGATCTGAAACTAAAGCTTAACCGCACGAGTCCTGAGATCTGCATAAATCCTGGGTCTGATCAAGAAGAGGGCGCGAAACCCGTTGTGATTCACATCATGGAGACGTATTTGCGTGTACGCCGAGTGAAATTAAGTGCGCCAAAACAAATAGAAATTGAGAAAGACTTAATACACACTAATTAACAGGGTACAGATCAAACTATACACGGTGTTCGCCGGGTTGGCCTCGAAGCAACTAGAAAACGTGGCCCTGGGAGTCCTACACAAAAGGATATAATTGGGATGCAGGACTACGCCTCGACGAATGGAAAGTATAAAAAGAGGCCTTTAAATTCGAGAATTTCGGCCTTAAAAATATAACTCTATACGTAAATGGCATCGCTTTGCGAGGGACTATGATTACGGACTACTCATCAGATGCTGTGTTCCAGCTGTGCGCGAGAGCTTATAGTAGTCTGGCTCATAATGCAGGGGCATGTGACGAGATTGGGTGTGGCGTAACGCAGAAAGAATTTGCCGAAGAATTTAACATTTATTCATTTGATATTACCCCTGACTTGTCTGCTGGCGTAAATACACACTTAAGTCCACAACAGAGTGGGAATATCTCAGTCAGGTTGGCATTTGCCAAGCCTATAGACGCTCCTATTAGTGTACTCGTGTACCTCGAAGCACAAGCACTAATAGAAGTTGACCGTTTCAGGAACGTGGTCACAGACTTAAAATGGACGCGAATACACTCCAGAGAGTAATGAAAAGTGATCGAATCAAACGCTCCAAATTTATCGGTGTGTTTGCGAAGAATGAATTATTGAAATTGCCAACTACGAGAAACTGGTACGGGATTATCGTGAACACCGACATTGTGGGCGGTGAGGGATTCACTGGTTGCAATCTATTTTTAAAATAGGGAAAGAATGTACTATTTGATTCACTCGGCACTCAGCCCTGGAATGATCCTGCTATAGTAAATGTAATCGAGGAGATACATGTACCTGAGATTGTATGGAACCCGTACCGCTTTCAAGGATATTATAGTTTACACGTGTGGCATGTATTACATTTCATTTCTCATGCATATGCCACGTGGGAAGGATTTATAATTTTTTTAAATTATTCGATTGTGCGACACTGAAATGAATGATAAAAACGGTAGGCAGACAGAGATAAAAAGGTTCCCATATGTTAGCCCCCTCTGTATTGTGTAAAGGTGTATATCTATATTGTGTAAAGGCCTATTTGTCGCCATTAAGACTTATTTAGTGGACACTGGTTCCGCTTTGTACATGTTTTCTACCATTTAATAAAGTAAATGAAAATACAATGTGTTTTGTTCTTAACCCCACAAATACTTACATTAGCTTCTCGATGACCTGGCATTCGTTGGACCGGATGTGAGCCAATTCCTCGACCTCTGTGTTCAGGTCGCTGGGTTAGCTGTGCGGAGAAGCATCCATAGCATTTTTTACCCTTCCATCAAAACGAAAAGTAGCTATAACACGATGAGGTTCCTCATCGGTCCTATAAGGAGACGTTAACATGATTAGTTCATGCTGAATCAAATAAAGTTAAGTAAAAATAAATTAGTTTGAAGAGATACAATAAGGGAAAATCCCGATTAGGACGCCTGGCAAATTGTAATCACAAAGCAGAGATCCTGACAGTTTTCAAAAGTAAGCATCGGAATAATCTTAAAAGTTTAATACTTCTAACATCCTACCTGTACAACTTTCTCTAAATTTTTAAATTATCAAGAAATGTACAAATAAAACAACACCATATATATATATATATATATATATGCCGAAATAACCACGAAGGAAACAGACAATAATTAATAGCAAGTGCAAGTACAGCTCAAAAGGAAGATTAGCTGGCTGTGCTACGCTTCGTCTGCCTGCAACGGGTCTTGAACCCGCAGACAATTCTTAATAGTTTTTAATATTTTTATTGTATCTATATTGTGTAAAGGTGTGTATACACTTCCGCTTAAATCACAAACTAATTTTCAAAACATTGATTATGGCATTTATAAGTTAATCCACCATATATATATATATATATATATATATATATAAGCACACCGGACAAAAAATTAGTCACCCTACTAGCACCGATAGTAGGAAGTTCAAGGTCACACAGAGGGCGCTGATGTAGCATGGTAAGTGACAAGTAGCGGTGACGTAGCACACAGGATCAGATCTGTTTCGTGAGGTGGTGAAGAACAAAGTGTGTGTTGGATATAGTCTGCAAAATGGGTCGTGAGGCAGACGTTACTCAGTGGCAAAAAGGAGCCATCGTGTTTGGCAGAGCCCACGGACACAAAATGTCTGAAGTAGCCCAATTGTTGGTGTGTCAACGCGTACTGTCCAGCGAGTTTACAAAGAGTGGTGTAGTTCGCAATCAACTGACAATCGACGGCGTAACTGTGGCCGGAAAACAATTCTCGACAATAGGGGCCGCCGCCATGTTTCTCGTCTAGTAACTGCAAATCGTTTTCAAACCAGAGAACAATTGCTCCAAGAAACCAATGAGGTTCTCCAGCGACCAATTTCCGAACGGACATTGCGACGAGAACTGCATGCGATGGACATCTGGAGCAGGGTACCACGGAAGAGGCCGCTGTTAACAGCAAGTCACAAATTGGCACGTTATAAATGGGCTCAGAGGCACAAAAACTGGACTGCGGCAGATTGGAAACGTGTAATTTGGTCCGATGAGTCCCGTTTTTGTTTGTTCTCCAATGATGGGAGGCGACGAGTACATCGCAGGTCCAATGAAGCCTTTAATCCTGAATGCGTCGAAGGTGTTGTTCAGGCTGGAGGTGGTTCCGTGATGTTCTGGGGATGTTTTTCGTACCACGAAATGGGCCCTCTCGTTCCAGTGACGATGAATTGAACCAGCAGGCGTACCTCCGCATACTAAACTCGCCGGATTCGTGCGGTTATCAAGGCCAGAGGCGCCGTCACACGTTATTAGGTACATTCTGAGAGGGGTGACTAATTTTTTGTCCGGTGTGCTTATATATATATATATATATGCCGAAATAACGCAAAGGAGACAGAGAATGAGACAATAATTAAAAGAGATACAATAAGGGAAAACCCCGACTAGGACGCCTGGCAAATTGTAGTCACAAAGCAGATATCCTTTCACTTCGTTTTATTAAGAATTTTAAAAATTATAATACATGCAATGAATGAACCGCGGTGTGTGTATATATAATCCCAAATTAATTACATCTCTGCGAAGTCGTTAGCGGGAAAATCGTTCTCGCTGCCACAAATTTCTGTAACAACCTGCGTTGAGAGAAGTTCATTCTGGTCAACAGCGTTGAAAAGGTGGAGCGCAGGCCGCTGGGTAGAAATCTTCATCTTCAAACAATTCGGGAGAGTTATATAACTGACTCATGATTGGTATTTCAAAAGCACTAAGCGAGAAAACTACTGAAATGAGGTCCTGAGATGAAAGTGCCCCCTTTTATAAATGGGGCTTGTGATTGTCATCAACCTCCAACACACGAAACGCGAGCTTCCTATTGGCTATGTTCTGGGCTCCTCCCACAGGGCTGTGATTGGTTGCCCCGTGAAATCTGGGGCGTGTCAAATATATCTTGCCCGTTCCAGATCCGTGGAGAGAGAAACGCGTTGTTTTTTTATCTTGTATTCGGCCCAGAGAGAGAGAGCGCGCGAGAGAGAGGGAGATGAGGAACTTGACGAGGATGGTTTGTGAATTTATTTATGGCGCCCTGTCTAAAATAGGATCGGAAAAAATTTATTGCCTCTGAAATATAAAAGTCTCAAACTGGAAGGTAATTATCCATGAAGGAGAAAAATCATCAGTGCGCGAAGCTCGCTCTCCCATCTGTAAAAGTTTATTAGGCCCCAGAATTCACATACGATACAATAAATAAATTTTAAAACATAACAGAGATGTGTGATGGATGCGGATCATGAAGCGCCAAGGTTTATTTCGATATCATAAACTTCTGCGCCAAACACAATTTTCAGAATGGTGTTTAGCATAATTGTGTATATATATATATATATATATATATATATATATTAGTGGTGCACGGATATCCGCATCATTTTTAACATCCGCATCCGCACTTCTGACTGCGGATGTTATCCGGATATTACCTCTAATAAATTATGCAATTTACAATTAAATTAGCTTATAAAGTAGCTTATAAGGCCAAGTCATGCACATTTCATGTAAAGTATTAATTATTAATGAACAAAGAAATATATAAACCTCAAAATATACATACCATTAAATCAACAAACACTGCCTGTGCCGCTGCGCCCACTCCACTGTGGTTGAAAATCTTGAGAAAGTTATTATTTTTATCATAATGAAAACATTAATATTAATTTTAATTCTTATGCACTGTCGGCCATAATAGTAATATCACGAAATTTGAAAAATTATGTCATATATTCATAATTTTATATTATATTGATAGATTAACTAAATATCCAAATCCGCATCCGCAGATTTTGAAAAACTGACATCCGGTCCACCACTAATATATATATATATATAGCGAGAGAGAGAGAGAGAGAGAGAGAGAGAGAGAGAGAGCGATTTGTACATATATAGGATCACCTTTGCTTTCGATGGCTTCTGACCGAATTGTTCATTCTTTTTAACGTGGTATATAAAAGAGAGAGAGAGAGAGATTTGTACATATATAGGATCACCTTTGCTTTTGATGGCTTCAGCCCGAATTGTTCATTCTGGCAAAGGTAAAACTTTTTACCCAGCCATAGACCTACTTTTTAACGCGGTATATATAAGAGTGAGAGAGAGAGCGAGAGGGAGAGAGAACGAGAGGGAGAGGGAGAGCGAGAGAGGGAGAGAATTGCAAGGAGTTACAAGGAAAAGAAATACCTCAAAAGTCCTTGCGGCACATACCGAGGAGGTACCAATGGCAACGGGTGCAGGGAAAATTTTCTACACACTAAAATAGTGTCCAAGATTTGGTCTAACCTTTTCTTGAACTGATCCACAGAGGAACTGTTCACAACTTCTGAAGGTAAACTGTTCCAAGTGTCACAGATCTTATATGTAAAATAATTCCCACACACACTAGTCCAAAACCGTTTCAAATCCAACTTCCAACCATTGTTGCGAGTTGGGTTATCATTTAAACTAAACATGCTTCTAAAATCGACTTCGTTGAACCCGCGTAAGAGCTTGAAAACCTCTGTCAGTTGACCACGCAGCCTCCGAGTTTCCAGCGAAAACAAGTTCAGGGCGCGTAAACGTCGATTGTAGCCCATATGCCTAATGGAAGGGATTAACTTTGTGGCCCTCGCCTGCACTCGCTCCAGCCTCTCAATATCTTTCCTGAGGGTGGGCGACCAGAACTGCACAGCATACTCCAGGTGCGGCCGAACCAGGAAATTGTACAGAGAGAGCACAATGTCCTTGTTCCGAAACTGAAATTGCCTCCTGATATAACCCAACAGCTTCTGAGCTTTCTTTTCCACCTCTACACACTGTTTGGTAAACTTAAGGTCGCTGTTAATTAGCACACCCAAGTCCTTTTCCAAATCAGTCGCCTCGATATTACTCCCCAACATCGAGTAGTCCAACTTGGGATTGGCGTAGCCAATATGCATCACCTTGCATTTACCCAAGTTAAACGGCATTTGCCACTTTTCGGACCACCCTCCTATCCTACCTAGGTCCGCACGCAGTTGCTCGATCGCCTCCGGCGTCCCAACATTGGCCCCAAGCTTGGTGTCATCAGCGAATTTGGCGATCTGACTGACGATGCCACCTTCTATATCATTTATGTAAATGATAAACAACAGCGGCCCCAAAACGGAACCCTGAGGAACCCCGCTAGTGAGCGAGGCTCAACCCGAACTAGCCTCTTTAATTACAACCCTCTGCCGCCTATTCTTCAGCCAGTTTTCAATCCACCTACCTACTTCCCCACCGATACCCAGCGCGCACACTTTGGCCATTAGCCGGCGGTGAGGTACCTCATCAAAGGCTTTCTGAAAGTCGAGATAAAGTATATCAATCGCCCTACTCTTATCATACTCACTCAACATGACGTGGAAAAACTCGAGCAAATTGGTGAGACACGACCTATGCCGTCTAAACCCATATTGGGAGTCCCCAAGCAGCTTGTAGGAATCCAAATGGTCAACGATCTTATCCGCTATTATCCCCTCTAATAATTTACCTACAACTGAAGTGAGACTAATGGGACGATAGTTCCCTGGACTTTCGTGATCCCCTTTCTTAAAGATAGGGGTCACGTTGGCTTCCCTCCAGTCACCAGGCACCTGGCCCATCTCCAACGATTTGTTGAAGACTGTAGCCAGGTGGGGAGCCACCTGTCGCGCCACCTCCCGCAACACTCTGGGGAGAAACTGATTTGGCCCAGGAGCCTTAAACGTGCTCAGTTTGTCTATTCTATCGGCAACGACTGTCGCGGTACATCGAACACTATCCAGGCCAGCACCTTCGTGCCTGACGCCTGGCTCGGGGATGATGCGGGTGTTCCCTGGTGAACACCCCCGCAAAGTACTCATTAAGCACATTGGCGATGTCCTCGTCTAATGGGCTTTCTACTATTAACATAACTGAAGAACTACTTAGGGTTCCCCTTGCAGAGGCTTGCCACCCGTAGTTCTTCGTTACGTTTCGCTAGCCTAACTTCGCCTTCAGTGTTCTCATGGGAACGATTGGCCTTCGCCCTCCTATACGCTACTTTCGTATTTCGGATAGCCGAAGCGATGTCACGATTGAACCACTTAGGCTGCGTTGAAGCAGGGGTGACCAGTTTTGAGGGTATGGCAGCAGACTGCAGCACCATAAACTCGTCCCGGAATGCACTCCACACTCCCTCAACATCGCCGCCGACCTCTAACCCCACCTCACCTACGCTATCCCGGAGGCTAACAAAGTCCGCCCGCCGGAGATCGAGCTTACTGCCTCTCGAGTTACTACGCTTCACCCGAGGGACGCACACACGAAACCTAATCAGACCGTGATCACTCCTGCCCAACGATTCGTCAACGGTGAGGCCAGTGACGAGGTTGTCTTCGGTCGTGAAAACTAAGTCTAGAACGCTTTCGCCTCATGCAGGCTCATTGACCCACTGAGTGAGAGAGAGAGAGAGAGAGCGAGAGGGAGAGAGAGAGAGAGATAGAGAGGGCGAGAGGGAGAGAGAGAGAAAGAGAGAGAGAGAGAGAGAGGGAGAGAGAGAGAACTGTACATATATAGGATAACCTTTGCTTTCGATGGCTTCGGACCGAATTGTTCATTCTGGCGAAGGCCAAACCTTTCGCCACGCCCTAGACCTACGGTTTAACGGGGTGTATATAAGAGAGAGCGCGAGAGAGAGATCCCTGCTAGGCACCCTGGTTACCGATTTACCTACCAACCGTGGAAAGACACACCGCCCGGGTCTCGACCGGGCGCATATAATCGTGGGTGTGTAATATTTTATCGGCGTATAGATGGGTGTGTACGTGCAAAAGCGATGTGTATATACTGAGCCAACTGGTTGATAGTGTCTGGAGGCACTGGCTGATTAAGCCAACTGGCTGATTAGGGGCCTATAAGGCATCGTGCGCTCGGATGAAGTCTTAATATGCGCTTGGCTCCTGTCATGCGAACACCTCTCTTCCGCTCTCTCCTTCTCCTCTCTCTTTCTCTTGGGGGAAAACTCCGCTCCAATTTGCATAAGCCTTGTTGCTCTTGCAACAACCCCTCCCCTTGGGGGGTGCCATGCAAAAAGGAGGCTGGCACTGGCACTTGTGCTGGCACTTTTGCAACATTGGTCAACATTTGCAATTGCATTGCACTATCTCCTTTTTTGCCCGTACTACTTATATATATATATATATATATATATTATATATACAGGGTGTACATAAAGTCAGGATCTATTTTTGTATAATAATTATTTTTTTTCTATTTTTCTTTTCAGAAGCCCTTAGAATGAATACAGAAGAGCGTGTGGCAATAGTAATTTGGCGAATCGAGGGAAAGAAATACAATGACATCAGAGAGAAGTTTAGAAGGAGATTTCATAAGCCGGGTCAATAGACAAGACAATACGAAAATTGGTGAACAAATTTAAACGAACGGGATCTGTAAATGATGAAGCAAGATCAGGACGACCGTGTATGTCAGATCTTACCGTGAATGCAGTACGCGGAATTATCACTGAGGAGCACGTAAGTCCGTTCGTGCTGCATCACACAGACTCGGCCTCCCGACGTCATCTGTGCAAAAAATTCTGAAAGTTAATTTGCAGAAGAAAAGCTATCATTTGCAGGTTTTACATGATTTACATGAGGAAGATTTCCCACGACAGACACGGACCAATTTGAACCCCCCCCCCCTCCCCGTCCTTCCTGAGGATCCCCAAAAACCCTGTTCCCTGTTGCGCGCTTGCGATTCTGATGATGATATACCATGAATCGGTGGTTAGCATCGCTGACTATGAATCCATCGGTTCCAGGTTCGAGACCCTGCGAACGCAGCCGGCGCTCGTTAAACGTTCAGTCTTCCGCACAATTGGTTGGTAGATAAATGGGAACCCTGAGTGACCTAGTGGTTAAGAATATTTTAAAAGTTTTTGCTTATGCCATAGAATTTGGGGTTACTCTAAGGTTTTCATTTTAATATTAATGTATAATTTAATGAGTCTAGTGTGTTTCTTGTGGGGCTCGTTTTGCGTCTAAATAAATTCTTAAACTGATTTAAAATGTATAGTGAGTTAATGGATCAGAGTACAATATAAAGAACCCTGTGTATTTAAGGAGCAAATTTAAGGAGAAAGTCGCTCTTGCCTTTAATAAGTAATTAAATTAAATGCCGCAACCTGACAACTCGCCCTAATAAGGTACACCTGAACATAATTCAAATAAAAAACATTATTTGGCAACTCATCTAAATAAAAATTAAAATAAATATATAGTGCTCTCTGGTAACCCCGCCATATATAAATAAGTGATATCTGGCAACTCACGACCCCCTATGTAACAGCTGCTTGGCCCCTGGACGCACATAATGCGACGGGCTCCGGTGGAATAAAGAATCTCTCTCTCTCCTTCTTAGGTTAAGGCTTTGGTTAGGTTTCCCTTTGGGGGGTGAGGACACCCCAGCTTCTCCCCCAAAGACCTCCTCCTTCTCCTTTCTCTTCCTCTCTTAGGTTAAGGCTACCCCTTTGGGGGAAGGTCATCCTCCCCTCTTCCCCGAAGATCCCTTCCCTTCCCCTTTGCAGCATTAACTTGTTGCATAACCCCTCCCCTTCATCGCATAACCCCTCCCCCTTCATTGCATAACCCTCTCCCCTTTCATCGCATAACCCCATTTGCAACATCTTGCAACATTGATCAACATCTGCAATTTTATTGCAACATTCTTGCACTCGTCCATTTTGCGCCCATGCTACTTATATCGATTAGGTTATGGTCGGAGAAATTTTTGTGCGTTACCTTTTTATTTATTATTATCTCATTGTTATTTGTCAAAATGAAATCCAAAACGTTCTCTTTCATAGTGGCTTCACAGATTTCCTGAGTAAGGGCGTAATGTTCCATCATATCTAATAGCATTATTGCTTGGGTTCTATCATCTTTTGTAAGGATGACATGAAACTTCTTAAGAAATATGACTTCGTCATTTTTCTTCCATGTTATGAAAGGGAAATTAAAATCCCCGCAAATTAGAATATTTGTTGCTGAAGTTTCAAGTAATTTTAACATGTTTTCCATTTCATTAGTGGCAAACTGGAATTCACTTTTTGTGGTGTTTGGTGGTCTGTAGATGTCCATACTGGTTAGGTTCAGTTCTTTTACTTCTAATATAATAACTTAGACTGTGCTGTTTGATTTGTTTACTTTCACCTCATATGTGTATTTTTCACGTAGATACAACACCCTCCCCCTCGTCTAGCCACTCTATCTGCTCTGTATATGTTGTAGTCCAGCAATGCTATTTCAGTATTCTCGATGCGGTTTTCACAGCTTTTTTCGCACTTATATAAATGTGTTTCCATTAGGCATATGATATCGATGCTGGTTTCCGTAGCTAAATTTTGCAAGTATTGTAATTTGCAGTCTGCATGGTCAGTATAGAGGCCTTGTACATTTGTGTATAATACATTTACTGGGTTTCTAATCTTCGTTTTCGATTTTCCTAAATGATGGTCGTTTCCTGGCCGATATCGGTTCCTGTTTGGTGTTATTGGCTGGGCCGCTGCATTTGGGAGTATTGGGGTTGCGGCCCGTGATACCACTGTGGTTGTTGTATTATTGGTGGGTGGTGTTATGCGTAATGTTGTGGTGCATATGTTTGCGGCGTTCTGTCTTTTCTTGTTAGGAGGGCAAGTTGTGCTTTTATTATCCTCATTTCTTCTAAAAAATATGTTTCATTACTCTTGTTTTTACTTTTATGTCGAATATAATCTGTTCTTTCCCGTTCTCTTCTTTGCTTACCCTTTATGTGAAAATACGGGCACTCTATGTTCTGGCATTTTTCGTCCGTAATTGACTATCTGCACATACGAGGCTGAAAAAAGTAGCAGTTTGGTCCGTACCTGCATTTCCCATGCCTTATCATGTAGAAGTATTTTTGGGGTGACTGTATATGGTTATATGCAGTTTGTGCTATATTTCCACGAACCTGTTTTATAATATTCGCATATGACCCGTCGCTTAAATTCCCTCTGAGTCTTATGTGTTTCAATTTCCTTCTGCTCCGCCACCACTTCCCTACTCAGTGGTTTTCTTTTTCCTTCGGCATGTATTTCGTATCACTCTTTTGCCGCTGGTATTTCTCTATCTGAGGTTGCTTTCGCCCCTCCCTGTAGTGTGTTGTCTATCTCATTTTCGTTTACAGCTGTACCGGCGTTTTCTGTTGTTTCCTGATTTTCTGTCGGTAAAACTGCTGTACATGATTCTTCTACTTCAACATTTTATATTCCCCTTTGCACTAATTTCTTATTGTTTTCCATGCACTTAACGCACAAGAAACCATAAAGGCCTATGATTTTGTTATTTATTCTCTTTATCATTTTCCTGTCTTCTATCTAAGTTCATGCATCCGTAGTGTTTAAAGGTATTGCACAGAATGCATTTTAAGCCCGAGGTCTCGTCTGCTTCATTTTTGCACCCACAGAGCTGATGTGCAGCGCATTCCATTAAACATAATCTAGGTCTATTCAGTTTTCTGATTTTACCGCAATTTATACATTTCTTCGTATTTTTGGCCATTCTTCTCAAATTTCTCTCGATGACTCAACATTCGTTTTATGGCTCTTCCAAATTGTGTCTGACCTTTTCCCTCTATAGTTGTTTTTCCGTTCGAAGTGTTTTTAATTTGTTTCAATTGATGTTTTTTCTTTGTGCAAGTTATATGCCACCGGCTTTCACTTAAAAAATTATTTTCGCGAATTTACTGATATTTAATACACACATTGGTATAAAATAGAATTTACCGCTGAACTTATAAACACAAGTTGTTTCGATATTACACAGAGCGGAAACAAAACGACCGTACACCACGAGGTAGAAACAGACTATATATATATATATATATAATATATATATATATATATATCCAACGTGCCAATTAGTGCTAAAATTAAATTTTATATTGTTGTCTATACCTTATTAAAAATTATTATATTTAAAAATAAATAATTAAATTGATCTATATACATTACAGTCGCTCGTTTTACATTGTCTTGAATAATTATGAGGCTCTTGTCAACTCTATTCGTTGTATATATATATACATATATATATATATATATATATATATATATATATTATATATATAATCTCTTAAGGCTCACATCTATATTTTATTCGCTATGGGATCCCAAAAAATTCCATTCGCAAATTGAATAATCTTTATTTAATTTGGGCCTTTAGGCTTTACTGGGCTCTTCTGCAAAATCAGAAGAACTGTATTAATTCTCTCCTTGTATTGATACCTCGTCAGGCAAATGAAGGCGAGGTTAATTTATACATTTCCACATGAAAGGATAAATGCACGATTGAAACTTCAAATTTATTTTCCAAACTATTAATTACAGCGCTTTTAAATAATACTACTACTATTATCAATGATAATAATACACACAAACTCTCTCTCCCTCCCTCTCTCTCTCTCTCGTTCTATCTCTTATACGAAACATTTCTCTGTGGTGCTGTCTACTTTGGCATGTCATAAAATTTAAGTCCCATATCTATATTACGGCCAAGCAATCGCGGAACACCTGTTATTTGCCTTCTTTCCACTTATTAAAGATTTTCCTTTAACGAAGCAGCCACGATTTACAACTTCAAAAATAAAAAATAAAATTTAAACTTTTAAACTTAAAAAGAGTTTATTCCTTCAAAGGGCTTTAATATCTCGCGAATTTTAATAAAACTAATCAAGAGACTTTCGAATTACTTTTAAAACACTTAGCGTTCCAAAAGTCCTCCCTTAATACAATTTATGAAAAACTTTCAAATTTATTCAATGAGATTTTCATTGATTTTACTTTCAAATTTTTTAAAAAGTACATACTAATTGATGTCAATTTTCATGTTGATATTCAGGCAAATAAAATAAGTTTTTAATTACAAAATTGGGTTATTCAACCACACGTCTAAACTATAATAATTATTACAATAATAATAAGCCGAATTAAGATGGGACCAACAAAAAACTTCCTCCACAAATTGAAACATTGAATAGCCTGAATAATTGTGAAGGTTGACTATAATTTTAATTTAATTTGGCTCGTTAGGCTTTACTGGGCTCTTGGCATAATCAGAAGAACTGTATTATTCCTTCGTATATCATATCTTGTCAGGGAAATGAAGGCGAGGTTAATTTATATATTCCTGCATGAAAGGATAAATGGACGATTACTCCTTCCATTTATATCTGTGGATTTAAACATCCGCTTTAGAAATAGCCACATGACCCTCATATATATATATATATAT
Organism: Bathynomus jamesi; assembly: GCA_023014485.1. Classification (NCBI taxonomy): domain Eukaryota; kingdom Metazoa; phylum Arthropoda; class Malacostraca; order Isopoda; family Cirolanidae; genus Bathynomus; species Bathynomus jamesi. The sequence goes on along the minus strand of JAJOZX010000656.1, from coordinate 950,761 downwards.
ATATATATATATATATATGTGGACCTAGTTTTAACCGTATAAGGTGATAATGATTTAATGTATGCAATGATTAATTGATGCAATGACTGATTGCTTATTAATGAAAGGCTGGTTAATAATTTATGATGTCATATAGTATCACCGATTGGAATAAGTGGTTATTTGATTAGGCCCACCATATTATTGGAAGTGACCGAATGGCTGCGAGGTCACCAGCTTGGTTTACGCCCAAGCAATTAATGTTAAGGTTATGAACACCTTATGGTTTTGTGTTTTATTATGAAAATAAAGCCGTTATTTATTCACTGTGATATAACAAAGAATTGACATAATTAATTGATAGTTTGGGGAAGGTGCATTTGCTCGAGAAATTTTACAATAATAGCGTCATTCCAAGAATGAACCCCCAGTGAGTTAAAACAGTACATTCGGTCCCTATTTTTAAATAGACGGCGATCCGATGAAACCCTTCACCTCCGCTAACATCCGTATTTAGAATAAGAGCGCCGCAATGTCCGTACCTGGAAACTTCAGCGTTTCGTTCTTCGCAAATATATACCGATAAATTTGGAGCGTGTGATTCGGTCACTATTCATTACTCTCTGGAGTGTATTCGCATCCATTTTAAAAGTCTGTAACTATAACTTTAACTTATCGATCTCTATTAGGGCTTGTGATTTGAAGTATACTAATACACTAATAGGCGCGTCAATCGGGTTGGCGAATTCCAATCTGACTGAGATGTTTCCACTTTGCTGTGAACTTAAATGCGTGTTTACACTAGCAGATAAGTCCTGGGTGATGTCAAACGGGTAAAGGTTAACTTGCTCGATGAATTCCTTCTGTGTTATGCCAATTCCTAGCTCATTGCAAGTACCAGCAATATCTGCAAGATTAAATATAAACTCTCGAGCAAGCGGGAATACGGCATCTGTTGAAAAATCCGTCCCTTGTTAAATGTCTGGATCGGCTACTAAAAGTCTGCGAAGTGTATTCGCAGAAATATGATATTCTTTTTAATGTTACAAAACTAAGTTATGCAATTTCATCCTAAAAGCTGTAATTAGCCAGCTGATATAACGTTTAAAATGAATGGTGAAGTAATTGAGGAAGTACAAGAGTTTAAGTATTTGGGTCAAACTATTACTAGCTCCTTGAGTGATGACTCGGATATAAAAACAATCTCGAAGCCTGTGGGCTAAAGCGATATGACCATAAGGAACTTTCGATTCTGTACAAGTGAAGCTAAGACACTCTCTTTCGTACTTTCTGCAGTAATATATACGGACAGCAACTCTGGTGAATTATAAAAAAGTTTCTGGCAGAACTCTAAATTTGCTATACAACAGGTCTTATAGACTCTTACATAAATTACCCCTGAGATGCTCAGCTTCGCAAATGTTTGCTATCCGCAATGTCCCGAGCTTCCCGGAGGTAACAAGACGTGCTCAACACAGTCTAATGCAAAGAATTAAAAAATCAACCAACCCGATCATCCAAGCTATCCATGAGTCCTGCCATTTATCCGCTAAGCTTTGGACTTCTTGGTACGAAAACGTCTGTCTGTAGCTCCACTTAATTTCGACATTACAGTATTATTTCTAATCAATTGTATATTTCTATCCTTAGTATATGAACTGTCATTGTATTAATAATATTTGTCATATGGACTATAGTTTGCGCATAAACCTTTTCATTTCATTTCATTTCATATTTAGGATAATAACGGTGGTCCTATTGCGATTACCAAGAGATTTTTTTTTTTTTGCGATTTAAGGAAAGAAATAGTTGATATAAAACGTAGTGTACGTGAGGTAACGGAAAGATTTGCAACGCTTGATGAGGGCAGGGGTAGGGCTACAGTTAACGAAAGCTGAACCAATACTAACGTTGAAGACGTTAGTAATTTGAAGGGTGAGGTGGGCAACCTAGTTTCTAGTTTAGGTAGCTTATCGGGAAGGTTGGATAGAGTTGAGGAAGGGGTTAAGGTTGGTCTGAGATTAGTAGATGGGGAGGGATTTAGAAAAGTTAAGGGTGGAGCTAGGCCGTACGTTAGGCGAGAGGAATCCCCACCCACCCGATCGAGGTTTAGAACCTTTTTGGCCCATTTGGATAGGGACGTGAGCGAGGGGGGAAACTATTTTAATTGGGGACTCTTTAGTGCGCCATATGGACACAAAGTTCGTTGAACGGGATCCAACCAAGAGGAGGGTCTAACTCCCAGGGGCCAGAATTGAAAGAATTAGAGACCAGTGGATAGGATTGATGTTGCCTCTCGTCACTCGATATTGGTGACGATGGTAGGGGGCAACGACTCGTTGGCCCGATACGAGAGTGCCTGACCTTTTGGAGAGGTATAGGGGGTTAATTAGGTCCCTGAAGGCGAGGTCAGCTAAGTCTTTAGTTCTAAGTATTACCCCTAGGCACGGTTTGGGTCTTAGGATTACGTCTAAAACGATATTTTTGAATACCTAATTAGAAGAGATTTGTGCTGAGGAAAATGTACCCTTAGTAAAACTGTGGTCCGAATTCAGTGATCCTAGCCTTTTTATAAAAGATGGGGGTGCATTTTATTGAAATAGGTAATGTTAGGCTAGGTAGGTTAATTGACGTAAACGTTCGAAAGTTGTAGAGGTCGAAGCCTTCTTTAAACGTTGTGGGTCCTGGAAATACGGGCCCGAAGTGAAAAATAGTTTAAAACGCCGACCCATGGTAAAAAATAACTCAAACGTCTTTTATTATAACGCGCCTAGTATTAGAAATAAATTAAACGAATTTAAGGCGATAATTTATTCCGGCAACTACGATATAGTTGCTATCACTGAAACGTGGTTAAATACCGTGACTCGGGACTTGTTGGGGGAACTTGATATACCGGGTTTTAAACTCTTTACTAATGATAGGTTACATAGGATTGGTGGCGGCGTTTTGCTGTACATATGTAATTCCCTTGGGGCTATCGAAGTTAAGATAGATTTTCCGGCATCAATTAATGCGATATGCGTTGAAGTTACGGCGCGTAGTATTAGTTTTAAATTTGTTGTTGTTTATAGACCTCCCGTTCAACCCCTCGATACCGATACTAGATTTTACTCACTTCTTGGTAACTTTATTGATAATCGGAATAGTATAATTGTCGGAGACTTTAACTGCTCTAATGTTAATTACGAGACTTTTACTGGTAATGAGGAGGGTTTGAGACTGGTTGAGTTCATGGAAGATAATTTTTTACGACAGATGGTGACCGAACCAACCCGCGGTGACAATATGGTGATGACGAACGGCGAAAATATAGTCGAAGGTTTAGAAGTAGGGGAGAGTTTAGGATGTAGTGATCATCAAATTCTTTGGTTTAAGCTATTGATAGAAAACACTAAGGATAGTAACTTAATAGAAGTCCCTGATTTTCGTAGGGCCAATTTTGATAGTTTTGCGGATAGGATGAGAGTAGTGGAGTGGAATAACTTATTTATGGGTAATGATACAAATTTGCGTTGGGAGGCGTTTAAAGAAAGTTTTATGAATATCGAAATGGAGTTTATTCCTCGTAGACACAAGCACGCTAGAAATCATGGTAGGCCAAGTGGTGGACTAGGGAAATAGCCGAGTTCATGAACGAGCGTAACCGAGCTTAACTGCAGAAAACTCACAGCCATATATATGAAATATATGTATGCCGCTGAAATAGCGCAGTTAAGGGGTTAATAAGCGCAATTTAATAGATAAGTTTAATAGATATATCGAGCTTAGACGTCAGGTTAAAAGATCAGTTCGGAATGCTAAGCGTAATTTAGAGATACTTATAGCTGCGGATAGTAAACATAATCCAAAAACGTTTTTTGAATAAGTCAGTAATCGTAAGGCGATAAAAGATAACATAGGCCCTCTAGTGGACGTTAACGGCGTTTTGGCTTCCGACGCTCAGGCGATGTATTTTCAATAACATTTTTGCGACAGTTTTTACCGTAGAAGACGTAAATAATGTCCCCGATGTAGATGATATCGTTCCATTTAGTAGCGAGACTATTTTGGATATAATAACTGTTTACGAGGGTGAGATTGCGCAATATATCGATAGGCACAAGTTACCAAGGCTCCAGGCTCTGACGCGCTTTATCCCAGACATTTGAAAGATTTGAAAGACGTTATCATAGACCCTTTAACGAAGATTTTTAATCAGTCACTGGAAACGGGGATTATTCCTGAAGACTTCAAATTAGCTAACGTGACGCCCATTTTTAAAATAGGCGACCGCAACTTTTGGAATCCGTAGTTAGGGATCGTATCATCGATCACTTAGAAAGTCGTGATTTGATTAATAGTAGTCAGCATGGGTTTCGACGCCATAGATCTTGTTTAACTAATTTGTAGAATTTTATAACGAAATAGTGCGCGAATACGATAGGCATAGAGCGGCTGACGTTATTTATTTAGATTTTAAAAAGGCGTTCGATACAATTCCGCATAGAAGATTAATTGTGAAGGTTAAAGCGCACGGTATACACGGTCAGGCAGTTAACTGGTTAGAGGAATGGCTCCGTGCTAGGAGAAAGAGGGTCGTTGTTAATGGTAGTGAATCGGGGAGGTTGGATGTAGGTAGCAGTGTCCCACAGGGTTCAGTGTCAGGCCCATTGCTATTCGTAATTTACATTAACGACATAGATGTAGGATTGACTAGTAACGTGTCAAAATTCGCGGTCGATACTAAAATATGCAGTAAGGTTGTTAACGAGGACAATAGAAATAGGCTCCAAGACGATATAAATAGGATTATGGAGTGGACGAATAAGTGGCAGATGCAAATTTAACGTAGACAAATGTAAAGTTTTGCATATAGGTTCTCATAACAATAATTACACGTACACGATGGATGATAGAGAGTTAGCGAGCGGTGACGAGGAAGTAGATTTAGGCGTACGCGTATCAAGGATTTAAAAGTTAGGAACCAGTGCCTGTAGTCCTGCGCAAAAGCTAATAGGATGTTAGGCTTCATAGCGCGTAATTTCGAATTTAAATCGAAGAATATTATATTGCCCCTTTACAAGTCCCTAGTCAGGCCTCATTTAGAATATGCCGTTCAGTTTTGGTGCCCGTATTTGCGTGAGGATATTGATAGGTTAGAAAGGGTTCAGCTTGGTGCCACGAAACTAATTCCGTCACTGCGCAACAAGCCTTATGAAGATAGGATTAAAGAGTTCGATTTGCATTCACTCGAAACTAGGAGATTAAGGGGGGAGCTTATTGAAGTTTTCAAAATCGTTAATAAAATCGATAACGTAAATTTTGACAAACTCTTCACTTTCGATAACAGCAATACTCGTAATAACGGATTTAAGTTGCGTGGCAGACGTTTCATTACTAATATCGCTAAAAACTTATTTACGTTTAAAGTAATTGACAAATGGAATAATCTTCACGCGTCAGTCGTGAACTCTACCAGCGTTAATATGTTTGAGAACCATTTAGATAGGCACTTTAAAAATATTAACGTTGTTTAAAATAAAAAAACATTTGGCAACATGAGCTCTGGGGTGGTAGTTGAAGATGAGTCTGTTGACGATTAATACCAGCTTGTGACATGCCAGCGCGTGATGCCAGCAATAAAATTATTATTAAAAAAAAATTAGACTAACACGAACGTAGTTGTAGCTCGTAGCGTAAACTAACTCACTTTATGTTATACTTTAACTAATTTTTTTTTCTTATCCTCTCCTCACTTGCATGTCTGTAACTCTCTTTACTTGCATGTCTGTAGTTTGCATGGTATGACAGTGAGTTAAGATTGTGTTTGCGTGGTTTGTAAGCGTTTTTATTTTACTTCATTTCATCTTTCACCCCTTTCCTATTTTCTTCGACTATTTTTCCGACTTGTCGGCAGTGGCCGGTGGATGATGATGGGTGTCTTTCTTTCTCTTTTTCTGAATGAATTTTAACTTGCATGTCTGTAGTTTGCATGGTATGACTGAGTTAAGATTGTGTTTGCATGGTTTGTAAGCGTTTTTATTTTACTTCATTTCATCTTTCACCCCTTTCCTATTTTCTTCGACTATTTTTCCGACTTGTCGGCAGTGGCCGGTGGATGATGATGGGGTGTCTTTCTTTCTCTTTTTCTGAATGAATTTTAACCCACGAATGATAGGTTTTGCAACTTATTTAACCCCCTATTCTCCTCTTTTAATCCCCTTCTCTTTCCTTTCTTTCGGGCTTACCTTAAAGTGGATCTTAGGGTCTTTGTTAGCCTTAGCTTCTGTAGATCTGTAGAACATGCTCTGAATAGCTCGGCCTATGAATTCTTTCCCCATGTCCGTACAAAAATAGCCTGGAATCCTGTTTTTTTTTAACATCAACGTTTTGGTGGCTTTAACAACTGTTTCAGGCGATTTATTTTTCAGCGGAATTAGCCACAGATATCTAGAGAATAAATCTATTATGAATAGGATGTTGCGGTAGCCACCATTATACACTGAGTATCTTTGCATGTCTGTTAAATCCGCTTGCCAAATAGAGTCAATCGAAGCAGCTGTTGTCTTGGCTGTTTTAAACCTTTTTCTCACCGGCTTATGTAGCGTATAAGCATCCTGCTCCTGCAAAAACCTCTCAACATCTTTTTTCCCTAGTCCTTCATTATAAAAACCTATGTACAGTCTATCAACGCCGCCGTAGGAGGTTGGGTTAGAAATGTCATAATAGCGTTTTCTTAATATGTTAACCATTTGCATATTTTAGAGGCACGCGGGGAGGGTTGTCCTTTGTTGTTTGATTTTTTCTTTCTCCTCTTCAGAGATGCCACCGCTGGGGGTGATGGCATGCTCAGTTGTGGCGCATGCGAGGCTTGCTCCAAGTCTTTTAACCTGTTCAGATTTCCTATCCATGTTTTGGGGGGCATTTATTTGTTGTAGTCTTGCTTTAATATGCTTCCATCATGAGGGTGAGGGCCTATCCCACTTTCTCACCAGGTCATGAACAATGTCAACGATATTCGAGCCCTGTACCTTTATTTCTTCAACAATGACCTCACGTGTATCGGTCCACTATATAATGGGGTCCTCACTCAATAGATTATAAAGACAAGCCTTTATTCCTCAAAATATATGGGAGACTGCTTTTTTATACATGCTCGATATGTTTTGCGGTCGATCCGTTTTTCGTTGACTGGTCATCTCTAGCCGCGACCCCTAGGCCTCCATGTTCAGCGTCGTCTACGCTGTGCCTAATAACTACAGTGACCTCTGTCGGATTCTTATAATTTTCATAATCATGAAGAAATTTCTACAGAGCTTCTTGGTATAAGATTCTTTTCTCATCAGGTGACTTTTCACTGTTTAATAGGTCTAATAATTCGTTTTCCATTCTTTTAAGCCTCTGGACTCTGAGCCTTGTAGTGAAGCATACACCTCGTGTGGAATCACGACTAATTTCTTCATTATATTAATCTAGTCAGTAAATGTCCCAAAACTGAAAATAAGATGGGGAGGAATGAACCCCCTCTTTGTACAATAATTCGCTTTTTCTTCCCCACAGTTTGACTTTAACGAGCTAGTGTACGTATTATGTTCTTGTAACGGCGTAGGCGAGCCTTCTAAGGGGGTTTCATTGGTACATTACATTTTATAACGTTAAGACAGATTTCACAGATGCATTTTAAAAAATCGGTGTCAATATTTTTAACAAACATCTGTTGCATTGCCCGGGGCAGTCGATGATAGATTTTTATTAATTCATTGTATTTCTTTAGCCTTTTTGTCATTCTGAAATATACAACGTTTCAGGTTCGTTTGGAAATATATTCGTTCTTAGAAGTACCCTAAACGTGTTTCCGGATGAAGGTCACAAAGCAAATATCCGTAACGTTAGCTTGTAGCTTCTTTATAAACTTCCAAAAAATCCTTACACTGAATCGGGAACATATGATTGGCTAATACCCCAATTTGTGACACATCTCTACGTTGTGCGAATAAGACTAGATATTGTGTATTTAATGACACATCGCGCATGTATCTATTTTTGAAAAATAGATTCTGGTTGAGGAACAATACGCTTATGTTAAGATGGTGGGAGAACACTGTAAATGTCTCGGCAAACGTTTTATCCATTTGTAACATGAGATCGTCAATTACAATGACCGTATGTTCTTTTCCCTTTAACGAATTAACGTCATATACACCTTTGTGGAACAAAATATCATCTTGGTACTCGTTGAATACTGACTGGTATGTCGAAGAGCACCATATGACTTTATGCACAAATTTTGAGAACATCTCCCCCTATCTTTAATGATTTTAAGCATAAACACAGTTTTACCACATCCTGTAGGGCCAGATATAATACATGTGGATGGGCTCGAGAACCTGAATTTTTCTACAGAATCCATCTCTAACACGTCACACTCCTAAGTGTAACATTTACAAAATATAATAAAATTTTAAGTGCTGTTCCTTATATTCTACAGTCTTGTTTTCCCTCTTCTTCCTCAGAACTGTGAATGAGGATGAGGTACAGCATCATGTCCCCATCATCAATATTACAGATGATTCCGATGAGAGTGTAGTTGTGGCTACAGGCCCCACCCCCCGCGAGCGAACCCCAGCCAACGCCAGCTGTAGCTCCCCCACGCGATAATTCAAAGCGGAGGCATGATGATGAATCGCATTCTACGTCAGGTATAAAGCGTGCATGAGTGCACCGGTTGTTAGACCCCCCAGTAGTAGAGCCCCAGCCCTCTACGTCTTACGATACACCCCCCACACTAGCTCCTTCCTCAAATAAAAATGTGACCCCTTATTCTTGTTCAATTCCGGTGGTACCCTCCACAGCAGCAGCAGCTTCTCGTTGTGAAAAGGATAGTATAACATTCGTGCTGGTGCGCACCGCCACCCCCCACCCTAGCCCTGACTGGAAATCGGTACGTAGTCAGGGTTGACCCTGGAGCCATGAATAGCAATGGTGTTGAACACGAACTGCGACGCGTAGTTGAACGTATTGTGGAGTTTGCCCTTCAAAACAGCGACGGATGTAAAGTCAGGACGGGGTTGCCCCTTCGGTTCGGGTCAGATGATGGGGATGTAGATGATTTTTTGGTAGTAATACCAAACAGGCGCTTGGCTGTTGTAGATATAGAATGTATTTTGGGCCGTATAATGCAGGCCTCTCAAAGTAGTACAACCTTCAACATGGACAACTTCACGATAGATATTGACCGGATATTCCCTGTTGCGTGTCATACGGCCACACCTTATACTCTTAACTTCAATTCTCAGGCTATTTACAGACGGCATAAAAACTCCGAGCGTGGTTGCGGCCTTATAACAGTAGTCTTAGCTCATATGTATACTGTACTAAATGCACGGGCCCAAAAAATTTGGTTGCCTACGGTTGTGCAGCAAGCCCATAAACTGGCACAGATTACAAGATCGAGTTTCACTGTAATATGGGTGCTGAAGGGCTGAGAAGGGTAGAGCAGGAAATGAATGTTCTTATAGTTGTATTTGGAATGGATGATCGTCGTAGCACTGTGTATGTTTTTAAAAGCAGTGTGAGAGACCATACAAGACCCCTACTTATTTTAGGGCTGTCAGGAACAACGTATCGCCCCATCCGTAACATAAGGGACCTTTACGCGAGTTATGATAAAAGTCGAAAATATGGAAGCCATCATGATTTGTGTAAGGGCTGCCTCCATTTGCGGACGATATAGTGAAACATTGTAATGATTGCCACATGGTATGTATGCAGTGTAAAAGCCCCAAATGTGAAAGTAATGTAGTTGAAGCTGAGAAGAGGGACTGTTATGTTTGTAGACGCACATTTTTCAATAATAACTGTTTCGAGCTCCATAAGTCAATTGGTACTTGCAGGAAAATAAGAATATGTGAATGTGGTATGCTTCATATGATGGATAATTGGGGGAAATTCACGCATAAATGTGATGAAATTCACTGTTCTACATGCCATGAGAAATATAAGGCAGATGGTATAAAGCATGTATGCTATATGAAAGACTCTAAGCCTAAAAATAGACCTTGTATAACTGTGTACTACGATATAAAAACATATACAGCTGCTGAAACCAAAGAGGTTATCCCACATCTACTTGGAAGCCACACTATCTGCGATGAGTGCATGGAAGTCTAGTGTGATGATTGTCACAAATGTAGCAAACGAACAAACGTTTTTAAAACGATCGCACACGATAACCCCGTGAAAATCTTTGTAACCTATATTGCCAAGTTAGCGGACAGGTTAAAAAAAATGACTTATATTCTTGCCCATAACGGAGCCAAATTTGACACACAATTCCTTTATAAGGAACTGCTTGAACACGAGTCATCGGAGATATTTACAGGCGATCCCTTGAAAAGAGGAAATAAAGTTATACAGATGCCAATAAGAGGTAATGTTCAGTTTAGAGACACATTATTATTCACACCTTGTAAATTAGCCAAGCTACCCAAGGTGATGGGCGTAGCCGCCGAAGTTTCAAAAGGATATTTCCCATACACTTTCCTCACTAGCGACACTTTAAATTAGGTAGGACTACCTCCCCCCAAACATCACTTTATGCCAAAATGAGTGATAGTGAGCGTGAAGATTTTGACCGCTATACAACAGTTTTAATGAAGAAATTCCATAAATATAGCGGATGAATGTGAGCGTTATTGCTTGAATGATGTGCGCGTGCTTAGAGTATGTTTCCAGACCTTTAGAATAGACCGGCTCAACTGTGATCCGCTGCAAGTCACAACCACGATCGCCTCATTGTGCTTTACGGTGTTCAAGAACAATTTTACGCCTGAAGACACACTGGCCGTCATTCACAGATACAATCCTCGCAGTTATAGCCATAAGGCTATTTACTGGCTCATACACCTACAGCAACAGACCAGTGTATACATAAAACATGTTCGCAACACTGGGGAAGTCCCCATCAAGGTCAATAGTCGTGTTTTTTGGGTGGGTGGTCTAAGCGAAGACCGTGTTACTGGTGATAAGACAGCGTACTCCTTTAACAGGTGCTGGTGGCATGGTTACCCACCTCCTGAGTGTGGAATCGTAGGAGATATCCATGGTAGATCTCCTGCCGACAGTCTTACATGAACCCACATCCACGATCAGCTTATAGGTTCCCAGTTCACTCACAAGGTCTTGTGGCAGCATGAATTTGATGTACGGATGGAAACAAATGGGCATTACCGCGAAGAAATAAGCACCATCAAACGTTCAATGTTTTTGGATCCTCTCAGATGTGGCGATAGCTTGTTCGGTGGGCATACAAATCCCTTCAAACTATACTTTCCACCTGCGGATGGCGTGAAACTCCCTTACTACGACGTGTGTGTCTCAAATAGAGCGCCAGAGTGTCAATAAAATGTGTGTAGTTCGAGAAAATACAATGTTGAATAACCCTGAACGAAGCTGTATGGTTTCGATAAAACATTAAAGCCGTTATTACTTCATGTATCAGAAAAATTCTGATTGCCCGACATAATGAGATACAAGTATTCACATGACTCTCATGTTCGAGCAACCCCGTACACGAATCACTAACGCTTGGTATGACGCGCTCATGTGACTCGCCCCCACACCTCCCGCCGAGCTAAACCGCGCACCGGTTGCTCATAGTCGCTTCAGAGATTGACCCGACTGGACATACACTCCTCACAATAGAAAACGATGGAGCTTCCGTTGAGCAGTATCCTCAATGCCATATACGATGTGTCCGTGACGAAGACAGTGCGTGTGTTCAGACGTAAAACCGGCGCTGTTAACTATGTACTGGAAATGCATTGTAGACAAACAAACTCTGGTAAACGGAGTGTTATTTATTTAAGTGTTGAGGAGGGGCGAAGATCGTTATAAAATACCTGCAGATGTAGGCACGAGAAGAGAGCAGATTAGTGATGCACCCTCATATGCCATTATTTTTACGTTGTGTATAACTCGCGACCAGCCATGCATTGATATACGATTGATGTGGAAGAATGCGTCTGATAATAACGTCCTTGTCCCGACGCGAAACCGTTTCATCCTCGACAGAATGTTTGAAATCGTCGGTTTCCGCAAGCTAAAGCCTATATTAGATGCACGTGTTACTGACATGCTTTATTTTGAAACGGTTCTTGAATACGCATACACCGCTCTGCTCGACGGGTTTACCAGTGTAGGACTGAACAAGGCGAGAATGGTTTGGAATTGGATGCGTATTTAAAAGGTATAGACTCTTCGAAATATCTTGAACTTTGGTACAAAGGACTTGAGCGGTACAGGGCTGAGCTCACCTACACTATTCACCCTGAAGAGCTATTTCTTTATATAACGAGCAGCTGTCGGCACGACTTAGAAGATTATTTCAACTGCGGATATGCGTTGTAAAGAAGAGTACACGGTTGAAAAGCTCGGATTGGAAATAATAATCTCCCTTTGGAAAGTTTTTATAAACTTGAATTTAATAACGATGTTTTAGCAAACGATGCCCTATTTGTGCATGCTTTTGATTGTATTCTATCCGTGTTTAAAGAGAGTGATAACTTGCCAACCAATTGTAAAGTGGGCACAAAAATAATGTTAGGCACCCGCGTACATTCAGTGTGAAATCATGTTAAATCTTATTTATTGCATAGTACAAAGCAACGTGATGTAAATGTAGACTCGATCACATGCGAGTTTAGTATTTTAATTAAGCGCAGTAGAACATAAAACACGTGTATTTTGTTGTGTGTATATATATGTTGCCTCTGTAATGGAATTCTTCTGTACTATTATTTTGAAGTCTATATATAAGTGTGTATTTGCTAATACATATATTAAATGTGTATATAGATTTCTCCTGTACTATTATTATTTTTTATGCTTATATATAAGTGTGTATTTTCTCATACATAAGCACACCGACAAAAAATTAGTCACCCCTCTCAGAATGTACCTAATAACGTGTGACGGCGCCTCTGGCCTTGATAACCGCACGAATCCGGCGAGGCAGAGACTCTACGAGGTTGTGCATGTACTGAACATCGATTTGCTGCCACTCGTTCATCAGCCGGTCCCGAAGTTCCGCCAGAGTCCGTGGGTGTCTATTCCTGCGCTTCACTTTCTGTTTCCAGCCTGAACAACACCTTCGACGCATTCAGGATTAAAGGCTTCATTGGACCTGCGATGTACTCGTCGCCTCCCATCATTGGAGAACAAACAAAAACGGGACTCATCGGACCAAATTACACGTTTCCAATCTGCCGCAGTCCAGTTTTTGTGCCTCTGAGCCCATTATAACGTGCCAATTTGTGGACTTGCTGTTAACAGCGGCCTCTTCCGTGGTACCCTGCTCCAGATGTCCATCGCATGCAGTTCTCGTCGCAATGTCCGTTCGGAAATTGGTCGCTGGAGAACCTCATTGGTTTCTTGGAGCAATTGTTCTCTGGTTTGAAAACGATTTGCAGTTACTAGACGAGAAACATGGCGGCGGCCCCTATTGTCGAGAATTGTTTTCCGGCCACAGTTACGCCGTCGATTGTCAGTTGATTGTGAACTACACCACTCTTTGTAAACTCGCTGGACAGTACTCGTTGACACACCAACAAATTGGGCTACTTCAGACATTTTGTTTCCGTGGGCTCTGCCAAACACGATGGCTCCTTTTTGCCACTGAGTAACGTCTGCCTCACGACCCATTTTGCAGACTATATTCAACACACACTTTGTTCTTCACCACCTCACGAAACAGATCTGATCCTGTGTGCTACGTCACCGCTACTTGTCACTTACCAATGCTACATCAGCGCCCTCTGTGTGACCTTGAACTTCCTACTATCGGTGCTATTAGGGGTGACTAATTTTTTGTCCGGTGTGCTTATATTAAACATGTATATAGATTTCTACTGTACTAATGTTATTATTTAAGAATATATATATATCCTTCGTTTAAACTGTGTAATTTCCTCTATAGAATTCTTCTGAAGTATTTTTATTGTATATTTATTTCCTATATATTCCATGTATGTTAAATTAATTATTTCCAATAATTCGACTAAATAAACAGAATGATATAGTTGTGTTTTATTATTCATAGAAACAAGTGCTTTCCGGAGTGTATATATATATATAAACGATATTAAACCATAACTGGGTTGATGGGAATATATAAACGATGCATGTGTGAGTCAGTAAATATATATATATATATATATATATATACACACACGCGAAATGGCTGGTTACGCCTTCTAAGCCAACTGATGCTGTCATGAACATCTCCATTAACATATACACTAATTAAATAAATAGCACAATCTGCCACTACAAAAGTTATTAATATACTGTATTTATACATATACACTCCTTTCTAAAAAAGCCATTTATACCTTCCAAGCCAACTGGCGGAGTAAGACTTCTATGCCAAATGTGAGGTCAAGAGCGATCATTATGCGCCTGGGTTTCCATGCGAAAAGATGCTCTCTCTCTCTCTCTCTCTCTCTCTCTCTCTCTCTCTCTCTCTCTCTCTCTTCTTCTCCGCTCTCTTAGGTTAGGTTTGGGTGGCAGCTTGGGGGATATACCACTCCCCATTGCTTGCATACCATCTTCCCTTTTTTTGGCACTGGCATCATGGGGAGGTGGTTAGCACCTTGCAACAATGGGGGAAGGGGGTTGGCACCTTGCAACATTTGATCAACATTGCAATTGCATTGCACTCGTTCATTTTGCGGTCAAACTACTGTGGGAAATGAACTGCCATGAACATTTATGAACATTTTAAAAGTTCTTACGTAGTTCTAAGCAAATTCGTTATAATTGGTCGAGTTTATATCGGTACTTCTGTCCTTTTTGGGAAGTATTGGAAGAAATATTTTATATAAACAAACCCTTTCATCTATATACTACATTAATATAATGTTTGCACTACTTTAATTTCTAGTTATTAATAAATTTATCAGGATTTTCAGAAAATTGCGTTCCAAAGCCGCTTTCCAGATGAAGAGAGAACTGAGAAGTTGTATGTTCATGTTATTTTAAACTAGCGGGGTATTTTATGCTCGCGCCATTTAATGCTTTGGTTTTAATTTCTTCGAGGTCATAAATAATACGTCTGAGAGTAACTTTATTTACCTGAAAATTATACAGACAAAAAAATTTGCCAGAAATTTAATGCAACATCAAGTGTTATATGAACTACCCTTAATTAATTATAGTTACTCCAACAAAAAAAATGTATCCTTTGAAAATGAAGTAAAATTAAGATTATGTAACCTTTGTGAAAAATAAATTAGTGTATTTACATGGGAACGTTATTCAAAATAACGATACAGGGATGTCTTGAATAATATTATCTTTGCGCTGGATGCTTCCTTTTGGGCAGGAAGAACAAAGTTAAGACTTCTTTGCGCAGGAGAGGGAAAATAGATCAAGGAATTAATATAATGAATAAAATTGAAACGGCAAATAATAAACATTTTAAATGTTTAACGTAAGGTCGAAATTTATTATAGTATAATTGTATAACTTTTTCATGTAGGAAGGAGGAGCCAAAGGCGAATGTCCGCAAAAATGCACCTCGCCCATAGAAGAGAAAGCAAAGAGCAGAAATAAAAGTCTTTAAGGCTCTTAAAATTTAAGGTTGCCTTTCTTTTAAATATTGAAAAGAAAGATTATGTAGTGTGCAAGATGCATGTATGTGTAGTGAAGAATAGGGAGAGAAGTGTGTGCTCGAGACCATGCTCAACTGCTCGTAGGGTAGATAAGACACGGAAAAAAAATCAGCTAAGGAGGACAATGAAAGGAGAAACAAGAGTTTCAGTACTCCCTGTCTTCTGTCTAACGTCCCCCACCTGGAGTACTTCCCTGGTCGATTGGTGTCTAGTTGGAGGGCTGAGAGCGGTCACCCTTCTTTGGAACAGGCTGAATGAAATCAAACTTCAAACAGGAAGGAAACGTACAAAATGAAAGACAAAGACAAAAGAGTTTAGCTCGGCAAGGTGTCAGCACAGAAACACAGTTCTTGAGAACAACAGGAGGGACACCATCAGGACTGGACCGGATTGTGTCTTAGAGTTGAGCACAAAGAGTGTAGAAGAAACATCTTCAGAAGAGATTGTAATTTCAAACATAATTAAGCCAAACCTTAAAATTAAGCGAATAAGCCGATTACACCTATTACAAAGGTTAATAAAACGCACATTCAGTATACATTTTTGTTTGTTAATATTTTTTTAAGCAGTCATTTATAATATAATTCCATATTACATAGTTATACAAATAAGATTCAACGCAATACTTTTTTTCAGTATACTTAGAATATGCGAAGGACAAATCATAAAAAAAATAATTACATTAATATCTACACTGAATATAATATTATAAGCCCTAAAACCCGTTTAATATTACCTTCGAGCCTACCTTACAACTGGCTGTAACACTCTCATGCGCTTTAAGCATGGATAGAATAGCGTCAAAGCATGCTCGAGCACGCAGTCGTTTATGACAACATCGTCATCATTAAATTCGAGTTTATAAACTACCTTTGCTAAACGATTGCTTAGTCATAGCACTGACAGCTCCTATTCCTCCCCTATCCCCCCTAATTCCTCCAGTCTACATAATGGTCATTCAGAACCCAACGAGAGCATTCTAGTTCCTTCCAAATCCTCGAACTATCTCCACTTGCATGGAAAGATTGAAAAAATTCTGCATATGTTTTTTTGTATTTTATAAAGTGATCAACTATCTCTAAAACTGATCCGTATAATGTGGTTTTTTTTGTGTGTACAATTAGTAGTATACCCGCAAAATGTCGAGTGCAACTCAATTGAATGCAGCATGATCAATATTTGGAACAGTACCATTCAATAGTGCCATGTATTAGTGCCATGCAACACTTCAAGAAGGGGAGGGAGTTTTCCGTGTATGGGGGCCGGGAGTAGACCCTCCCAAAGTGGAGTGGGGGAACCTAACCTCATATGTAAGTATATAAATGTTTGTGTTTGCATGTTTTTTGATTCTATGTATGTATTTGTTTAAAAGGACAATAAAATACTTGGTTTTATTGAAAGCATAACTGGAGGGAGCCACTTCTCACTGGAGCATTTTGGAGCATAATGACGGCTTCCCTGAACTCTCTGTGTGGCTGACTTCGAATGGCCGAATGACTGAATGGCAGGGTTGGTTTGTATCATGATTTATATACATCATACAAATAATGGCGTATTAGGGGGCATCACTAATCTGCTCTCTTTTTAACACTCGCTCCTACAAGTATTTTATACCTCTCCTCACCCCACTTTTCAACCAGCATGAAGATTCTGTCAATCTCATCAACACTTAAATAAATAACATTGCGTTTACCAGAACTTGATTGTCTACATTTTGTTTCAAGTACATAATTAATAGCAGAGTATTACGCCTGAATATACGCAAGACTTCAAAACGGACACGTCGTATACTGCATCTTGGATACTGCTTAACGGAAGCTTCATCTTTTAATAATTTTCTATCGAGTCTGCGAGGAGAGAACGTCCAGTCGGGTCAATCTCTGAGACTGTTGTGAGATGGGCGGCGCATGGATTGAATCAGTTAGTGAGTTGTGCGGGGTTGGAACATGTATTGCGTCTGTTGCCATGCGCCGACGAATTCGTGTACGGTAATGTTCCAACCTGAAAACTTCGACACACCTAAGCCATATAAATGAGTGATTAAAACTGGGCTCCATTATAAAGGGTAAATGTTTAGAAAAATTTTGAATCTGCGATACATAACAATACTGGCTTCCTATCAAAGTTTTATATCCACTACCATGGATGCACACTAATGTGGGTTTACAATGTTTAGGAATAAGAGGATTCACCATATTTCTTTCACGAACAACATTTATGTACACATAATATATTAAATGAAGATAAAAACTTATTGACAATGAGGGGCCCAATTCGAGAAAAATGCATGCGCATACTGTTCCACTTTGGGGGATAACAATATGCATCACCAAAATCTATTAAAAATTCCCATAAACCTTTAGTGATAATTTCAATGGCCACGTTGTCGTGGTATGCATGAATGTAGTGGTAGAAATATTTTAAACTGTCCATAATTACAAGATTCGCATTTAGTGACATTTGTGTACTCGATGAAGTGTAAAATGATGTAATAGGTCTTGTGCCATTCGTCAACGAGCTTCACTATCCACAATCTGCTTCTCTTCAGCGAACGTAAGCTCCTTCACTCCACATTGGACGTACTCTTTTACACACATCAAGCTCACAACATATTCCATCAGGTCTTTATCATTGCGAAAGCTTGTAATGCTCTCGTCAGAAAATCGATAAAGTATTTGTGCATCCTGTTCATAGCGTTTCACTCGGTTTAGACTGGTCTTAAATGGCTCAAAAGACGGCTGACTAGAGGTTCCTTCAGTGTTCACCACATATGTAGACTTTCCCAAGTACCACTTCAGGAATGTAGAGCAAGCAATATCAGCGGCAGCTGTCGTTATTTATTCGGCAAATTGAAAAAGCTTCAACAGGCAAAAGATACGTCTGAACACAAACGTCTGTTGCGGTCAACTGAATATGGTAGGGAGGAATTGCGTCTTACCAAAGGGGGTAGCAGGCGAGTCACGCGACGATCTTTTTATTGACATGTACCATACAATGGGCGGTGCTTAGATTTTCTTGTACACACACACACACACACACACACACACACACAAATGAAAAATGAAACGCTAACTGAAATATAAATTTATTTAAACCATACGTACCTTTTGAGGTACTTCTTTTCCTTGTAACTCTCTCTCTCTCTCTCTCTCTCTCTCTCTCCTCTCTCTCTCTCTCTATATATATATATATATATATATATATATATATATATATATATACCATATGTCCCACAAAAAAGTACACCCAACTTTAGATTGTACTAACTCCTCCAAAAATTGAGATATTTTGGATCTGTTTGTTTGATTTAATATAGCAAATTATTCTTTGTTAACGTTCAAATTTATTCATGTTTAAACGATTTAGTGTTTAAGCATCTGCTTTTAACTGAAGGGTACAGCAAAATGGGTTGCGCGGAATGATCATTTCTCCCAGCCAGATAGCTCCTCTTGCTTTAACCAATGTGCTACTTTTTACGTCGAAGGATATTGCAAATATTTTTTTTAAATAATTCGAACTTTTGTATCTAAAATACGAGTCATACATATAAATGAAGAATCTGAATTACTAAATTTATAAATAACTTTGAAACCCTTATCATGCAGTTTACACGAAGGCAGCGCGTTCTCATGATCACAACTTATCTGCAAACTAAAAGCTTAAAACAAGTTCAGAATACCTTCGAACTGCAATTTCCCGATAGAGCTTCTCCAACTAAACATACAATTTTGAAGAATGTTCGGAAATACAAAGAAGAAGGAACGGTCCTCAATTTGAACAAAGGACGTTCAGGCCATCCGAAGACGGCAAGAACAGACGAGAACATTCAGCATGTTCGGCATTTATTAGAGAGACATCCAAAAGTGTCCACCAGGCGAAATGGTACAGAACTCTCACGCATGTCATTTCATCGAATAGTTCGTGAGGATTTGAATTTGTACCCATACAGAATGGAAATTCGACATCAACTCATTGAAGGAGATCTACCTCGCCGCCTAAGATTTGCCCAGCGGTTTCTTGAAAAACCAGAAAGATTCACGGAACAATTAGTGGTTGGAGATGAGGCGGCCTTTTTTATGAATGGTCTAGTGAACAGACAAATCTGCCTTCAGTATGCACCAAAAAATCATCCACATGACAATCATATCTACGAAAAGAATAACTCTAGAAAAAAACTGTCTCTCTGGGTAGGACTGTGCGGTAATGGAGCGGTAATTGGCCCGGTCTTTTACGATGGTAATCTAAATGGTGAAGCTTACCTAGACATGATAGACCGAGAAATCCTTCCACAAATACGTATTACTTATGGAAACCGATTTAATCGTATTTGGTGGGTGCAAGACGGAGCTCCTACTCACAGGAGAGTTATTGTGAAGGAACGCTTGCAGGAAGTCTTCCACCAAAGAGTAATTGCTACAGGCCATGGCATTGAATGGCCTCCCAGAAGCCCTGACTTGACCCCGTGTGATTACTTTTTATGGGGTCATTTGAAAAATAGAGTATTTGCATCACGACCTATCAATTTAGATGATTTGAGGACTCGCATCACAGCTGAAATCAACTTGTTAAAAGACAATCCAGATCTTATCAAAAGAGTGATGGGGAAGATGAGAGCTCGACTCCAGATTTGTATCGATAGGAATGGCGGTCATGTTGAAAGAAAACGAAACTAAGCATAACTTTTGCAATAAGGAATAAAGAAAAATCTGCTTTGTATCTTATTAAAATTATGTTAAAGTATCTATTATTATGTATTTGTCTTTTCATTACATCGATAGCACACACATTATTTTTTCATTGACCAATTTTGCGCAATCCATTTTGTTGTACCCTTCAGTTAAAAGCAGATGCTTAAACACTAAATCGTTTAAACATGAATAAATTTGAACGTTAACAAAGAATAATTTGCTATATTAAATCAAACAAACAGATCCAAAATATCTCAATTTTTGGAGGAGTTAGTACAATTTAAAGTTGGGTGTACTTTTTTGTGGGACATATGGTATATCAACAACCACCCTCTGTTTCCTACCACTCTTCTATCCAATTTATTACTACACTCCTGATTCCATGAGCCTTAGTTTTTTCAACGAGTCTTTTGTGTGGTACGGTGTCAAACGCTTTTTGAAAATCTAAATACACTACATCTACCGCCCGCAGACTATCGTAAACTTAAACGATAGTGCACAACCTGGGGACCTAATCAATATGTGTGTGAAGGTTCATGTTTGTAACTGCTTCCATTTTGGAGTTATGGCTGGAACACACACACACGTCCTTTTTCTCAATTACTTTATTTCTTACTTTCTAAATTTTTACATATTTTTGTCACTGGCAATTTTCCGCCTGGCAATATTCCGACTGGGAATTTTCCGTACACGTTTCTTAATCAATTATACAATTCTGAGTGTTCGACTATACGATTCCTAATTATTGATTCCAGTAGTTTACCTACAACAGACGTTAAACTGATTGGCTTATAATTTCCCGCCGCACCTTTATCGCCTTCCTTAAAAATAGGTGTTACATTTGAGAACTTGAAATTATCTGGTACGCACCCTCAGAAATAGACGCAATAAAAATCTTTGATAGCGGCACAACAATGCTTTTGTTTAATTCTTTTGGTTGCATGGGATATATGGAATCCGGCTCCGGTGATTCAAGCATTTTCATTTTACAAATATAATGCAGTACCTCCCTTTCACTCACCACAATATTATCTAAAGTATTATCATTGTTAAAAGGTATTATGTCTATGACTGCAGTGAGATTCGTTACATCTTCTATTGTAAAAACTGACATAAAAATTTCGTTTAGCAGAGTAGCCATTTGCGTGTTTTCAGAAACTAGCTCATCGTCAGAATTTTTCAACGGTCCCAAGACGCTCTTTACTGGGTTCCTATTATTGACATTTTTAAAAAATAGCTTGGGGTTTTCTTTGCCGTCACGCGCTATGGAAATTTCAATCGCGCTTGGACTCTTTTATTACGCTTTTCTCTTCACGCCTTAGAGATATGTAGTTGTTTCGTAACCATAAAATGTCTTTATCGCACTTGTGTAGCCTATAAGCCCTATCTCTACTCTTTATAATATCCCCTACTCTAGAAGTAAGCCACAAGGGCTTGTTATTTACTTTCGCACGCTTAATCTTGTATGGTACACAGTCCTCATTTATAGTCCTAAATACTGTTTCAAACGATTCCCACATTATTTTTGCGTTGGAGATCCCCATTACGTTTTCCCAATTGACGTGTGACAATTCATTTCTAAATTTACAAGTCTGCGCGCTGAAAGTTAGGAATTTTAGTCGAGTTAGCTGGTTTCGAGTCACTTACTGAGAGGACAAACTCCACCATATTGTGATCGCTATTGCTTAACGGTTCTATTACTTGAAGATCAGTGATAAGCCATAGTTATTACTAAATCTAAAATACTGTCCAACCTCGTAGGTTTCCCAACATTTTGAATAAGAAAGCTATCCTCGAGAAAATTAACTAAACGATTACCTTCCGCGTCTCCCTGCATTGTATCGTAATTCGCGTTAGTGAAGTTAAAGTCACAAATATTAAGGCCTGCTCACTACCTATTATTCTCTTTAGTTCACGATATAACGCTTCGTCCGTATCAGCTGTTTGATTAGGGGACCTATATATAACGGCAACAAGAAGTTTGAAATCGTTAAATTTAAGTTCTGCTATAGTTAAATCTATCGATTCTGGAATTCTGTGCTTTAATTCTATAACGTTCGCAATATTGTCTTTGATATACGACATACCACCTCATTCTCGCCTACCTATTCTGTTTTTAACAAAAAAGTCTATAACCTCTAATTTGATACCCCCCTAGAAAGTCACGTGTTTCATTGTTAAGCCACGATTCATTCATCGCAATTAAATCATAATCTTTGCAAGCAGTTAAAGAAAAAATTCGTTTATTTTGTTTCGCGGGCTACGAGCATTTAAAGATAAAACCGTTTTTGTTAAAGCCGCGTTACCTTCGCACGCGCAAGGTAAATTTAAGGAAATTACGCCAGGATCGTTCGAGTTACGACAGCCTGAAAAGAAGAGACAGTATTATGAAAGAGTCTTCCTAAACGCGCAGCTCCAGCGTCATTAAGATGAAGTCCATCTCCGAGAACAAGTCGCTCCTGCCGTAGAAACTGTTCCAAAAATTCGCAAAATGTATTCCTTCCTGCTGGCAAAGAGACTTTAGGTTATTGTTAATATAGGTCCCCTTGTTGTAGAACTCGTTACGTTGAATAATTCGAGAGAGTATACCTGTTAAAACAAACTTATTAGTTTTCCCTTTAGTCTCTCTAATAAGTCCCGATAACTATCCAGCAGCTCTTCCGATCTAGAATTTAAAACGTTATCAGCACCGACATGAATAACATACGTTGTGTCCTCAGAGGTTCCATCTGTTAAATGGTGAACACTATTCGTTATATCCTCCACCCTTGCACCAGGGTAGCAGTAACAGCGCCTACGACGGAGGTTTCTTCCACAGAATTCCTCGAGCTGTCCTCGTACAATGGAATCACCAACGAGTCGTATTTCAGGTTCATCAACGTCTTCCAAACCTAAAACAGAAAACTTATTGTTTGTTAATACTGGTAGGCAAGTCTTAGGTTGTCTCAATGGGGCTCCATTACGCACTTACCGCACTTACCGACGAAGGTTCTGCAAAAGGAAAAGTATTGATAAAGAGGGAGAAAGATACAAGGCAATTTATGAGCAATAACAAACAAGAAAAAAAAAAATAAATAAATAAATAAATAATAACTCATCTGCCCACTACTCAGCCGATTTTTTTCCACGGAGTGTGACCACACCCTACTTGATGATCCTTACTAAAGCAAAATCAACCTTATTAGACCACGTTTTCTAAAAGATTGGAATGTCACACTTCTCGAACAAAACAAAAATAAACTATATGCCCTAACCTTAGTTTAATCAAGTAAATATAATAATAAATAAAGTCAATAAATAAAATATATTTGGTTATGAATAATTAATAATGCGTGGTAATTTAGTTAAGAAGGCACCGAACACTATTTTTTTTAAAGCTACTTTGACTGAAACCACTTATTCAATTGGTAACACTGGACACTCGATAAAAAAGGTCTGTTCACAAGGGAGGACAGATGTTTTTCCTGATTGTCAGTTTATTTAATTTCTTTCATCGAAAATCTTAAAACTATGATTTTCTTGGATATACATATTTTTGAAGAAGGCACCACATTATCAAAAAAGAAATTTGGGCTAGTGGGACCTGTCTCCCGTCTTCATTTGGTAATTATCGTCTCCACTAGTATTTGTACTCCAAGCTTCATAAAATGGTTGAACAAACAAATATTAATTTTGTCAAACACTTTTATTCCTTTTCACAACACTTTCGATAAACTTCAAACAAATATAGAAATTCTGTATTGTATATAAAAAAATAGAAACAAATAAAAAGTCAAGCCAGACAGGTCATTCTCAATTTCGTACATATTATTTTTTATGGTATCTTTGGGAACAATTGTTTGCATGCATTGATTTTTCACATTTCTCGCATCGAATACGACAATTCTTTTTACAGACAATACAACGTCTAACAGGACAACTCACTGGGTAATGATCGCGATTGTCTGTTCGAACATCCGTAGGGATTGGCCTTGAAGGACCGGGCCTACGATCGATCATTGGCTTTGGCCTTGACTACTTCAGCAATACTGTTGCTAAAGTTCTTCGAAAGTCTTTTTGTTTTGTCTGACTATTAGAGCACAGCTGATACAGTTTCCAACTAAAAACAACTGCAACATTCAAAGCACTGACAAGCAGTGACCAATATAATTTTTTACCTTGAATTCTTGGCCTACAGTCTGCTAGAGCTCTATCCGTGAGATCTACGCCACCCATTCCGTTATTATAAGATCTAACGACAGCTGGCTGAAGGGCATCAACTAATCTTTTTCCCTTTCCCGACCGTTTTACTTGTCCAACTGGTTTCACTCCATATGCATTACTACAAAAAGACACATCCGAATTGTCGTTCCATCTAAACATCATCTGATCTACTGTATAATTACATGAACCTTGTTCTAATTTCTTTATATCTGCTACACTCTTCTGCTACATTGTCTTGAGCAAAGCTTTGAAGACAACAGCTGAGGTGAAGTGATCTCTCTCCACTTTTATTGCTACGGCCAGTCGGCCACCCCACCCACATAACCTACCACCAACCTACCCACGCAATGAATTCCACAGTAACTAAGATTAGTAAGAAGTCAAGAAAAGTATAATAAAATTCATAATTTATTATAATTAGCTAAAAGTAATTTTACCTCACTAGGCTACTAAAGAGACGAAAACTGTGCAGTCTTAAGCCCAATGACTACATTTGTAGTCAACAAAAAATAAACTTAACCTTGCTCAAATTTGAATTTGAAACTATCACTGCAAACTGCTGTATCTATTTTCTTTGACCTTCGGCAAAAAACTGTCGAGGTTTCATGAATCTGTGTCTCGGCGCAATAACGCAAAGACACGTTTAAACATGCATAGGTGACGTGTTGCCAAATTTGTGATAATGAGAAGTTTTTGCTGGGCATAAACTCATACTTATAGACTTAATGTTTTCTTTTCACTAGCATTAACCTGTTGTTCACACCCTAACTAAAGCTTTGATACCTTTTTTAATTACATTTTAATTGAGGATATTGATTGGGTAGACATTTAAATGCTATGACTGCAAATGTGGTCATTGGGTTAGGCTGGGTTAATCTATTCTTCGACAAGGCTTATTCAAGACTTCAAATTTTTTTTAACCAAAACACCACTTGAGTAAACTATGGACTAGGCAACTAGACAATGAGATAACCTAACCTGAACTAATACTGTATTTGTTGACACAGCCACACACATAATCTCTTGGGCTAAACGTTAAAACTGCAGATATTGGTCATAAAAAGGAAACTTGAAGCAGTTTGTGCCACATTTAAGTATTAATCAATTTTCATAATATTTACCATGGAATGTTTTTCCATTAAATGAAACAGTTTTAGGGGTTGGGAGCATTTTCACTCCACCTTAGACCTACAGTTTAACGTGGAATCCGAACACGCCCCATCAGCAGCCCAGCGTCTTAACCACTAAGCCACACCTAGGGTACCCATTTATCTACCAACCACTTTCTTTATTGTGTTGAAGGATGAACAGCTGGGTTTTGCTGCGCGCCGGCTGCCGTCGTGTCTCGAACCCGGGCCGATGGATTCGTAGTCACTGACGCTAACCACTACACCACCGAGGCGCATATATATATATATATATATATATATATATAATTCATAAAAGCACCAAAGCTGGAACAAAGACGAACATCTTAATCTCTTTATTGAACAAACTTGCTAACATTTCAGTTGTCACAGTAACCATCTTCAGAACAATCTATAAACTCCAAAAAGATTATAGATTATAGATTGCGTTTATAGATTGCTCTGAAGATGGTTACTGTTATAAGAGAAACGTTTGCAAGTTTGTTCAATAAAGATATTAAGATCTACAGATCTACAGAAGCTAAGGCTAACAAAGACCCTAAGATCCACTCTAAGGCTAGCCCGAGAGAAAGGAAAGAGTAGGGGGTTAAGAGAAGAGAAGAGAATAAGGGGTTAAGTAAGGAGCAACACCTATCACTCGTGGGTTAACATTCATTCAGAAAAAGAGGAAAAGTGTCTCACCATCATCATCCGCCGGCCACTGCCGACAAGTCAGAAAATAGTCGGAGAGAATAGGAGAGGGGTGAAAGATGAAAAGAAGTAAAATAAGAACGCTTACAAACCATGCAAACACAGTCTTAACTCACTGTCATACCATCCAAACTACAAACATGCAAGAAAAGAGTTAGAGACATGCAAAGTAAGGAGGATAAGAAAAAAAAAAAAAAGTAGGTAAAGTTAAACAAAAAGTGGGTTAGTTTACGCTATGAGCTACATCTACATTCGTGTTAGTCTAATTTTTTTTTTTTTTTTTTTAATAATTTTATTGCTGGCATCACACGCTGGCATGTCACAAGCTGGCATTCATCGTCAACAGACTCATCCCCGAGCACCACCACCAGAGCTTCTGTTACTAACTTTGTTGTTATTTAAATTAAACAACGTTAATACCTTTAAAATGTCTGTCAAGACGGTTCTTAAACATATTAACGCTTGTAGAATGAACGACTGACGCGGGAAGATTATTCCATTTATCAATTACTTTAAACGTAAAGAAGTTTTTAGCGATATTTAATGAAACGTCTGCCACGCAACTTGAATCCGTTATTGCGAGTATTACTATTATCGAAAGTGAACAATTTGTCAAAATTCACGTTATCGATGTTATTAACGATTTTAAAAACTTCAATAAGCTCCCCCCTTAATCTCCTAGTTTCGAGTGAATACAAGTCTAACACTTTAATCCTATCTTCATAAGGCTTATTGCGCAAAGACGGAATAAGTTTCGTGGCACGACGCTGAACCCTTTCTAACCTATCAATATCCTCACGCAAGTACGGGCACCAAAACTGAACTGCATATTCCAAATGAGGCCTGACTAGGGACTTGTAAAGGGGCAATATGATATCCTTCGATTTGAATTCGAAATTACGCGCTATGAAGCCTAACATCCTATTCGCTTTTGCGCAAGACTCCAGGCACTGGTTCCTAACCTTTAAATCTTTAGTTACGCGTACGCCTAAATCTACTTCCACGTCAACACTCGCTAAATCCCTATCATCCATCGTGTATACGTAATTATTGTTGCGAGAACCTATATGCAAAACTTTACATTTATCTACGTTAAATTGCATCTGCCACTTATCCGTCCACTCCATAATCCTATCTACATCGTCTTGGATCCTATTTCTATCGTCCTCGTTAACAACCTTACCGCTCCTTGTCACTATGCCAAAATTTTTCAGGATTATCTAAATGGACGTTTTCCAAATCGCTGGATCGGACGCGGAAGCAACAGACCTTGGCCAGCGAGATCACCAGATTTAACCCCTTTAGATTTCTTTGCATGAGGCTTTATCAAATCGCACGTCTATCAGACGAAGATTACGAGTCTTGAAAACTTACGTACACGTATACGAACTGCTGCAGATAGCATAACCCCGCAAATGCTCCAGAATGTGTTTAGAAATGCTGCGGAACGATTTAAGCTGTGCAGGGATACTGATGGGCGTCACGTCGAATCCTTCTCTTAATTATTTAATAAATGTTACCACTTTATCATTTTATGATTGAATTCCATATAATTTCCAAGTGCTTCACAAAAATAGATCCTGACTTTATGTAGACCCTGTATATATATATATATATATATATATATACACACACCTCGTTAACCTCATTTAAGTTCCGTGTGTTGGTCTCTATTCAAAGCTGGTGGCCCCACCTCTAGGTCTGGCTGGGTGGAGGAGCGAGTTGCTTCCCTGCGCTCTCCACCGCACATAGCCAGGTACACCCGGTTCATCTGGTAGCGTCCTGACCCAGGCATCTAGTCTTCTCTTGAAGACTTCAACTTTGACCCCTATAACGTTTCTGGGGTCCTTTGGAAGCTGGTTAAAAAGCCTTGGCCCCCTGACAACCAAGCTATTTTCCTTCAGTGTTGAAGAGGTCCCTTGTCGGGCCTTTAATTTGGGAACACTACACATTCTGCCTTTCCTATTTTCCAGCGTTGTTTGGATTGTAATTGGGTTTAGTTTTAGGTTTGGCACCAGTTTTTCGATCATTTTCCATATTTAGATTATGGTGTACCTCTCTTCTTTCCAGTGTCTCCAAAAAGTCATAGATTTTCTCTCTGGCTATTCTTTCAAATATTTTCGTGAGGTGGGACGTCAATGACACTGGTTTATAGTTCTTTGCTTGAGATCTATCCCCTTCTTTATATACAGGGTGTTTGAAAACTTTCTGTACAAATTGTAATGGGGGATAGGCAACACCATGACAAACCCTTTTCGTCTATAAGTGTATGTCCGCTGACGTCACCATTCGGCGCGAGAGGGCGCCGCTGCAATTGGCTAAAAGGTGAAGTGGGCTAGACTCGCGCTTGCCGCGGGCATTCTTAAATCGGACGTAGTACGCGTAACATGGAGCGCTTCACGACTGCTGAGATGGCTGACATGCATATGGTGTATGGGGCTGCCAATGGAAACGGAAGAGCTGCTGTGAGGTTGTACCGACAGCGCTTCCCAAACAGACGTGTGCCAAACCACCAAACGTTTGCGCATTTGCATCGGCGACTGCGAGAAACTGGAACATTCCATGCAAACATGCATGACACTGGTCGGGAGAGAAACGTGCGCACTCCTGACATGGAAGAAGAAATCCTACGGCGATTTGAGGACAATCCAAGCGCAAGCACGCGAGGTGTTGCACGTATCCTCGGTGTGAACCACGACCTGGTCTGGAGAGTGTTGCACGAGCAGCAGTTACATCCGTTTCATCATCGTCAGAGAGTCCAGGCATTACAACCTCGGGATTACCCTCTTCGTGTGGAATTCGCACGCTGGTTTCTGCAGCAGACAGCGGTGCAGCCTAATTTTCCGGCTTATGTGCTGTTCTTAGATGAGGTCTGTTTCACACGTGAGGGTGTGTTTAACATCCACAATTCTCATGTTTGGGCGCACGCAAATCCAAATGCTACACGGGTTTGTAATGCTTGGACTCTCTGACGATGAAACGGATGTAACTGCTGCTCGTGCAACACTCTCCAGACCAGGTCGTGGTTCACACCGAGGATACGTGCAACACCTCGCGTGCTTGCGCTTGGATTGTCCTCAAATCGCCGTAGGATTTCTTCTTCCATGTCAGGAGTGCGCACGTTTCTCTCCCGACCAGTCATGCATGTTTGCATGGAATGTTCCAGTTTCTCGCAGTCGCCGATGCAAATGCGCAAACGTTTGGTGGTTTGGCACACGTCTGTTTGGGAAGCGCTGTCGGTACAACCTCACAGCAGCTCTTCCGTTTCCATTGGCAGCCCCATACACCATATGCATGTCAGCCATCTCAGCAGTCGTGAAGCGCTCCATGTTACGCGTACTACGTCCGATTTAAGAATGCCCGCGGCAAGCGCGAGTCTAGCCCACTTCACCTTTTAGCCAATTGCAGCGGCGCCCTCTCGCGCCGAATGGTGACGTCAGAGGACATACACGTATAGACGGAAAGGGTTTGTCTTGGTGTTGCCTATCCCCCATTACAATTTGTACAGAAAGTTTTCAAACACCCTGTATAAGGACAATGTTTGCTCTTTTCAAGATGGTCAGTATTTCCCCAGTATCTAGGGATCTTCTCCATATCCAGTATAAGGGTGTAGCTATTTCATTTTTACAGTTTTTAATCAATAGTGCGTTCCATTTGTCTGAACCTGCAGCTGAATGTCATTTCATTTGTCAATATATATATATTATATATATATATATATATATATATATATATATATATATTATAACTGCAAACACGCAGTATAATTAACGTAAAGAACGACGCTTTGTATAGGAGAATTACCCGCGCAAGATGAGAGCGAAAGAACGAAACAAATGAAAAAATGAGGTAACCACCCGGGAATCGAACCCGGGATCTTCCGATTGCCGGTCAGATATGATAACCATTACACCACGGGCCTCAATCAATCAAATGTCGTAACTCCTCTACATGCGCGCAGAAACCAATTTTTTCATTTGTTTCGTTCTTTCGCTCTCATCTTGCGCGGATAATTCTCCTATACAAAGCGTCGTTCTTTACGTTAATTATACTGCGTGTTTGCAGTTATAATGTATATAATGTTACGGCATGCGGGAGGTGCCCCTTTGGGGCATTGGTTTCTGCGCGCATGTAGAGGAATTACGACATTTGATTGATTGAGGCCCGTGGTGTAATGGTTATCATATCTGACCGGCAATCGGAAGATCCCGGGTTCGATTCCCGGTTGGTTACCTCATTTTTTCATTTGTTTCGCTCTTTCGCTCTCATCTTGCGCGAATAATTCTCCTATACAAAGCGTCGTTCTTTACGATATATATATATATATATATTATAATATATATATATATCAGTGGCGACTGGTGAACTTTTCATCTAGGTATGCAAACAAATTTAAAAACATAAATCAGCACAAAAACCAATTGAGAGTGCCGTCAGAGCTGGGCAGTATTTAAATACATTTGTATTTAAATACATTTCTGTATTTAGAACTGTATTTATAAATACATTGTTTTTCATGTATTTAAATATAGTATTTAAATACTTTAATGAGTATTTAAATACTCAAAATATAAAAATGTAAGTACTTTTACTGGTTTAATACACGTTCTGTACTAGCACAGTACGACGCGTCGACAGTGTAGTACAGCATGGTTCATGTTTCAACGTGTCAGTTCAATCAGTTGTGTGCCACTCTTAGTCGAAAGCGGTTGATTTCTTTATCGTGTGCGTGTCATGGCTTCAACGGTAATAAGGTAAAGTGCATGTATTTACAAATGTATTTAAATACAATTGATGTATTTTGTATTTAGTATCTAAATACATTCGTAAAATGTATTTAGTATTTAGTATTTAAATACATTTCTCCCATGTATTTAGTATTTAGTATTTAAATACATTCAATGTATTTATTGCCCAGCTCTGAGTGCCGTAGGCACGAGCCTAATAGCTAGGGGGTCTGGGGTGACCAGTAGCTCCCCAGCGGGGTCCGGGCAGAGCCCGGAAGCCAACGCTTTCCTGTATTTTCAGAAGCATTTTCTAACATTCTAACAAGATTTAGTTAACATATCATATCTTTGGGAATTTTCCAGATTAGCTGCAGTTCGACTGCTGTTGGACCCAATCACTTTTTTCAAAAAATGCCCTTTTATAGGTTCTTATTATTTCCCTACTACAGTACTTCGAAGAATAATTAATACAACAATCATAGGCCTAAAAAATTATTATTATTATTATTATTAAGAAGAATTATTATTAAATAATTATTACTAAAGAAATATTACCTAAAGAATTATTATTATGAAGATTGAAATTAAAAGACGGCTTGGCATCTCAACATCTATCTAGTTTCCATTTGTCCTCAGCCGATTTTGAAACAGCCAAAAACAGAATCCAAAATTGCATTCAATCGAACAAATGATGAGTTCCTCAATGATAAAACCTATTTTCTATTATATAAAGATCAAATTTTGCATCGATTCTATTTAGAATATGAATTATTAGGAATAGTTGACTTTTAAACCTTTGACATGCAATATTTAAGGTTTCAATACTTAAAAAGGACTAAAATTAAGTGAACATACTTGAGATAAACAATAAACTTGTTTATTTCACAAACAGATAAGGTTCATTTTAGTATGTTTTTGGCGAGAAGCCGATGCAACGATTCTTCTGAAAAGAAGCTGAGATGGAATTTTATGCCATAAGGACGGGAAAATAACGCTCATTTTGCTGTGTCGTGGAAGATCAATCCATCTTTCAGTGATTTTGTTGTTAAGAAATTCTGTATTTGGTGATCGTTACTTATATACAGTATTAATATTGCTCTAAAACCTAATATTATTTACATTTTAGAAGGCATGCACTGCATGCGTTGCATTCACTAAGGAAACGCCACTGATATATATATATATATATAAAGCAAAAGATTTAGGAGTTATAATGACCGACGATGCGAAATTTAAAACACAAAATAAAAGGGATAAATAAAAAAAAAGAACAACGGTACAGATATTAAGAACCTTTAACATGAAGGCTTTGAAGTGGTCACTACCATATACCTACCTCTCTCGAAACCTGGTTTTGTACCAGATAGTTTCTTGTTTATTTTGGCTGTTTTGGGTCATTATCATTAGCCAGCCCAAAATTTTGCCTAACTAGGCGACTCCACTGGGCAGGGTATGTCTGCTCAACCTGTTGTAATACGCCCACTTTTCCATTATTCCAACAATTTTCATAATATCGCCAACTCTATTAGCAGAGATACATCCCAAGATGAGTTAAAACTCACCTCAACGTTTGAAGGTAAACGACTCGAAATTGTAAAAGGCGGTGATGGGAAAAGAGAGGAAATAAAAAGGTAAAAGAGGCGGAAAGAGGAAAAGAGCAAAATTTTAAGAGCAGTTGTGAAAATAGTGAATGACACGTGCAAACAATAGGACTGATAATTGTAAACAAAGGTTTGATTGTGTAAACATAAGACTTACTTAGTAAAAGAAAGTTAACTATAAAATTAAAATTAATTTTTTGTGCATATATAATATAATAGAGTATATAAAAGGTAAAAGGTTGAAGATTTGAGGGTGAGGAACGATTCTGATGAAAGATGATAACGGTAAAATAAATACAAAATTAGAAATTATCATGAAATATATATATATATATATATATATATATATATATATATATATATATATATATATATATATGCATGTATGACCTCGTATAATATAATTTTCCTTTTGTTGATTTAGGATTGGAGTGAGAAAAAACTGTTTACATTAGCGTGAAAGGTCATTTTAACTTGGGTCCAGAAATAGGCTACGCATTGAAATAAACAGAATTCCTGAACATTGAATGTTTGTTTTTAACAATTAGACGTGGAGGAATATCATTCTGGTGACAATTTGAAATGGGTGGTGACTAAAATGATATTTAGGAATAAAAAAAATTGTTCTTTAACAACAGACACAGATTAATTCTTTGGAAAGGTCGCTCTCTCCAGTGAAAAGTCGAAAGGAAGGATTGTGGTTATTTATTGTTTGTGAGCAGGATCGGATATTTGGACCTTTAACGCTGTCATATTGTGAGTCGTTTTCGTTAGACAATCACCAATAAGTACATATTTAAATATAAAATGTATATTCTGACCGTATTCGACCAGACAGGCAGGCGTTAATAAGTACTTTACATACAAGAAGGAAGAACACTGCTTTCACATTTCAAAAAATGTATTTTCTGTAAATAAACAATATTGCCTACAAGAGATGAAGGAAAATATTCTTGCCGCCATACAGGAAAATATTTGATATAATTTTTGTCTGAATTAATGCGGTCTCAGCCTCTCTCTCTCTCTCTCTCTCTCCTCTGTCTCTCACCCTATCTCTATCTCTTTCTCTCCCGCTCTCTCTCACCCCTCTTTCCATCTCTTTCCATCCTTTTCTCCCCATCACATTTATGTACTCTACATATATGAATGGGGTTATGCCTGATATCCCACATTTTTTATTTCAATTCCTACAAATAAGGGAAATGATGCTGCAGAAGGGTTTGACACACAGAATGCAAACCTGAGACCAACCCGCCTTCTTATAGTTTGTTTGTTTCATATATATATTCAAGACAATATTGTGGTAGGTTAGTATAGGTTGTTTTTATTTATTTTCAAAATGAGGCGGGGCTTTGTTTTCTATTACTCCAGGTTAGGCAAGGCTAGATTAGGTTAGTATACTATTATGTTTTTTAATTTTGAAATTTTTTTAGCTTTATTACGGTTACCACTAAAGTCCATATTATACGATGTCATACATGCATGTATACACCGTTCTTAACACCACAAATGTTCGACCTTTCGCCTTTTATACATTTTATTTTGTATTATAGTATACAAAAAAATTAAATATGTATTCTCAAAATAAACGTTATCATTTACTGTCCACCTACATTTGGTTCACCCTATATATACTAGTATACACGTATATACAAAAAATTTATTTTAATTTTAGATTTAACTTTCTTTTACTAAGTAAGACTTATGTTTATACAATTATTATATACTTGACACCAATATTATATATTTGGTTTCGTGGTGTCGTGGCGTCAAAGCTGATGCCCGCGCGGGTTCTTTACTCCCGTTGGCTGAAGGCGAGTATCTCTATGGCTCTTTTACGTCACTCGGGCATCAGGATCGCTTTGATGCTTTTGGGGAGTAAACCGTAAGGGATGAATGATGAGTGGGAGCTTAGTATAAAGTTTATTTGATGATAAATGGGAGTAGATGAACCGGCCTAACGGCGACGGATTTATGCGTAAAGCATAGGTAAGTTTGAAGTGAAGGATTCGACCTAGGCGCGATCAGTCCCAGACTTAGCCTCGGTTCTCACGCATGCGCATTGGACTTGTGTCTATAAGGTCGAGCGTCCTCTGCAACTTAGTGAATAAGGAGTGGTCATTCTATAACAATTCCTCTTCTTTCAAAACAAAAATTTTTCTTCCTCGTCCCAAGAAAAGTCAAATACACATACGAGATAAAAATCATTATCACACCCCGACAATTAAATAGGTACCACTGTAAAGACACAGTAGAGTGAAAATAAAAACACAGTTAGAGGTGAATTTATACATCGAATTCGGTATAGAAAGCAAATAGTCGAAAAATAAAGTCACAGTAATAGAGGAAAAATATTTTTTTTCTCTAAAGTTCATCCACTCCACTTAAAGACTGAAAAACTATATAGAGCTATGGGTTGATTGCCTGTTACCCTCATCCGTTGGAAATGTCCAGCAGACTTCAGTGGAGAGTGAACGACAAAAGCCCTATATTTTTTCGTTAGAGAGTTATGAATATGTAGGTCTTTAAAGGACCTCTTTATATTTAATTGTTTATGGTAATTTTAGCGTCGGGATTTTAGATGCCTATATTAGAATGAAAATAAATTGCCTCACCTTATTTTTGATGGATCTTAGTTTGCTTCGATGCAGGGCGTTACGATCTTTTTCGGTGTAGGGCCGCCACGATGGAGTTACGCAATGAGTTAACTTCTTGTAATAAATATGGGCTGTCACAATATAAACACTTTAGGGGATAGGCCTATCCTTATTTTATGTATTAATTTTATTATAAGGAATTCACTCAGAACTTTAGGGAAGACAAAAGCACATCCTGCCTGTTTAAAGCGTTCGCTGTAACCTAAACAGCCCTGAGAGCCGTTCCTTGGTTCGCTTGTATTTTAGTATAAATTGCTGATTTGGCAAAGGTTGTTGACTCTTTCTCTCTTGTATTTTACATGAGTCAGCAATGGAAAATTTTGTTCACGTGAAATAAATGTTTTCTCGTGGTTATGCAGACCCGACGCCTACATACGGTTTCTATGTATGTATGGCAATCATTTCATTCCCATTAGGCTATGTCGCCAATCCCGAGCCAATTTTGTATAGATATTTAATTCAATTAATTAATAATTTATATTTAATTATGAAATAAAGGTACCACATATGATACCATGTTGTGAGCGCGTATAGTTTTTCCATATACTGAGGGGGGGGCCGGAGAAAAATTTGTATGTTATAGATCAAATTTTTTGATAAACTGTGTTTTAAACCATGTGAAATGGATTGAAAAGAATGAAATAGGAATTTAGGAAGAGAGAGGTTACTCAAGACCTATTTAAATATAAAAGTTCAAGAGGCCAACTTCTCAAGTTTAGTTAAAGTTATGTCAATCAGTTTGACTCCCTTTAGGTATAGGAAATTTATGGAATTAAAGTAAAGTTATTAAGCATTTTAACTTTGCTCATTATTTATCTGTGTAAATTTTATGTCACCAATTTTTAAATGCTGGTTTACTAATGTTGTTTTGGAGTTTTGTCATGTTTTGTTTTGTTAATGATTTATGTTTTTATTAAAGTGACTTCTACGTTGGTGAGTTAATTGAAATGTACTGTACTTCCATGTTATGTTGTTTGGTTAAAAGAGTTTGTACTGTATTCAAACCTCCTACCACTTCAAACTAGTCAATACCCGTAATTTTAGTGGAGTAAATGTTACTCCTCCACATGTAGATCTGGAGGGCTTGGAGCTTTGAATCCTGTACTGTTTTTGTGTTGTTTGGTCTCTGGCCATGGGAGGCCATAAAACCCTTGTAATAGTTTGGTCTGTGGCCAAGGGAGGCCACAAGACCCTTGTAATAGTTTAGGCTGTGGCCAAGGGGAGGCCACTAGACCCTTGTTATAGTTTGGGTTGTGGCCAAGGTAGGCCACAAGACCCTTGTAATAGTTTGGTCTGTGGCCATGGGAGGCCACAAGACCCTTGTAATAGTTTGGTCTGTGGCCAAGGGAGGCCACAAGACCCTTGTAATAGTTTGGGCTGTGGCCAAGGGGAGGCCACAAAGCCCTTGTAATAGTTTGGTCTGTGGCCAAGGGAGGCCACAAGACCCTTGTTATAGTTTGGTCTGTGGCCAAGGGAGGCCACAAGACCCTTGTTATAGTTTGGGTTGTGGCCAAGGTAGGCCATAAGACCCTTGTAATAGTTTGGGTCGAAGCAAACTAAGATCCATCAAAAATAAGGTGAGGCAATTTATTTTCATTCTAATATAGGCATCTAAAATCCAGACGCTAAAATTACCATAAACAATTAAATATAAAGAGGTCCTTTAAAGACCTACATATTCATAACTCTCTAACGAAAAAATATAGGGCTTTTGTCGTTCACTCTCCACTGAAGTCTGTTGGACATTTCCAACGGATGAGGGTAACAGGCAATCAACCCATAGCTCTATATAGTTTTTCATATGATGGCCCGTGTGGGGAGGCCACAAAACCCATCTTAGATTACCTATAATTTACGTTTTATTTGTTATTCCATTTTTGTTTTTCCTCACTTTTTAATATAAAAAGTGTAGCATTTTATAAAGTCCTCACTCTTTCCAAAATGAAAGGGTGTTGCAATTTAATTTATTTTCCATAGGAAATATTACAATACTCCAGCCCTGTTTTCATTAACACAGTCTTTGTTTTGTATATATTTATTTACTGAATGTATGTGTGTGTGTAAATGTATATTTTGTTGTAGGGTTTCATGTTTGAGTTTTGTGTTAGGTTAACTAATTTGGCTGAGTAAAGATCCTCAAATGTTGCATTTGAGACCCTTATATCAAGCCTTGTCTCTTTTATGCCTATATGTGAAATAGGACTTAGAATTTGTTACGCCTATATGTCAAATAGGACTTAGAATGTCTTACGAATAAATGTTAGGTGGGTGTAGGTTTAATTTTAATTTTGTGATGTTAAAATTCTGCACTTAATTTTTGTGATGTTACAGTTCTGCACTTAATTTTTGTGATGTTACAGTTCTGCACTTAATTTTTGTGATGTTACAGTTCTGCACTTAATTTTGGTGATGTTACAGTTCTGCACTTAATTTTTGTGATGTTACAGTTCTGCACTTAATTTTGTGATGTTACAGTTCTGCACTTAATTTTTGTGATGTTACAGTTCTGCACTTAATTTTTGTGATGTTACAGTTCTGCACTTAATTTTTGTGATGTTAATGAGTCTTATGAGTAAGTTAAATTGCTGAAATAAATTTTATAACCTACACCACAGGTTGAATTATAAATTTAGTGTTTTTAGTTAGAATAGGCCTTGAGTGTAAAGAGTAGGGTCTAATTTGTGAGGTAGGCTTCGTAATTTATTATTATTTATATGTAGTAAATATCTGAAAAAGCCAAACATGGAATAAATTCTGTTCAGATGTCAAAATGTTAGGCCTATCATTCTGGTCAATATTAACCATCAAAATTTGATAAGGCGTAATTTTTTCTTTTTTGTTTGTTTTAATTCTGTTTTGTTATTTTATTCAAGGTTAAGGTTTTCACAGCAAATAGAGCTATGGGTTGATTGCCTGTTACCCTCATCCGTTGGAAATGTCCAGCAGACTTCAGTGGAGAGTGAACGACAAAAGCCCTATATTTTTTCGTTAGAGAGTTATGAATATGTAGGTCTTTAAAGGACCTCTTTATATTTAATTGTTTATGGTAATTTTAGCGTCGGGATTTTAGATGCCTATATTAGAATGAAAATAAATTGCCTCACCTTATTTTGATGGATCTTAGTTTGCTTCGATGCAGGGCGTTACGATCTTTTTCGGTGTAGGGCCGCCACGATGGAGTTACGCAATGAGTTAACTTCTTGTAATAAATATGGGCTGTCACAATATAAACACTTTAGGGGATAGGCCTATCCTTATTTTATGTATTAATTTTATTATAAGGAATTCACTCAGAACTTTAGGGAAGACAAAAGCACATCCTCCCTGTTTAAAGCGTTCGCTGTAACCTAAACAGCCCTGAGAGCCGTTCCTTGATTCGCTTGTATTTTAGTATAAATTGCTGATTTGGCAAAGGTTGTTGACTCTTTCTCTCTTGTATTTTACATGAGTCAGCAATGGAAAATTTTGTTCACGTGAAATAAATGTTTTCTCGTGGTTATGCAGACCCGACGCCTACATACGGTTTCTATGTATGTATGGCAATCATTTCATTCCCATTAGGCTATGTCGCCAATCCCGAGCCAATTTTGTATAGATATTTAATTCAATTAATTAATAATTTATATTTAATTATGAAATAAAGGTACCACATATGACACCATGTTGTGAGCGCGTATAGTTTTTCCATAAAGACCATTAAAAGTTATAAACCAAATTAATCATACATAAAACAAAATTTTTAGTAGACAAGTCAAAATGAAAGGTAAATGGATACATCGAAGGTCAGTTAGGTGTTCGTAACTCATAAGAATGAATAAATTAACACACGTGAGGATTACATCAACTAAGATGACCCCAAAGGAGGTTCTCAATTAGGCAGAATAACGGAAACTACACACAAAGAAATAAATACAATTGTAATTAGAATGAGGAGACGTCGACGTCTTCCCTTGATCGAATATCAAGGAAGGTGCAGATCTCCTTGTTGGCCTCGTTCAGTTGGTCGTAAAGATTGTCGACAGTCCTCCGAATGAGATGCAGTTCCGATACTATCCGATTATTGTTCCTAAGTTCCCCATACAATCGTAACGCATGGCCACACTCGTCCTGTAGTAACTCCATTTTTCTACGGAGGGCTCGCAGATCTTCCAAGTAGGGGGTTATGCTCATGCGAACTGAGAACACATAGGTCGGTCCGCTGGGTATGAGCGTTCCCTGCCTGGTGAAGAACACTCCATTCGCGTCCATTCCTCGAAACCTTGCGACTTCCTGTTGTGTCAACATCAGAAGGAATAGCAACATCACCTGCGAACAAATGTCGTCCACAGAAATGCGAAATATTTTTTGGGGGGTAAGAATTTGGGGTACAAGTGCCCCTTCTAACATCTTTTAACAAATTAACGCCCTCTACCTACCATTGCATATCCTCTATGGTACTGCACCTAACCTGGGCTTTTATTTTTAATTTTGATTATTCTTAATTTTATTTTTAATTTTGATTCATCTGTGGCATCCCTTTTTTGTTTCCAAGTGACCTTTCCTTATAACCTTATCCCTTTCATCGGACCATTTTGTGGTATAAAAGCTGTACATGAATTACAGTCAAGTGGTAGGACCTCATAGATGGATGGATGTCATTCTTACATACACACTCCTTCGAATCATACACACATACATACATATTATAATCTATAAATGCATAAAATTAAAAGAATCACACGTACATCCACACCCATATTTATATATATGGACGTCGGCAAATAGTCATAAGGGTCTGTACAGATATCACCATTCCCATATGCACACAGGTGCACACACACGCACACACGCTTACCCTCATACATATATATTGTACATATACATATACACACACACACACACATACATATATATATATATATATATACATATATACATATATATATATAATACAGGGTGTATAAAGTCAGGATCTATTTTTGTGAAGCACTTGGAAATTATATGGAACTCAATCATAAAATGATAAAGTGATAACATTTATTAAATAATTAAGAGTAGGATTCGACGTGACGCCCATCAGTATCCCTGCACAGCTCAAATCGTTCCGCAGTATTTCTAAACACATTCTGGAGCATTTGCGGAGTTATGTTATCTGCAGCAGTTCGTATACGTGTACGTAAGTTTTCAAGACTCGTAATCTTCGTCTGATAGACGTGCGATTTGATAAAGCCCCATGCAAAGAAATCTAAAGGGGTTAAATCTGGTGATCTCGCTGGCCAAGGTCTGTTGCTTCCGCGTCCGATCCAGCGATTTGGAAAACGTCCATTTAGATAATCCTGAACAATTTTGGCATAGTGACAAGGAGCACCATCATGTTGATAGACGACGGTACTAACAATCCTATCCCCGTCGTCTATCAACATGATATGCTCCTTGTCACTATGCCAAAATTGTTCAGGATTATCTAAATGGACGTTTTCCAAATCGCTGGATCGGACGCGGAAGCAACAGACCTTGGCCAGCGAGATCACCAGATTTAACCCCTTTAGATTTCTTTGCATGGGGCTTTATCGAGTCGCACGTCTATCAGACGAAGTTTACGAGTCTTGAAAACTTACGTACACGTATACGAACTGCTGCAGATAACATAACCCCGCAAATGCTCCAGAATGTGTTTAGAAATGCTGCGGAACGATTTGAGCTGTGCAGGGATACTGATGGGCGTCACGTCGAATCCTACTCTTAATTATTTAATAAATGTTACCACTTTATCATTTTATGATTGAATTCCATATAATTCCAAGTGCTTCACAAAAATAGATCCTGACTTTATGTACACCCTGTATATATACCTACATATATAAGCAGGCCTTTATGTGCTTATGTATTTTCACACCTACACACGCACACGGAGTCATACACACACACGCATATACAGACAACTGTCCGATGCAAGCAAGACCTTTAATTGAGAAGGCGGTTCTTCTGCATTCTTCTCTTCATTTCCCTCTGACTGAACCCTACGAAAGCTACCGTACGCTCAAATTTATTAGCACAATAGATACTAAAATGTGGAATATAATTTCTAAAATACAGATCAACCATTCCACTATTTGTATATTCTCACATTGTTTCAGGAAACATTGCGCAAGCTACTTCTTTGTCTTTCGTCCTAACCAGATGTGCAATGCTTAAACAAGTCTGTTTATAGATAACTCTCTGTTGATAAGCCGTTAGCTTTTCATTTGGCTATAGACTGAAATAATTTAAAAATCTATTTTCAATACAATTTGAGTAATACGAAGAATATGAATCACATGTTCTTGTGCAGTGGTCTCCAAAGTGGGGTGCGCCTTCCGATCTAGCGGGTGCACGAAGAAAATTTGATGATTCTGATTTATCATTGTTTTTTCGTAGAAAGTTTTTGAATTTCAAGAAGATGACCGAGAAAGAAAATACTCGCTAACACACAGTCATTCCGAGGAATTTGCGAGATAGTATCCGCGATATCGCTTACTTGCGATTAAAATTTAGCAAACTAAATGTAGAAATGCTGAAAATGTAAAAATGGAACATCTTCCGATCACTGCCCAAGAACAGTTGATTGACATCAGGGAAGATACAAGTTTACGAACCGAATTTCAACAGAAAACTGTGCACAATTGATGGATTGGATTAAAAAATGAGTACCCAGATTTAGTAAGCGCAGCGAACGATGCGTTCCTTCCATTTGGATCTACATATCTGTGTGAGGTGTCTTTTTCTGCTATGATAGGTATTAAAACGAGGAATCGAAATAAACTGAACTTGGAACCGGACCTTCGAATCGCTGTATCACAAAGTGTCAAACCAAGATTTTCAGAAATTATGAAGCACAGTCAGCCACATTGTTCTCATTAAATTATATTGGTAAGTATATCTTCACCCTATCGTATTTCTGTTGTATACTATTAACTTACTAGGAAATAATGAAAGGATATATATATATAATCTTCATGTTCATTAGGGGTGCGTGCTATTTATTTTTGCTGATTAAAGGGTGCGTGATCAAAAAAGTTTGGAGATCACTGTTCTACTGTATTGATATATATAATTTGTATATATATCGCGTCATGTTATAAACTAACGGTATGAATAATATATCTTGTATGCCACTAAATAATGCTAATAATAGATTAATAATAATAATAATAATAATAATAATAATAATAATAAGGACCTTTTCCAGTTTGTGTACCGTTTTTCACATAATTTATTTTTGAGAATATTTTTGTTAAAACTAACGAAAATATCACGACTTAACCTAACCAATTATCAAGGGCGTACAGTTGATCTATTTTTAATTATAACATTGTTTGTTTCTGGAATAGTATTTACTATTGGATCAATCCCAGAATAGGCACCTGAAATCATTTTTAGGTGCTTAATCTGGGATTAAGGCAAAACACAGGTGCTTAATCTGGGATTGAGGAGAAAAAAATATAAACAGTTTTTAGAGATATAATTTCATTGTTTTTATCAATATTTGAAAAAATCAACCCTAACCTAACCTAACCTAACCTAATCTTTTGCTATATCTTCTGCTTTTTTGGTTAGTTTTGCTATTCTTACCAGTTTGATTTTTACCTGATTTTCACATTTAATATTTTGTTAATAATATTATTCGATTTCTATTTCTTTATTCATTAAACCACTTTAAACCTTTTATAACTTTGCCTTTATTACATTTGTAATAAACTTTGTATAAACAATAAATTTTGTAATCATCAGGTTTTTTTTATTTAATTCCTTGCAAGGTGCCTATTCTGGGTTTGAGGTTGAACGCAGGCGCTTCATCTGGGATTGAGGTACATCAGGTGCCTATTCTGGGATTGACCCTTACTATTTACTAATAGATCAACTGCACGCTCTTGATAATTGGTTAGGTTAAGTCGTGATATTTTCGTTAGTTTTAACAAAAATATTCTCAGAAATAAATTATATGAAAAACGGTACACAAACTGGAAAAGGTCCAATAATAATAACAATAATCATAATAATAATAATAATAATAATAACAATAATCATAATAATAATAATAATCATAATAATAATAATAATAACAATGATCATAATAATAACAATAATCATAATAACAATAATCATAATAATAATAATAATAAGAAGAAGATTACCAGACAATATATTAATACTAATACTAATACGGAGATTAATACTAATATTTCAGACTAAATATGGTGTAATGCCAGATTATAATTTGAGAAGTTAGTTATAAAGAATATCGTATTTTGCATTGCGTTTACTCTATGGAGATAGCAGTGTGGTAGAATCGATACATTTATTGTGATGCCCCACCTCATTGTCGAAAGTACTCATGTATATTATTTTGAAAATTTAAAATGATATATACAAATGACGGTGCTACTGTAGTATGCGGTCTACCTACGATTCGGCGGTCTACCTTTTAATTAT
Source organism: Bathynomus jamesi (assembly GCA_023014485.1). Lineage (NCBI taxonomy): Eukaryota > Metazoa > Arthropoda > Malacostraca > Isopoda > Cirolanidae > Bathynomus > Bathynomus jamesi. The sequence continues at coordinate 906,964 of JAJOZX010000656.1, read as the reverse complement.
AGCTTCTTATCTTCTTATTATTTTATTATTAGGTTAATTGTACGCCCTTGACGATTGGTTAGGTTAAGTCGTGATATTTTCGTTAAAACTAACGAAAATATCACGACTTAACCAAACCAATCATCAAGGGCGTACTGTAGTATGCGGTCTACCGTTAAGTATGCGGTAGTAGTATGTTTAACTTCTTTAATAATTCCTTAATTGTGTAAATTAAATTATAATTCCTTTCAATTCATTTTCAATTCCTTTTAAAAATTTTGAACGGTAGACCGCATACTACAGTAGAAACTTAACGGTAGACCGCATACTACAGTAGCACCCAAATGACATTGTTGCCTTTTTATATTTTTATATCGAGACACTCGCTAAACGAGCACTTCCTTAGTGATTTCAAAATGCGCGTTCCTTCGTCAGGCCGCAGAATTTAGGTTTCTGCGAGTGTTCCGTTGTGAAACCCATCAATTCTTACGTTCCGACAAGATCGGGTGCACTCTTCAAAAGTAAATATGGAAGAAATCTCGCACATATCTATGCCTCGACACTACTATAGTTAAATCAGTGTTCTAAGTTGTAGGGTAAGAACTAAGATCCACATCCACCGGACCCTTGGATCGCAACGCGTAGCGTGGTGGCGCTCGATAAAGTTCTTAGGACTATCATCCGGTGTAGGTTTCTCCTCTATTTTCGGATCTTTGCGCATCAGATTTGGAGATGGCAGACTTGGCTGAAGAGTTAGTTTCCTTTTAACTCTCTCTATTATTACCGGTGGTCCACCTAACGTGGGAGGAGTCGCGTCGAATATACTTGTCGCCTTATGTCTCTCCTCTGGTTGCCCTTGCCTCAAAGGAGATAATAGGTGATTCCGGTGACCTTCGAACTGTGGACGTGATCTTTGTCTAGCCAGTTCTTCTATGATGCGATCTAACTTACCTAACACAATCTTCATTTCCGAGGGCCGACCTTGAGCCCCTTTCGTTACCACATTGTCCGCCGTTCTGTCGACCTTAGGTGGTGGCCTATCTACATGAGCTGAATAATCCTTCGTCTGACGAGGATGCTCCTGTCCCGCATCCGAAGGACATTCTTTAACCGCCGGTTCGGCGTCCTTTTCCGCCGATTCGGTGTTGTCTTCGTCGTGTCTATGGTCATATTCGGAGTCCTCCTTATGCTCTTCATTACCTTCTTCGTGTCCTGTGCTACCATCCTTCTCGGTCTTCATATTATTTATATGGACTCGCCTCTCTTTTCCTGTTTCCAAATGCTTGGCAAGGAAGACATAGGGATTATACTCCCTCATAATTACGTAAGGGCCATCGTAGACTTGTTGCAAGGCCTTCGGCTCACCTCGGGTGGGCACCCTCCTTACGTACACTCTCTCCCCTATCTGGGGCGTTCTCAATTTCCTATGATCAGTTCTCTCACTCATTTCCTTCCTCTTCCTCACCATTTCCTGCCTTACTTCCTCGTAGGCGTCCTGCATCATTTTTAAATGGCGCCATTTATAATAGTCATCATTTTGATGGTAACAATCTATGGCGTTGATATTATCAAAATCCTCCTTCCTGGGCTCCCTCCCAAAAAAAAGGAAAAAGGGTTTTGCGCCTGTGGAAGAATGTTTCACCGTATTATGTAAATATTGGACCAAGGATAAATATTCGTCCCAATGACGGGTTAAATGGTCCTCTATTAAAGTCCTAAGGACATCTTTGATAGTAGTAAATCGTCCTCGTTTAACAGTCCGGGTAACCTCATGCCTTAACATAAAATCAGCTCCCAAAATGACACTGACGCGTGCCGGTAATGTGGAAGTGACATATGCCATTAAGTCATGGGCTTTACCTTCAAAATTCACGTTTAAGTCGAACTCTCCATATATGGGTATAGCCTGGTTATGGATTGCTGTACAATCAATGTCCGATCTCTTCACTTCACTTTGTACTCCTAATTGCTCGACGAATTTAGAACTCATAAGACAGACATCTCAACCTGAATCTAACAAGATCAGCGGATTCATATGCCCTACCTGTCCCCAAATGATGGGCATGACCAAGTGTCGAGGGGTGTCGGGTTTCCTAGTAACCTCATTTACACTCTTAATTTTTCCCAAGTCATCCTCTTTTGCACTCGTATCATTTTCTTTCACTCCCATTTCCGCATGTAACCAATTTAACACTGAACTCCCCACCTTGCTACTCACCTCACTTACAGGTATATCCATCTTCTCGCTCATAAAATGTATTATTTCGGTAAACTTACACTCCAGCTCAGACCTATCGTCACAATCCACTTTCTCCTCACAATTTTTTCCACACAACTGAATATTACCGCTTGTTTCCACTGCAGTTGGCTCTCCTACTATGTCGTCACATCCTCCGACGTCATTCTCTCCCGTGGGAACACAAAAGCTCATTTTATTCTCTTCCTCTCTCATTCTTTCTATTTCTTTCATTTCTAGCTTCTCTTCCAACTCTTTCATTTCTTTCAGTACTTTTTTAATCTCCTTCCAACTCTTGAGAATAACCCACTCATTTCTACCTTCAATTTTAAGAACTTCGTTCCTTACTCACAATTTCGTATTCGTCTGCGTCCTCACAACTCCCAGTTTTCTGCACGCACTCAGCAAACACACCACTGGTGACATCATTCTCACAGCTAATTTCATCCGAAATCATGACGTCATCCTCACAGCTACTTTTGAAAATCATAAAACTTTGAATCATACTTAATTCATTTTCACAATTTCTTGTATACGTTCCCAGTGATTCCCTTGTTAAGGTTTGCTTGGGTTCTGATATCTGTCTATTTATTCGTTTTTTGGCGTTTTTTCGAGTTGGTCACGTTTTTCATTCTTGTAATAATAATAATAAACATAGTGAAAATCCTAATAATCATAATAATAATCATCATAAAACTCCTCTTTCTTCACCGCACCATTCGTATTTGATTCTTTTCTGCCTAGTAAAGGGCATCTGCTGGCCAAGTGTCTGAACTTGCGGTACAAGAAACATGTCAGCAACATGTACAACAATCATGATAATATTCCTTCTTATATTGGGAAGTGCATAGGTTGACCAAGTGTCCGACCTCGCCACACCATATACAGATCGGCGCGGTTTTTCCTTGCCTATATATCGTAAAGGGCATATAGTATTCATAGCCTCCGAGCCTTTTTTTATATCTTTTATACCTCCTCATCTTAGCTACTATGATAACTAGATCGGACCCCTACTACCTTCCAAAGATGTTGGTAATATATCTCTACTCGCAGCTATTTGACCTTTAGTGACCTTTTTCACCACTCATGCGGTTCTGACCTGACCTTATTTCTATAGGGGATAAGGGTCCGTCGAAAGGAATTCCCAATCGTCGTTTGGATTTTTAAAGAGGCTAAAAAGGACGGGTCAACTGATCCAAGAGTAGGATCGGGTTGTGAATCTAACAAAGAGAAATTGTGGGCAGAGGATGTACAAAGGGAGGACAAGAGAACTTTTAGGTCATGATAATACTGTGAAGGTGGAGGTTTATGACGGGATTCGCGATCGTTTTCAGGGACCAGACTTAGGTTCGATGGCGATGGGGAAACTTTGCGTTTACCTTTCGCCGCCTTAATTAAACGAAAGTCGCTCACCTGATTTCTGTCTTGTCGAAGGCGGACCGGAAGCTTCTGCACTGCGTGTTCTCAAGGCCACTCCTTTGGGATGAGAAGAGGGTTGCTTGGGTGGTGGTTGTTTGGGTGGCATCCACCGCTGGTTGTAGTCGGGTCTCTGCGTCCTATTCGGGACGAAGGAATGGTCGTTCTGAGGTTCCTCCTGGGCTATAAAGACGTGAAGAAAGGCGATAGGAGCACGTACCGTCTGCTAGTCCTTCCACTGAAGTCCTTGGTAAATGTGAACAGAAACTCAGCGGTAAGAGGTACACTCCCCTCGGGGGGGGGGGGGGTGCCAATGGAAGCGCTTCTGACACCAATATTATATATTTCGGTTCTTGGTGTTGTGGCGTCAACGCTGACGCCCGCGCGGGTTCTTTACTCACGTTGGCTGAAGGGAGGTATCTCTATGGCCCTTTTACGTCACTAGGGCATCAGGATGGCTTTGATGCTTTTGGGGAGTAAGCCGGAAGGGATGAATGATGAGTGGAAAGCTTAGTATAAAGTTTATTTGATGATAAATGGGAGTAGATGAACTGGCCTAACGGCGACGGATTTATGCGTAAAGCATGGGTAAGTTCAAGTAAGGGATTTGACCTAGGCGCGATCAGGCCCAGACTTTTATAGCCTCGGTTCTCACGCATGCGCATTGGACTCGTATCTATAAGGTCGAGCTTCCTCTGCAACTTAGTGAATAAGGAGTGGTCATTCTATAACACAATCAAACCTTTGTTTTCACTTATCAATTCTATTGTTTACATTTGTCAATCACTTTGTTTGCACTTATCAATTGTGTTGTTTACATTTGTCAATCACTTTGCTTACACAACTCCTAAAATTTTGCTCTTTTTCCCTTTGTTTCTCGTTTGCCCTTTTATTTCCCCTCTTTTCTCCTATTTCCCCTCAACCCAACCAACCCTATCCACACTTTTACTCGATGCGTGCATACTACTAAACCAAAACTGGTCTTTATGACAATTTCAGAAATATGTGATATGAGTTTTAGTGTGAAGAAATAGGTGAGTGATTTTGTGTGTATGTGTGAGCAAGCGTAGGGAAATAGGCATAATTTTATTTTCTTTTTATGCTGGAAGGAGGGGCCAAAGGCAAATGCCCTCAAACGCACCAACCCCCACACACATAGAAGAAGAGAGCCAAAATCAAGGTCCAGGGTTTTCGAGAAACCTAGACATTCTGCGTTTGAAAAATTTGGTCATAGACAGGAGGAAAGATGGATTGAGGAAGATTGTTCCAGAGTTGACCGGCTAAGTAGATGAAAGATTGAAAATACCGCTTAACCTTTGCGTTAGAGAGTTGTACAGAGAAGGAATGAGAGAGTGTCGAAAGTTTGGTACTGCTTGCTCTCCTTAAAGGAGGGGGCACGCAGTTAGAGAGTTCAGACGAGGCAACATTGCAGCAAAGAGAGAGGGATTCAATACAATCAGTAGGAGGCGGGGAAGTGATGAGACGAAAAGCCTTTGATTCCACCCGGTCAAATACGGCTGTGCCACCCCATACATGAGAAGCATACTCCATACGGGGGCGGACAAGACCCTTGAACAGAGACAGCAACTGAGCGTGGGTGAAGAAACTGCGGATGTGGAATGTTTGATAATTCACAGATGCAGTGGGGTAATTTTTTGCGAGGTAATACACTACTTTCGGTACCTAGGAACATTTGAAAAAATAATTTTACTGTCAGTAAAAGGATATGTTCATCCTTTTTAGGTTAAGTTGGTGACAACAAAAAACATCATTCGAGTCCTCAATTGCTTCCGAAACGCTTTTTTCGGTTCGATGGCATTAAGGTTAGGTTAGGTTAAACTAGATTAGGTTAATTAGTTTTTAGATATACTGATTTAACCCTCTCGGACATTTGTCCTCATATGAGGAAAAAAAAATACCCTGAATATGAAATAATACATCTCCATATAATTAAAAAAATATCCAAAAAATTAAAAATCTTTCTGTACTGAGGCTTTTTTGTCATAAGGGAGTCAACATTTTTTGGATATTTTTTTTAATTATAGGGAGATGTATTATTTCATATTTAGGGTATTTTGCAAGATATAATAGGGAATTAAATTCTTGTTACATATTTGTCCTTTGACTTATTCATCATTTAGAATCACTCGTGCTTTTTTTGGTGTATGTAATTAGAAGCATAGTAATATAACTATATTTAAATCATATGAATTCGTCATAAAAACTGGTATTCGTAAACCACGTGGTGCACGTTGCATTCCAATCTTATAATTATCTTAGCGTCGTTCTAAACTAAACTCGGATCATAGTGTGATAATTACGTTTTAGGAAACTGTCGTATTTAATCTGTAAATTTTTGAAAATCCTTTTAGTTTTGTTCCCATAATTAATTAAATAATATGCCTCCGAAAATCCAAATTTTTTATTGTTCCGTCCGTGGCTCTAGTTACAGTCACGACTTTTTTTCTCGATATTGATGGTGACGTACAGGTTTGCAAATTTTGTCAAATAAAAGATTATTTGATAAGAAATTAAGCGAATTAAAATTAGAAATCCTTGATGATAATAGTGTAAACTCGGAAGTTAATGCAAATGTCACCGAAAACAGTATTAAGAAATTATATGATGTTAATGTGATTAAAAGGCAGATTAAGAAGCCTGAAGACAAAATGAGTTCAACTGGAAGTGGATGCATAAATGACCGAAATAACATTGCGAGTATGACAGGGAAAAATGAAACTATTGGTGCTTTTGTCAAAGTTCGCGACAATGTGAAACCGAAACGGAAATCGCAATTTAGATTAGCAGTGGCAAATCCTTTTAATGCGTTGGAAACAATAGAAGCGGAAAATTAGACCGTTCTGATAGAAGATTCATTAGCCAGGTACTTGGACGAGGAATGCGTAAAGCGTAACCCATCCAAAAGAAAAAGTGCATGTTTACCTAGGAGTAAAATTAAGGACATTAGAGACGAAGTTGTTAAAGGAAATTTGGTGTAATCTAGAGGTATATTCCGCTAGTTTTTGGACGCACTTTGACAGTAAAAACCTCATTTTTGAAGATGGTATAAACTTAAGAGGAGAAGAAAGTGCTCGGTTAGGTATACTAATAGATGCAAAAGTGAAACTGATGTATGAAAAGGTTAGGCCAAATCCAAATGTGTTGTCGGGAAACGACAATGAATGACAGAACATAATGAATCAAAACGTGAATGATAATTTAAAAATAGTTTATTTAAGTACACATGCTATTCAGAGCATAACTAGTGAACTCAAGGCGCTGGTGTATATTGAAAATTTTGGTGTCATTGGTATTACGGAATCTTGGATAAATTGTAATGATTGATACTACTGGTGAATATCAAATTATGAGTTACAGAATTATTTCATAAAGACAGGACAAATCGACCCGGAGAGGGAGTGTTTCTATACAATATATAGCCCCTTAAACTCGTTTAATATTAGCTTCGAGCCTACCTTAGAACTGGATCTAACACTCTCATGCTCTTTAAGCATGGTTAAAATAGCGTCAAAAGCATGATGCTTGAGCATGCTGTCGTTTATTACAAGATCATCGTCATTAAACTCGAGTTTATACACTAGCCTTCCTAAGCGATTGATTAACTTCTTTTCACTAGATTTTTCAATTATAAATTATTTACAGTTCAAAGCGATGTTTGAGGAAATCTTCAGCAGGATGAGCGGTAAAGGCGAGAGAGGGCTTGTAGCGTTCTAAACCGTCGTACCAAAGCGAATCTTCTAAATATGTTCTCAGTTTCAACCGTTCTCACCTTGCTCGTCTCTACACTCGTAGAGGGAGGGAACTTCTGTTGTACGTATAGAACTCCAGGTCCGTCTTTATTCATAGCTTTTACAAAATTTTTCATCAAACCAAGTTTGATACAGAGAGGTGGTAAGAAAACTTTTGCTGGATCTACTCGGGGTTGATGGGCAACATTTTTCTGTCTTGGAACCAAATTTTGTCGAAGTGGCTACTCTCTCTATGTATAATGACTCACTTTAGCTCGGCTGTCCCAATCGCAGAGGAAACAAGGGAACTTTATGTATCCTTACTGTAAGCCGAGGAGAAGTGCAATCACTTTCAGATCACCATAGATATACCAGGAGTGTTTATCATAGTCAATATGTTTCAAAAGTAACTGCATATTGTTATATGACTCCTTCATATGAACTTTATGTGCAATCGAAACCGAAGGATAGATATAACCGTTGTGCAATAGTACAGCTTTCAAATTCAGCTTTGATGAATCGACAAAAAGCCTCCATCCCTTAGGATTGTCCTCTCAACCAAGTGCCTCCATGAGAGCGTTCACATCATTACAATACACTAAATTCTGACGCTTACGAAATGATGATATTTTTAGTCTTTTGTAAGAGATTCCAACCTTTTATTCCAGAACCTAAGAGCTCAGCCTGATTTTTAGATAGATTCAACTCTCTGAGATCATTTAATTCTGACTGAGAAATTAAATGAGGTTCATCCGATGAAGGTAGTTGAAATTGGATATCCAGGTCATCTTGTTTGTCCAAAGGTTCATTACGAGATTCATTATCAGGTTCATCATCATCTAAAGTCTACGTCTTGGGTGGTTTTCGTAGTGGCAAATCGACACAGTGTGAAAGAGGTCGCGTGGCTGACAGTAAATTAGGATATTGAATCGCATGTTTATATTTTGATGAATGTCCACTTATCTTCATTAAACGGAAGTAGCAATCAGTCGAGTGGTATCTTTGTTCTCTTCATACCAGTGGGACCGCAAAAGGCATTGAAGAATGAGTATCTTTAAACCACCCTCTCAGATATCTTGCACAAGAAACACAATCTACTTGAGGAGCCCAGATTTTGTCTTGATCTCCTACTTTGCAACCGAAATAAAGTTCACACGCCTTCTTAATTAAAAGAGTGAAACCCTGGTTTTGAGATTTTGTTGTAAATTCACCACACACAAAACAAAACCTGTCAGGGCTGTTTGTACACTTACGAGACATTCTCACTTTTATGTCACAAAAACACTTCTTTTCACCAAACATATAGCAAAACAAAATAAATAACTAAATGCACATTATCAATCAACTGGTGGGGAGCGATGCACGAGACTGACTGAGAGATTAGCGCGAATGCACAATTCTAACACATGACAAACAAGAATGTGCGTGTCCTGACAAGTATGTGATTGTGTAATTTGATGAGAAGCGGCTGCTGCAGACTCAACTGACTGGAACTATTTATCTACCAATCACCAATCAGTTTGTCACCATAGTCAAATTTGCTTCGCCTACAAATGTCCAAGACACGGTGGCGCCCCTCATTACATCAGTTATATTCTTATAAAAATCCGAAGTGTGAGAGAAAAATTTATTCGATGAAATGACGTAATGTTACACTTGATGAATTGTGTGTTTTTGGCTTTGTTTCTCTATATAGTGGGCCGACCAAAAATTGAAGTCCTCTAGAAAAAACTTAACGGCATTTTTTGTTAATAGCAGGCACCCACCTTAGATAAGTAGTATTGAGGATGCCAAACAAGATGTGGGTGGATGCCACTCTTATTTTGGGTTTGAAGGTCCCATACAAGGTTACAAATGTCAAATTCTGAAAAATTCCGAATTTTTGCATTTCATTGATGGCTCTCTGTAAGAACGTGTTTAAAGGTGTATCATTAGCACATAAAGCATATTTTTGTGATTTTATGGATGATAATTGAATGTAACTATGACTCTGGATGTCTTTATTTCCATTAAAACTACATTTAGCATGCTGGGTGAGGTGCGCATGTGCCTACTACTACCATAGTACAAGTAATAGCATATTTTCACATGTTGAATATTTTCAGTGCACTGGCTGGCCAGACATTGGTTTGGTATATGCAATTAAAAGAGTGCAGACAGTGCCACCTGGTAAAATAATAATAATAATACTGCTAAAGGATAGGTATGTTTCGAATTGTTTCAGTATATCTGTAGTTACTACATACTGCCATTCCCACTTGTCTTTGCAGATAGGGAGCTCATCAGCAATGGACCCTGTAGCTGTCATCAAGAGCAAGAGGAAACGTCAGGATGTCAGTGAGGATTGTTGCTTCCAGTGGCGGCTCGTGACTAAAAATTCTAGGGGTGCTGTCTCTAAGAATGGGTTGAAATAATTACTGAAATAAATGGATGAGCATTGAGCAATGAATAAAAGTTTCAAAAGTTATTGAAAAAGTTATTCAGTGAGCTCATCCTTATATTGTTCTTGATTATTTCAATTGTAAATAAAAAATTTAGGGGTACTGCAGTTCCGCAGTGCCTACCGACGAGCCGCCACTGGTTGCTTCTTCTGCCAAAGCAACGCTGGTGACCTTCGAACAGCATCAGCAGACGGAAAAGCAAGAACTATGACTGTGGGCGATAAGAGAAAGAACCTGGGAGATACCTATTATCTTGATGTTTTACAAAGACTGGAAAGTCATTCCAAGGATGATTTCAGTGCATTGGAACTCAAGTGGCATAAATCATGCTACTCTTTATTGACCTCTGAAGGCAAACTCAAAAGGCTGCGAAGTCAGCAGCAGACCATGGGTGCATCGGCGACCACAAAAAGTGCAGGCTCTCAGGCTTTTCCCCCAAAGCGTAGACGTTCAACACCAGTGATTGACTGGACCCTCTGCATGTTTTGCCAAAAGAAGACCACAAAGAAACTGCACAGGGTGGAGACAATGGAGAAGTCAGATGACTTGATCCAGCGTGCCAAACACGACTCTGTCATGAGCATACCGTTGTCAGCGGTGAGTGATGTGATTGCAGTTGAAGGCTGCTATCATCTGGCATGTTTGGTGACATTTGTGAGACGTACTAGAAAACAAGCGGTGTCAGAGGAGCAGCAAGGACCTGAAAATGAGTGCATGACGAAGCTGTGCAAAGACTTGACAGTAGGCCTGTCTCGTGGTCACGTATACGACATGGGAGACGTTTGGAACAGATACGAGAGTATGTGTAATGACACTGGCATCACCGTGAAATACTCCAGGAGAACAACGTTCTACGAAGATGTTCAAAGGCTGCATGGATCAAACGCCAGCTATGTACGCCCATTGTCAAGGGGCCCCCTGCTGATTTACCCTGAAGAGAGCTCAGATTTCATCATCTCCAAAGCACTGGCTAAGTCTTGTGAACAAGGTCCTGTCACCTCTGAGTCAGAGTCTACTGAAGATGAAGATGCTGATGTCCGCATGTGTGCCACTAGCAGCATATTCCAAGATATGGTACACGTGGCTCTGAAGGTTCGACAAGATTTCTTGGAACTCCTGGACACTCCGAGACACGGCAAGGTCTTGATCAGGAACATGTTGATCGCGTCATACCCGACAGTCTGTATCTGTTTCTACGATTGCTCTTTTGGGGAACGGATGCTGTGGATGAGGGAAGTGAATAGGACCAGAAAGTGAAGCAGAGTGTGTGTGTAGCATTGCCCAGGACATAGTCTATACAGTCTCCAACCGACGAAAGTTGACACCAAAGCATGTGGGCTTGGGTCTTACTCTGCACCAAGCAACCCGCTCAGAAGCACTCCTAGATCTGTTTTACGCGGAAAATCACACTATTGGTATCGACACTGCAAGAAGGATAGACACCACCACCGCTCAGAACATCCTGGAGAGGTATGCTGAGAATGGATGTGTCTACATCCCTGACACCATCGTCAAAGAGAGAATGATTCACTGCTCCTGTGACAACATAGATGTCTTGGAGTCAACCTTAGACGGGAAGGGAAGAACACCTTCCACAGCACTCAACTGATGGTATGGCAGAGACACCCCCCTCCACAGCAGAATCATGGCCAAAAGGGTGGCAAGCACAAGAGATCGAAATCTATCAAACCTGATGACCTACAGGAGTTCCAAAGGCTGGACCAGGCTACCCTCCCATCTGGCAAGAGGCCATCTCCTCCTGGCTACGACACTGACATAGACGACTTGTCACATGAACCTGAGAGGGACCGGGCACGTGCCAAGGACTTGGCCTGGGTGGTGTCACGCATCCATGATGAAGCGATGTCCGTTCCAAGCTGGGGAGCATTCAATCAATCTGTCAGCACTGCGGATCCACCAGTAACGACCGCCGGGATGTTGCCAATCCTGCAGGGACCAGCAGATGACAATGACACCATGACCACCGTCATCAATCGCTTCATGGCCATTTCTGAGTATGTCAGCCAGAAGTACACCATCATCACTGCTGCTCAGCCTCTGTACAGTAGGGTGAGGAACTAGTCTGGGCAAACTCGAAATTTGCCAACGTAGTCTTGCTCATGGGAGGCCCCCATATCTGCTTCAACTTTCTGAAAGCCATTGGTCAACACATGGAAAGTGTGGGATTTGATGACTTATGGACAGAGGAAGGTGTGTACGCGGCTAACACCACTGAGACAATGCTGGACGGCAAGGCCTACTACCGAGCTGTGAGAGGTCACCAGCTGACGTATGAGGCACTGTGGCGCATCAAGTGGCATATGTTTGAGTCATGGCTGACTGCAACTGGCAACGGAGATGAGAACGTCAAACAGCTTGCCCTCAATGTTGCTTCGCTTTTCAAAGACAGAGCTGACATAGATGTGATGCGCGATGCTGTTGACAACTTCTCAGACGTTTTGGCAGATGAGAAATTCCAGTCTCATGGAAGAATTCAATGACCAGCACTCTGAAAATCCCAACTTCATGCTGTGGTCATCCTACATGGAAATGGTAGAGATCCTACTGGCCTTCATCAGAGCTCAGAGAGTTGGCATGTGAAGTCTCCACATAGAAGCCTTTGCTGCAATGATGCCTTGGCTAACTATCTATGACCACACAAACTATGCACGTTGGGGTCCGGTCTACTTGGATGATATGAGAGGTCTTGAGAAGTCAGCACCCGAAGTTCATGCAGAGTTCTGTAATGGGAACTTTGTCGTCAAGAGGACGGCGAAGCGCTTCAACCAAGTTCCAGCTGATCAGGCAACCGAATGGATAAATCGTACATGCATAATGCACAATGGTATCATCGGCATCACAAAGAATGACCAAGCAAGAGACTGGTTCTGCATCACATGGTCAGAGCGGTCACGCATCTCTCAAGACACTAGATGCCTCTTCAATCTTCAAGATGATGATGGGGAAGCCACCTTCACTGGGGTTGACAGTCTGCCTTCTCGCAGTAGGCGTGACGCTCATGATGTCATTAAGCTAGTTCAGCAGTTGAAGCAGTTTGAATACGAATAATAATAATGATAACTTTGAACATTATTTAGAGCGTGGAACCACAGTAACAAGTGCATCGTATTCTGACATGATTCGGAATGAGTTAAAGCAAGCAATTCGCACAAAACGGAGAGGGAGATTGTCGAAAGGTGTTATTCTGTTACACGACAATGAGCGCCCTCATACCGCTGCACAGACTAGAAAATGCCTTCAAGAACTTAAATTTGAAGTTCTCGACCATCCAGCCTACAGCCCAGACCTGGCACCTTCGGATTTTTACCTGTTTGGACCACTAAAAGACGCTTTGAGAGGTCGGCGATTCCAAGGCGATGATGACCTGAAGGAGGCGGTGCATGACTGGCTACGCACACAGCCAAAAACATTCTTTTGTAATGGCATTAGGAAATTTGTAGATCGCTGGACTAATTGTATTGAGAAACAGGGAGACTATGTTGAGAAGTGATGTATTTATAATCTATCAGATGTGAAAATAAAATTGTGAAAATAAAAAGTGCGGATACTTATTGAATTACCCTCGTATAAAGATTTTATACAAAATAAGTGACTAACAATAAATCTCGTGTTATGATGCAAATTGGGTAATGCTATCTCGATCTCAAAGAGTTTGAAATTGCATATCCCTCAAAAACTGTGGGCGATAAAAAAAATATGTCTTCATTTTCGTAATCATCGTAACAAAGAACATAAGAATCACCCACATTTATCAAAAGGAGAAAAACTTTGTTGAACAGTGTAATCTTATTGACCACTCCCACACTAACTTTGATTGCATTTGCAATGTCTCTGTGTGCATTGGCAATTTCTCTGTGTGCAAGGTAATTATTTTACTTCTTTTTCTTGGTGTAATGTCCAAATTCAACTCTCAAACACAGAGTACAGAAATCACATGTACTGACTCTGATGACAGAAGAATAAACTAAATTAGGGAGGGACTGAATGACAAGCTCGACTTCAAAAGATGCTGCAATAGCCTTAAAAGCTGCTGCAATAATGTTTTAGATGACACAATAATGTAGTGTATACCATAAATAAATAAACTTATTTAGAAAATTACATTTATAAAGCTTTCACTGTTTATTTTTTCATTAAAAATAATGAAAAATCAATATGATAATAAAAACCCACTAATAGACAGAGTGAAAATATACTCTGTCTATTAGAGTGGGTTTTTATTATCATATTGTGACTTTCACGTAAAAAAAGTGAAGTTTTTGTCATTTATAATGAAACATATTTTTTTCAATGTTCTCATTAATTTGCACAATACTCTATTTAGGGCTCTTCCAGTATCCTCAACGTTGTCATAATGGCCGAGTTCTAGTGTTATTTCTGTGCTGTAGAACTGTACACCATCGTTCCGCGCTGAACACATAGTCCGATCCTTTGTGACACCCGCTTTCTCAACCTCATCGGGTTTTCTAAGTACAATAAAAACTATGTGCTTCTTCTCAATGCTTAAAAATTTGATATTCAACTGAAATTCACACAATCCTATTGCGTAAGTCTCACGCTCCAGATCAAGAGGTCTATGCAGATCTGTCGTGAAGTTGGCGAGAGTATTGTCAGGATATGTCCCCAACGATGCAGAGGATGGGAGTGTGACGTAGAATTGATCGGAAGGCATGATGTAGGGAGACCATTTTTTTGAACACATGTTCGAGGTGATGGTTATTTCGTCCCTCTTCCTTACGATGTTCGCCTCTAGACTCAGCACGTTCAAGTGCCATCACAAGATTTGACAACTACGAGTAACTCAACAGGTTTCTTATAATCTTCGTACTCTTGAAGAAATTTCTGAAGAGCTTCTTGGTATAAAATTCTTTACTGATCAGGATGCATTTATTTATTTAATATACTCAGCAATTCGCTCTCCATTCTTTTAAGCCTGTTTATAGTGGGTTCTACAGAGGTTTCCTGATTCTTTGTATTTTGTAGTGAAGCGTACACATCGTGAAGTAACACTATAACCTTCATCATCATATAACACTAGAAGTAAGGGGATAAAGCTCAAAATAGGACAGGTTGGAATGATCCACCTTTGTAGGACAAGGCGTTTTTTCTTCGACACAGTTTGTCTTTTACGAGCGAATGTTCGTACTATCTTCTTGTAACGACGTAGACGCTCGTTCTGCGACGCGGTCATTAGAACGCTGCATTTTATAACATTGAGAAATATTTCGCAGATACATTTAAAAAAGTTGCGTTCAATATTGTTTTTATAAATAATTGTTGGAGAGAACGATGCAACCGATGGAAAGTGTTTAAAAATTCGTGGTATTTCTTCGCACGCCTCGTCAGTTCCGGAATATATACGGTTTCGCGGGTAAAGGTCACAGAGCAAATACCCAAAACGTTGACTCGTGGCTTCTTTATAAACTTTGAAAAAACCATTACGTTGGCCCAGAAACATTTGGCTGGCTCATGCACCAATTTACGACAGATCCCGACGTTCTGCGAATGAGACGAGAAACTGGGTGTTTAAAGAAACATCCAGTATAAACTTGTTTAAAAACATATTTTGGTTGATAAAAAAGGCACTTATGTTAAGATGGTGAGAGAATACTGTAAACGTCTCGGCAATCGTTTTATTAATTTCTACCATAAGATCATCAATCACAATTACTGTATGTTTATCAGGCTTTAACGACGCAACGTCATAAATCCCTTTATGGAATAAAACAATATCTTTGTATTAGCCAAAAATGGGCTGGTAGGCTGAATAGCACCATTTAACGCTGTGTACAGATTCTGAGAACAGAACGGCTTTGTCTTTAATAATTTTAAGCATAAACACAGTTTTATCGCAACCTGTGGGTCCGCTTATAGTACACGTTGACTGACTCGTGAACCTGAATTTTTCTAGAGATTCCAAAGACATTGACTATATTCTTAGCCGAATAGAGGGCAGCATGCAAAGTGGGTCATAATTTAACTTGGAGAAATTCATGATCGACACTGACAACGTCTTCCGTGTTGATGGGCATGACGCGACACCTTACACACTTAACTTTAACAGTTATTAAATTTACAGTAGGTATACAATATGGAAGACATGACTTGTGTATGGGGTGCCTTGAGTTTATGGATGATCTGCTTAAATATTGTAAGGAATGCCACATGGTGCGCGCTCAGTGTAAAAGACCTAGATGCGTAAGTCAGGTGGTAGAAGCTGAAAAGAGAGATTGTAATGTGTTTAAACGGATGTTTTTCAACAACCGTTGCTTTGATTTCCATAATACGAATGGTGCGTGCAGGAAAATAAGGACTTGCGAGTATGGTGAGCTCCATACGATGAATGATGGCGGTGAGTTCCAACATAAATGTGATGAAATTCATTGTTCTACACGTCATGGGAAATATAAGGTAAATGGAGTAAAACATGACTATTACATGGAAGATGCAAAACCTAAAAATAATCATTGTATAACTGTATACTATGACATAGAGACATACCGTCCCAGAGACGAAAGAGGTTATCCCGTATTTACTCGTAAGCTAGACCATCTGTGACGAGTGCATAAGTATTGAGTGTGATGAATACCCGAAATGTGGTAAACAGACAAATTTTTTAAACAACTGTCAGAGACTCACCCTTGAAACTGTGAACTATATAGTCAAATTAGAGAAGCAATTAAAAAAAATGACTGTGTATATTCGTACGCATAATACTGTAAAGTTTGATACGCAGTTTCTTGATAAGGAGCTGCTTGAACACGAGTCATCGGAAATATTCACGGGTGATCCGTTTAAAGGAGAAAACAAGCTTATACAGATGCAGATCAGGAATAATGTTCGGTTCCAAGACACGCTATTATTCACACCTTGCAAATTAGCTAAGCTACCCAAGGTAATGGGTGTAGATGCCGCAGTATCAAAAGGCTATTTCCCTTACATATTCCTCACTTCCAACATTTTAAATTACGTAAAACCCCCACCCCCTAAACATTACTTTAACTATGACAGCATGAGTACTAGTGAGCGTGAAGCCTTTGAACACTACTACAATAACTTCAATGAGGACAATCCTCACAATATAGCGAATGAATGCGAACGTTATTGCGTGAATGATGTGCGTTTACTTAGAGTCTGTTTCCATCGTAGGTCACAAACTCAAGTTTCCCATGTGCGTGAATTGTGCGGAGAACAGCAGGATGTGTAATAATACAAACAACCAGAGGAAGATTCGGGGAATCTTCACACATCCGGAGGTGTCTCTGGCCGTTCGTCACGGGTACAAAATATTGAAGATTTACAAGTTATGGAGATTCCATAAGTTCGACAACCTCTTCACGCCCTACATCAACACCTTCCTGAAAGATGAAGTTCAGGTATCAGGTTATCCACGGGGAGTTGAATCCGAAGATGAAAAAGTTGCGAATATACAACGTTACCAAGACCGTGAGGGAATACAGCTTGAGCAAGAGCATATTACACGAAACCCTACCAAGCGCTTTACTGCAAAACTCTCTCTGAACAGCCTTTGGAGCATATTTTCACAGAACACCGACAAGGGGAATGTCCAGCCTATAGCCTATAGTTTCATTGAGGTGTGGGACTCTCTCAATGCTGACAATAAAGAGGTCCTTGAAATTGTACACGTAAGTAATACAGACATGATGCGGTAAAATAGGACTGAGTTGTCCACGAACACGTCCCGCGTCACAAACATCCCTGTGGCTAGTTTTACGACAGCATACGGCCACATTAAGCTTTGGGGCTTAATGCATTATCTGGGTGGGAGGGTTCTGGTTGCGGATACAGATAGTGTGATATTCACGGAGAAAGAAGGTCAATATATACCTCCTCTTGCTGAATTCCTCGCGAACTGACTGACGAGATGAAGGACGAGTATGGGGACAACGCATATGCTGACTCACTTCAGTGTCAGTGCGAACCGTGGTACAGCTCAACTATACTTCGACATACGCCTGATGTGGAAGAGTAAACAACACCCTTGTTCCTATTCGACATCGTTTCATCTTGGACAGAATATATGAAATAGCCACGTTCTGTAAACTGGAGCTTTATTAATAGGAAATCATGGGTGGGTCAGAAATGAATTGCGTGTTCGGTCTGTGGGACTCGTGAATTCCTATCCAGAAATTCTTGGAAATTTCACAGCCAAGCAGGTGCGTGTTTAACTACCGCAGGGGGCCAAGGGCACCAGATGAGTTGCGGAGCCCATTGGTTCTGTGAACACACATGGAAACCATAACAATATATGAATATAAATGCATACTACAATTTACAGGGTTAATTATGGCATACAGTGTGGTGGACTCATCTGTTTTAAATATCTCCTCCCTACAAAAAATACGGTCGACAGTATGAAAAATATGTGAACAAATTTTTTAAAATTATACTAATAGTATACGAGGAGTGATCAAAAAGTATCGATAATTTTATTGCTACGGACAAATGAATGCAAATAAGAAATAACCGTTTACATAGGAAAGTCTTCCTGCCCTCTGGCGTCTGCAGTCTGAAACAAAATCTGCTACCATGAGTCAGTAGTTGGTTGGAGCGCTTAAAAGGAGGGTGTGTTTTTGCAGTACGTATAAATCTCTGAAATGGAACAACGCGCGTTCGGAGACGAACGAAATGATTAAAACAGCTTTTGGAAATGATGCTCTCAGTGTAGCTAACGTTTACAAATAGCACAAAAAGTTTAAAAATGGAGAAACATCGCTTGAAGACAAGGAACGCAGTAGCCGCCCTTCCACTTCTCGTACGGATGAAAATGTCCAACAGATTCGATTTCTCGTACGAACAAATGTTTCTCAATTTTTAAACTTTTTGTGCCATTTGTACTCATGGTAGCAGATTTTGCTTCAGACTGCAGACGCCAGAGGGCAGGAAGACTCACATATATAAACGGTTATTTCTTATTTGTATTCATTTGTCCGTATCAATAAAATTATCGATACTTTTTGATCACTCCTCGTATATATTTTAGTTACAATAACATGGCAGAATATAAGAAATCGTTAGTAATATGAATAAATGTAAGGTTTCTTGTAGCGAACAATTGAAATAATTAGCGATTTATTGCAAAATAATTTTACATTTAACAGTTTGACTACAATAATGTCCTGAAAATTGTAACACTTACAGTTAGGTAAAAAAAATGAACCTTTTTTTAACAAACATATCAGCAAAACAAAGACGAAAGACGATCTTGCCATTTTAAAAGCACCCAGCGTATGTAGATGTACCGTATGTATTAAGCTTTTTATGTTGTCATTTGATAGAAAAACACACACACACATACAAAAACACTGTACCTACGACGTATCTTCCCCTCACAGCGACAAATCAAAAACTGAACGCTGGAAGCATTCGGCATCTTAAAGCCTACCTCTCTTTGGCGCTACGGGCGAGACTCGGAGTTGCCAAATGGCAGTTAACTTGTTAAGAAAGTTCTGCGCCAATGTAAATATAAAAAGGCAATAATACTGTACGTTATACGTAAGAAATAGTGTTGAAACTTGAAAGGATAATCAATTAAGGAAAGTAGAAAAAACATAATCAGTGTAAAGTGTAAAAACAGCAATTCATCAGCAGAATCAGCTATTACCTATGTATATGTAAAAATAAAAGTGCAATAATAATGTTATTTCCAACTATTTCAGTTTTTTGTTGATGTGTTTCCACTTTCCAAAAACCTATATCTAATGACACAAAATCTGATCTAATTTTATATAATAAGCAGTCTCTCTTCTCTAGAGTGCGGGGCCCATTAAAACGCGGGGGCCAGGGTAAGTGCCCTGCCATTATGCCCCTGCAGCCAAGTTCATTGGCTGCAAAACTCTAAATTACTCAGAAAGATAGTGTAAATTAAATTTATACTTCTTGAAAAGAAGTGAGAGATACACCATAATTTACACATGAGATATAAAGTGAACCCTATAACAATGTAGATAAATTTGAAAAATAGGAAAGTGAGGATGTTCAGTGTTCCTAAACTAAAGGCTACATTAGAAAAGATTGCTGTAATTAATGTGAATAATTGGTTACTTCCATCATAGGTCGTGTAAGAGTGAGTACTCGATAACGATCATTAGAAATGTTATTCAATATCTGCAAATCGGTAACGATTAACGCAAGTTACAACAAAAAAATCGAAGGACCAGGGAGCTGATCAAAGGGCAAGACCACCTAATACTAATATCAATAGCTTTTTAATTCCTTAGATAGTATGTTATACAACTTCCATAAATCGAATGCCATTGTTGTGGGTGACTTCATCATCATTTTGCAATCTGAAGCAATCTCTCATAAATTTTTAAACTTAATGAATTCTTTCTAGCTTAGTCATACTATTACCAAACCTACTCGAGTCTGCAACTATGGCAATCGAATAACAGAATCTACGATTGATAATATATTTGTAAATAGCAATGCCGTTATAAATTCTGGAATTATAACCACAAACATCAGTGATCATTTTCCTACTTACGCTATGTACAATAACATTGTTCAAGTTGTAGATAAAACAACTATTGATTACAGAATATTCTCAGAGGTAAACAAAAGAAAATTTATTGGGGCTGTAGAAAATACTCGATTTGATTGTGACGAACCTACGAATGAGCCATATCATATGTTTCAGTTCTTCTATGACACCTTATTCCAGGGTTGGCGAACCTTTTTACAGTCGCGTGCCAAAAAAAAAACATGTAAACCATAAAAAAAATTCGCGTGCCCACCAAAGTTTATATGTATTGCACCCAATTATTAATATTAAGTCTATTATTTTATACTCATTTTTTTATAACAATTTCTATGCTTAGGCGTGCAGGAAAATTTGATCGCATGCCCAAATGGGCACGCGTGCCATAGGTTCGCCATCATTGCCTTATTCCATATTTTTAATAGTTGCTTTCCTTTACGGAGGAAAACAGTTTCTCCCAAAAGTGTCGCAAATCCATAGATCACTCTAGGAATTATCACCTCAATAAAGAACAGAGATAAATTATTCAAATTGCAGTTACAAAGCAAAATTCTTAAAGTACAATATATTCAATACAGAAACAAATTAACTAAAATAATCAAAATTGCAAAATATAACGATTATAACAAGCAATTTTCCAAACATAAAGGAGACATGAAAAACACTTGGACAACCATAAACAGTCTTCTCGGAAACCAACTTAGGAAAAATTCAATAGAGAAATTAAATGTTGATAATAAAGAAATTACTGATGACACTTTTTTATGCAGGAAGGAGGGGCCAAGGGCAAATGCCCGCAAAAACACCCTTTCCATAGAAGAAAAAGAGGGCCAAAATCAAGGTTCGGAATTTTTGAGATGCCTAGACACTCTGCGTTTGAAAGATGGGAGGTCATAGATGGGAGGAAAGATGAACTGAGGAAGATTGTTCCAGAGTTCATTGGTTGAGAAGATGAAAGACTGAAAATAGCGATTAACCCTTCCATTAGATAGTTGGACAGAAAAGGACTGAGAAAGTGTAGAAAGTTTGGTACTGCGTGCTCTCCTTAAAGGAGGAGGCATGCAGTTAGAGAGTTCAGAAGAGCAATGTCCATTATGATAGCGATAGTAAAGAGAGAGTAAGGCAACATTGTGGTGAAGAGAGAGAGACTGAAGACAATCAGTAAGAGGCGGGGAATTGATGAGACGTAAAGCCATTGATTCCACCCGGTCAAGTACGGCTGTGTGGGTTGGACCACCCCACACATGAGAAGCATACTCCATACAGGGGCGAACAAGACCCCTGTACAGAAACAGCAACTGAGTGGGGATGAAGAAACCACGGAGGCGGTACAGCACACCTAACCTCTTAGAAGCTGTTTACGAAAGCGAGTATATGTGATCTTTCCAGGAAAGATCACGAGAAAAAGAAACGCCAAGAATGTTATGAGAAGAGCAAGGATTCAGATGTGTATTGTTCAAGGTAAGGGGATAGTCGTATGGAAGATTGTGACGAATAGACAGATGGAGGAACTGAGTTTTTGAAGCATTGAAAGCCACAAGGTTTTTCTGCCCCAATCAGATATAGCAGAAAGATCAGAATCTTCCTATTAAGGATAGATTAAAAAAACTTTGTAAAAGCAAGAAATCAAAGCAATTGGACAATAGTTGGAGGGTTGAGAGCGGTCATCCTTTTTCGGAACAGGCTAAATGAAAGAGAACTTCCAGCAGGAAGGAAAAGTACCAGATGAGAGACAAAGACAAAGACAGAGTTTGCCTAGGCAGGGTATCAGCACAAAAGCACAGTTCTTAAGAACAACAGGAGGAACACCATCAGGACTAAGGGGTTCCAAAAAAACTTAGCCCCCCCCCCATTTGCAGCTTACATGTTTACTTACATCGAAATAGTTTTTAGTGATTATAAAAATATAAAAAATTCTTTATTTATTGCAGGTATTAAAATTACTCTAGCTGATAAAGTGATAATATAATGGCTTCTCAATTAATTGGTGATTCGGAGAGGCAACGTGTGATAGATCGCATACGAGCAATAACATTTCGGGAAGCTCGTGATGCTGGAGCCACCTTTATAACACGTTCATGGGTTGCCAAAAAGTTGCGAAGAAGTGAGGACTTCGTCAAAAGAAATTGGAATAAAACTTTGGATGAATGTGAAATGGAAACAACCAAATCTGGGCACCCAAATTTGCCACTCTCTCAGGAAAAAAAGGACATCATTGAAAGCGGTACGCGTAAGCGAAAAAACAGCTGTGCTAAACTTTCTAGAGAGATTGAAGTGTTGAGAGGAAAGATCGTTAGTGGTGAGATCATTCGAGTGTACCGTCATAGGCAAGGTTTAAAGCCTTGGCATGAACTTCCAAAGCCAAGAAAAACTCAACTTAACATCGATGACAGAATGTGGTTTGCCCATTATCTTGAAGATTGGGATGTGGATGATTTCATGCATTTAGCTGTCTCCGATGAATTTTTTGTTTACGTAACACGTCGGCCTAACTACTAAAATGATCGAGTGTGGGCCACAACACCAGATGAAATCGATGACAATGAACATTATCGCGAATTATTAAAAAGTCCAGACTGTGTTGGTGTGTTGGTTTTATTCACTGCAAAGAAGCTCATGTGGGTGCTGAAGCCAAATGGTCAGAGTTGGGATGGACAGTATTTTCGTGATATTATCCTATCCGAGCATGTCATTCCTTTTCTAAGAAACCCAAACAATGTTATGGATGTCGATCAGGTCACACTTCTGCAAGATAAAGCCCCCTGCTTCAAGGCATTAGCCACTCAACACTGTAGGGTGGATCACTTTTCACTTTTTTAAAAATTATAGCTGGTCAAAGTTTTTCCCATGATTTGGTTCAGTGGAAGTACACTGACACCATTTTTACCAAAATCGATCAATATTTAGGGGTCGCGCATCGACCTTGAAAATTTCAATTTTGGAAATTTGGCCAAATTGACAATTTTTTACTGAATAAAGATAAATCATCAAATGACCATATTTTCTGAATCCTCTCAGTGAAAGAAATCCTCTCAGATACTTACCAAGTTGATCGGACAAGTGGTTTAGAAGTTACACTCACCTAGAAATAACATTAAAATTTAAAATACCGTATTTGTCCCCCGTTATGGACGTAATCATAGCATCAGTAGCTGGCGCATCCTAAAATCCCAATTACACACACACGCTATGTCTATGACCAATATTTTTACTAATCACAGTTTGCTTTTTACAGATCAACTGTGTCAATTGATTCTTGTTTGATAAGTCTAGACTTTAGTACAATGGATAAACTGTTAACAACCAGGAGTGGGAAGACTCTGAAAGTTACTTATTCTGGAAAAGAGAAAGCAGCAACAACAGCACCACCTTCTCTAAGGTCAGCCACGGACGTCTTCTTAATTGGTCAGCCATCTTCCTCGATCGGTGGTGCCAAATTGCCAACCACCCATCAAGTTCTCCAGTACTTCTTCTATGCCAAGCAGGAAACTACTGACAGGAAGGCCGCCGTAAAAGACACGGTGGCCAATGTTCTGGCATTTTGGAACATGGCACGTATAAAGACGATCACGAGGCGTAACTGCGAAAGAAAACTGGAGTTACTGTGGGAAGAGTGGCGCTCGCTGCAGAAGAGCAAGATGAGAGACAGTGACGCGGGAAAAGGCAGGGAGAAGTTTTCAGAAAATCTGAACAAGCTCTGGGACATCGGAGCTCCCGATGCTATTGAAGAGATACAGAAAAGTCGACTGCTCTCAGACAACAACAAAACAAGAGATATTAAATTTTATGAGGATCAACGGGGCCTGCGCCAGGCAACAATGAGTGGGAATGATAAAGTGTTCTTTGTCAAGAGAAAACGGCAACTCTCAAGACAACAATCTCGTGATGAGCCAGGCACCTCAAAAACGAAATTAGGAACCGAAGCTGAGAGCGACGATGAATCTATAGAAAGCAGATCATCGAGCAACTCCGAATCACAGCTAGAACCACCATACCGACAGCCGAGAGAATCAACTGTATCAATCAGCCTTCCTCACCGCATCCTCAATGCACCGGCTGTTATTGAAGTGGCTGATCGCTTCCGGATGTCCAATAATCAGGTGTGTATATATCAGTAATGATCTTTCCTTGACAAAGATATAATAGACGTAACGACGGAAAATTTAGTGATTATTTTGTCACATAAAAACCATACGCCTCCTTGTCAATTTCCTTTCAATTTCGCACATAGGTGGCAAGTGTCGTGGCGGCAGTCCTACGTTCGGCAGATCCACCCGCAGACCTGGACAAATTCAGTATCTCGAAGGACACGTCTCGCCGTGGAAGAGTGGCACATCGTTGTGAAGTGTCGACAGCTGTGCAAAAATCCTCCGTATCTCCGAGGCATGCTGTCGTCCACTGGGACGGTAAAGTAATCAAGGTCAGTTTTGCCCTCACCGTGGACGACAGTGAATTAACATGTTCCAGTGACGACAGTGGATTGACATATTCCAGTGGACGATAATGGATTGGCATGTATGACATACGTTTCAGGACTCTCTTGGATCATTGGAGCACTGCCAGGCGATTCTCATCTCCGGAGCTCCCCAATGCACAGAAGGAAAGTTGCTGGCCGTTCCGACTGTTGCTGACGGCACTGGTCTGTCCCAGGCCCAGGCGACCTTTTGTGCTCTCAAAGACTGGGGATGCGAGAACAACGTGATTGGACTGTGCTTCGACACAACTTCCTCCAATACGGGGAGGGTGCAGGGTGCGGTGGTCCGGATGGAGAACATGCTTGGTAAACCGCTCTTCCAGCTGGGCTGTCGCCATCACGTTATGGAGCTTATCGTGGGGGCAGTGGTCATCACCGCGTTTGGAAGAACCACAGCACCAACTGAACCTTTGTTCCAGTATCTGAGGAGAAGGTGAATTTCAAGTCTAAGGCGCATTTGTTTTCTCCAATGATTTTTTGCCTTCAGAGCAATTGAGATATCAGCGTCCTTCTACTAATGATGTTAATAGCAGTCGAAAAGGGAAACTTCAGTCGTTTTCATGCAATATTTTCATAACTCCCCTTTCAGGTGGGACAAGCTCGACCTCTCGACTTATCGCGAGCTGGAGAGCGAGCATTTGGCGGAGGTGACGTGGCTGATGGAGCTCCGAGATGAGGCAGTCAAGTTCCTCGGCACCGCTTCTGGTCTTGTCAGAGAAGACTACCGAGAAGTGGCGGAGATTACACTCCTGGTACTCGGGGCCCAGCCACGTCGTGGCACACACTTCATGCGCTCAGGAGCCTACCATCATGCGAGGTGGATGGCCAAGGTTGGTATTTTGAATTAGAAGTTAAATATTGTATTGCCTTCTGCAAACAGCCATTTGAAGCCCCTACCAGAAAAAAATAAAATAAATTTACCATTAAACAAACTTATATGGAGTGGTATCGGTATTTATACATCACAGTGCGTATTCGTTTCAGATCATCTACTACACGAAGCTCCTGATGTTCAGCGGTCAGCTGGAGTTCGACGACGAGCTGGTACAGAAACTTCAGAGAGTGGTATTATTTATTGCACTCCTATACGCACCTGCCTGGCTGGCGGCTCCTGTCGCAGCTGATGCCCCGCTGAATGACCTTGTGTTGTACCAGCGTCTTCTGCAGTACAGGGCTGTGGATCGCGAGATTGCAGAGGCTTCACTGGCAGTGATCAGGCGGCACTTGTGGTATCTGAGGCCTCAGACCGTCGTTTTCGCCCTCTGCAGTGACAAAGTGGAAGACACTGTGAAGCACGAGATGGCAAAGAAGCTGTGCCGCCTGGCTGTGCCCGAGGACTTCACGTATGACAACGTCTCGGTTGATGACACGACGCGCCTTCCGGACCTGATCGATGAGTCATCGTGGTTCGTGTTCACAGGCCTGCAGGTGTGCGCGTCTACGTGGCTCACTCTGCCGGTGAATAAGTGGGATCAAGATAAGAACTACTGTGATCTGAAGAATGTCATATCGCATCTGAAAGTTACCAACGACGTGGCAGAGAGAGGGATAAAACTGATAGAAGATTACGCGAACACTGTCACAAAAGACGAGTCACAGCTGCAGGGTCTTCTTCAGCTCGTGGAAAAGAGCCGGAAAGAACTCGGTGACTTCAAGAAGTCGTCACTTGCCAATATGACGTAACGCAGAGGGAAAGGGAGTTAGCAGAGAGAGTACATGGCGCACGCCTTAAGATGACGTGTGTTCTAACCACAATTCATACAGTTTTTGAACCTAGTTAGGGGCACCGGAGTAAGTGCCTTTAGTGATATCGGTAAACCGTTTTAATACAAAATACATTTGATCTTTCCTTATTCGTTTTATCTTATCCTAAAAAGCAGACAATGGCAGACAGCATATAGAGGTATGGGGACAAATACGGTATTTTAAATTTTAATGCTATCTCAAGGTGAGTATAACTTCTAAACCACTTGTCCTATCAACTTGGTAAGTATCTGAGAGGATTTCTTTCACTGAGAGGATTCAGAAAATATGGTCATTTGTTGATTTATCTTTATTCAGTAAAAAATTGTCAATTTGGCCAAATTTCCAAAATTGAAATTTTCAAGGTCGATGCGCGACCCCTAAATATTGATCGATTTTGGTAAAAATGGTGTCATTCTACTTCCACTGAACCAAATCATGGGAAAAACCTTGACCAGCTATAAAAAAAAAAAGTGAAAAGTGATCCACCCGACTCAACAGTTGTTGCGGAACCATGAGATCGATTTCTTTGGAAATGAAGAATGGCCAGGAAATTCTCCTGACCTGAACGTCTGTAAACACATTGGATCAGTTATAAAGGATAAGGTTCAAATATTTTCGAAGGATACAATGACGCAACACATTGAAACTGTTTTAGCAAATTTGCGTAACGATCAAGATCTATTCACGTCACTTTTGGCAAGCTACCCAAAGCGAATTCAGGCTGTCTTGGAAGCCAATGGCGGGAACACCAAGTTTTAATTGTTTCTCATTAAATGCAGGATTAAATTCTCCTTCGTAAGGTATGTTTAGTTTTACTGTACCTCTAATGGTTTAGGCCATGGGCGGGGGGGGGGGGGCTAAGGTTTATTGGAGCCCCGTATATGCCTTCCTAGAGTTGAGCCCAGATAGGGTAGAAAAAACTTCTTTAGAAGAGATTCTAATTTCAGACATAATAAAGTCAGAGGGGGAAGGAAATGGAGGAACAGCACCGAAATCGTTCAGGGTTAAATTGCAAGCCAAAGTTTGTGCGAAGAGTTCAGCTTTGTAAGGAGAAGAGATGGGAACTGAGCCGTCGGAATGGAAAAGAGGAAGGAAAGAAGAGGAAGTAAAGTTGTTGAAGAGGTTCCTAGCTAGATGCCAGAAAGAGCGAGAAGAATTAGAATTGGGTAAATTTTCACATTTTCACATTTCACATTTTACTTCAATAGCGGATAACCTTCGCTTACAATTACTAAATAATGATCACTCGCCTCTAGAATATATGCCACCCAGCCCACTAAATTAATTTTCTTTTATTCCTGCTACCTCTACTGAAGTCCAAAATATTATTGGTAAATTAAAAAATACAAAAAATAACATTCATAACATCCCTTTACTTATATTGAAACTTGTTAAAGATAAGCTATCTGCAACTCTGGCTAAAATTATCAATCAAAGTATTTCCAAAGGAGCATTCCTATCAATGCTAAAAATTGGTTGCATAAAACTCCTTTTTAAAGGGGGGGTGATCCTACACTATCAACTAACTACAGGCCGGTGTGTTCATTATCTGTGTTCAGCAAAGTTTTTGAAAGAATTGTAAAAAGGAGAATACAGCGATATCTAGAATCTTATGATTTATTATCTCCAAATCAATATGGCTTTAATAATAATAAAACAACGGCAATGGCTATTTTAAATCTTGTGGAAAATACAAATATAGCTAAAGAGAACAAAGAAATAATGATATCAATATTTATAGATTTCAGTAAGGCGTTTGATGTAATAGACCATATTATTCTACTTAATATTGTTACGGCTTTAGAGGGGCAATCAGTGATTGGTTTAAAAGTTATCTGTCCAATAGATATCATTTTGTGTCAGTAAACAAGGTTTGCTCAACTAAAGCGTTTGTCATACATGGTGTGCCACAGGGCTCAGTTCTGGGTCCAGTTATTTTTATTATATATAAGTGACCTTCCACATTATCTGATATACTGAACTTCATAATGTTTACAGATGATACAACTGTCTTTTCTTGCAAAGATGTTAATTCAGCAAAGAATATATTTAATTCAGAATTTCAGTATAATGAAATGGTTGACCACCAATAAACTCTTCCTAAATACCAATGAGTCAAATTTCGTGATTTTTACGACTAATACTTCATAAACTTAATGTTGCTGAAATCGCTGTAAAGGAGTGCACAAAACAAAATTTCTTGGTTTAATGCTAGATAAGAATTTGCAATGGAGTGATCATGTAAATTATATAGCGAAAAAAATTTCAAAGAGCATTGCTATAATGTTTAAACTTAGAAATGTAGTCCCTAAACAGGTTTTATTGACTCACTATCATACTCTTGTATGATAAAGACTCAAAGACTCTTTATCATACTCTTGAGTAGTATAGCCGCAAAAAGGTAGAGTGCAGGAATATTGCAATGTTGCAAGAGCTAATGATCAATATTGCAAAGGGGGTGGGGATTGCAAAAGGGGGTGGGGGTATGCAACAACTCAATGTTGCAAAGGGGGTATGCAACAACTCAATGTTGCAAAGGGGGTATGCAACAACTCAATGTTGCGAAGGGGGGTATGCACCAGCTCAATGCTGCAAAGGGGGTGGGGGGAAGCTGCAGGTGCAACAAGAGGTCATGAAACTTGGAGGCGGCGTTATCCCCCAAGAGAAAGAGAGGAGAAGGAGAGGAAGGAAGAGGTGTTCACCTGGCAGGAGCCAAGTGCACACTAAGACTTCAGCCGAGTGGCCGATAGACCCCTAATCAGCCAGTTGGCATAGAAGGAGCCAAGGGGGGAGAAGGGAGGGATCTTCGGGGGGAGAAGGGAAGATGACCTCCCCCCAAAGGGGTAGCCTTAGCCTAAGAGAGAAAGGATAGACGGAGAAGGACTTTGGGTGGACAAGGTGGGATGTCCTAACCCCCCAAAGGGAAACTAAGCTAAGTCTTAACCTAAGAAGGGAAGGAGAGAGTTCTTTATTCGGCCGAAGTTCGCATCAAACTACCAGCTCCGAAGCCAAGCGGGTCTTATATAGATGATGGTTGAGTTGCCAGATACCATTTTTTATTTTAATTGTACAGGTATACATTATTAGGGTGAGTTGCTAGATACCACCATTTATTTTAACTCGTCACCAAAGCATACAGACTTTCACTTGAAAATCGAAATTGACACTAAGAAAATTATTATTAATTAAATAAATAGAATTTGCCTTCTACTGCCCAAAAAATAATATAATACGTACAATCGTCAAAATAATAGTTCAGACGAAACACACACACACACATAATTGAACAACTTTCTCCTTACCTTATATATATACATAGAAAGAATCATATTAATTATGTCTATTTAATTTTGTCATTCCTTATATATATATATATACAGGGTGTCCGAGAATTATCTGTACAATTTTTGGCTGTTATTAAAAGTCAACCATGAAGTGTAGAATTCCAGTGTTGTCCCAGTTTACAGAGAATCTCATTAAGTTTTTTCTAATACCACGTTTTGACAAGTTTTTTAGAAATGTACGCGGGTGACAGACATTGATGATTTAAAAGCAAGAATCACAGCTGCTATTGAGCGAATTGATGTGGATATGCTGCAGCGTACATGGCAACATTTGGAGTATCGATTGGATGTTTTGCGAATCACTAATGGTGCACATATCGAATGTTTGTAGCAACGTTACTTTAATAAAAGAAACTTTTGAAAATACAGATTCTAAATAATCTTGTTTAAGAATTTTACGTGTGTTATCAAGAATTTTATTAAAAGATGAAATTGTACAGATAATGTTCTGACACACTGGAATTTCTAAGAAACTTGTCAAAACTTGGTATCAGAAAAAACTTAATGAGATTCTCTGTGAAATGGGACAACACTGGAATTTCTACACTTCATGGTTGACTTTTAATAACAGCCAAAAATTGTACAGATAATTCTCGGACACCCTGTATATATATATATATATATATATATATATATAAGGAATGACAAAATTAAATAGACATAATTAATATGATTCTTTCTATGTATATATATATACGGATTTTCACCTTAAAGTGAATTAAAACAATATTAACATTGAAAAAATCACTAAACAATTGGCTTAGCAAAAGAAATCGTTCCATTAACATTCTCAAATCTATACACACACACACACACACACACACACACACACACACACACACCTCTGTATATATTATGTGAATGAAAATCAGAAAAATGCCAAAAGTATATTAATTTAAAGCAAATAAATTTTCTCCTTTTAAGAGAATCAATTATTAAAACCAATATTAACAATATAAGAAACTAATTTAAACGCCGTTCTATTTACTTTCTTTCAGTTATTAAAACGAATCCAAAATATTAACTCTTAGAATAATGTTTTAACATTGTGTTCAGACGAGGAGTGAGCGGTGCAGGTAACCAAGAGATCGAGCAAAAAGGTCCAGCCCGAGGCCTTATAAAACCGCAAACTGGCGAGAAGGAATTTGGATCGAACTTTCTCTCTCTCAAAGACTCGATCTGTCTCGGCAAATCCTTCTCTCGACTCCTTCAATTTGGTCCCTTGCTACTGAAATGTATATAAAATTCTATTTTATTAAATGCGTTGATTATATGTCTTTACTTGCAAATTTGTATGGCATCATCTTCTTAGATAACATCTCTGTTATTGATTTGGAAAGATATATTATTATTATTATACATTTTTCAAAATTAACACACACACACACACACACAAAGATTTTTGTCAGAGAAAGTGAGGATCACGCACACGCACACACACACACACACACTCACACACATGATATGCACAAAGACAAATTTTTCTCTGTAGTAATAATAATAATTAACTCCTCGCCGAATTGTAAAGATTAAGCTTTTCACCCAGCATTAGACCTACAGTTTAATGTGGAATCCGAATCAGAAATACATCTCGTCAGGGAATGATTGCTCACTCTTTGACATCATTTCGCTGTACGCAGTGTACACCTTCCACATTGTGTCCGACAACACAGAAGCTCTTTCCAAAATTGTTGCAAGAAGATGCAAAAAGTTTAATGAAAAAGAATAGCTTCAGAGTTCATTCACACCACGCGTACACTTATCTCGTGTAAGCAGTATACACCTTCCACATTGTGTCCGGCAACACAGAAGCTCTTTCCAAAATTGTTGTAAGAAGATGCAAAAAGTGTAATGAAAAAGAATAGCTTCAGAGTTC
Source organism: Bathynomus jamesi (assembly GCA_023014485.1). Lineage (NCBI taxonomy): Eukaryota > Metazoa > Arthropoda > Malacostraca > Isopoda > Cirolanidae > Bathynomus > Bathynomus jamesi. The sequence continues at coordinate 875,181 of JAJOZX010000656.1, read as the reverse complement.
ATTCACACCATGCGTACACTTATCTCGTGTACGCAGTGTACACCTTCCACATTGTGTCCGACACACTATTTTTCTTCTACGCTAGAGAATACACATCTGAAATCCACGGCTTGCACCGCTCAACTGAGTACGCAGGCGTAGAGATATCCCCAGGTAGTAGCAGGAGTCACTTTTTTAGGCG